>CM055817.1:6939858-6974773 GCA_029582265.1 Zoroaster sp. YZ-2022 | reverse complement strand
GCTGCTTTTCAGTGTGGGCGTTTTCATTTGTAGAGGGTGATTTCCATTGAAATGTGAATATCTCAATGAAAACCTGGATTATCCACAATAAATTGAGAAGAAAATACAATTTACATATCTATCAATATATTTTTTCTTTGGTTTTAAAACTGTACGACTTCTAAGTATTTTTACTGATTTTTGAATGTTTGTATTTAGCACTGTTTACTATGGGAGTTTATATAGTGGGTGCACCTGTAAGGCTCCCCAGGTGTACATACACCGAAAAGCGCCACCTCGCGTCGTGCAAAGTTTGAAACAATTTGTTTTAATTTAATTAAAAATAAAATAATCCACTTAAGACATAAAACAAACTTAAAATTGTTTTTATTCACATCAACTGATAAAATAACAATAACAAATTAAGACAAAACACACTTCATAGACCCTTTAATGTTGACCTGTGGAAGTTTCTATGGCCTCATTCCATAGATCGTATCATCGGCTGAGGAATACAGAAAATACAGAAGAGGGTATAATGAGCATCCTCCAGGCCTAAGAACGATAAAAGGGTCTAGGCTTGATAGGTTTATAAACTTAACACTGAAAATGTTACCCCTAGTCGGGCTGAAGTTACAGTGGACTATGTTTTGGGGATATACAATCTATATTTGCAGATTCTATACCAGGAGAACAGGCTGAATAAGACTCTGCGTGATGGTACCTTGTCATCATTGAGCATTCGGAAAATCGATGATTGTTAATGTATTTATCAATATTATTGTACAGCACTGTGGGAATAAAAGCTCGATATCGATAGGTACCAGACTTATTACACTGTCGCAAACACTGGTCTCAATTTTCATGGCATTTGCTCGTCTATTCTAGAGAAATAGAATGAATATACCTTTGTACAGTGTTCTGGCTTCCCTTTTATTTACTGATATGACATCTTGTGTGGACAATTTGTACATTAAAAATTGTCCTTCTTTTTTTCGAAGTTTGAGAACTAAAACAAAAACCTTAAATTTTATGACCCAAGTTACTTAAAATAACAAAAGTAAATCAAATAATATTGATTTTGGAAATAAATCTTTGGTTAAGTAAAATTGATGAGATACTCTCCCATATGTCGAGTATTTTTCACTGAACTTTGAACCTTGTGATTTTTTAGTGACTCGTGACTGGGACTCGGACCTCGACCCACATGACTCAGGACTCGGACTCAGACTTGGCACTGGGGACTCAGGACTCGGACTCAGACTCGAGGTCTGAGGAGTCGAATACAAGTCTAGTTATGGTTCTCAAGAATGTTACCAGTCTGATAGAGAATAATATAGGTCCCTAATAGGATGACAAACATGTGGATTATACATTCTACTGCCGTACACAGCTGTTTGGCTTATTTTGTCTTTATTGTGAAGTTTTATAATGTATTTCAAAGTCAAGCCAACCTATCTGCCACTCTCCCCACCACTTTTCTCATCCATCTCCATCCCTCCGTACCCTACCATACACTCTCAATTCTCTTCTGCCTATTTCTTGTTATGCAAGATAGCATCTAACAACTTTGCAATCGATAATAAATGAGTCAGGTTCTTTTAATTGTTTTTCTTATTAGCAGTGATTGATTCCGCATCTCACACCTCCTCACACCCTTTCCACATCTTTCCCACCCTACCTTTGCTTATACGATGATAAATATTAATATTGTTGTTTGATATTAATATAGATAAACATAGAAATATGAACAAGTAGTTATCCTAAATATTAAAGTTTGTGAGTTTCTGTACCTTTGTTTCACTATAATTGCATGTATAATATTGATAAATACATTAACAATCATCGATTTTCCAAATGCTCAATGATGACAAGGTGCCATCACGCAGAGTCTTATTCAGCCTGTTCTCCTGGTATAGAATCTGCAATATATATGAATAGCAGAAGAAATCTGAGGACAGTAAAGAAACGCAAGTCTGAGGTCTTGTCGTTAAACAGAAGACAAATTATTTGATTTAATCACTATTTAATGAAAATGTTCATTTGTGAGCTGAAAGTGACTGTTGAATGTGAAAATCTTGCAATGCAATTTCAACAGTCACTTTCAGCTCACAAATTTAAAGCATTTTTCATTAAATGAGTGATTAGAATCAAAATGGTTTGTCTTCTGTTTGAAAACATGACAAGACCTCGGACTTGCGTTTATTTTGCTGTCCTCGGACTTGCGTTTCTTTTGCTGTTCAGTATATATTGTATATCCCCCAAAACATAGTCCACTGTAACTTCTGCCGGACTAGGGATAAAATTTTCAGTGTTAAGTTTATAAACCTATCAAGCCTAGACCCTTTTATCGTTCTTAGGCCTGGAGTATGCTCATTATACCCCCTTCTGTATTTTCTGTATTCCTCAGCCGATGATACGATCTATGGAATGAGGGCCATAGAAACTTCCACGGGTCAACATTAAAGGGTCTATGAAGTGTGTTTTTGCCTTAATTTGTTATTGTTATTTTATCAGTTGATGTGAATAAAAAACAATTTTAAGTTTGTTTTGTGTCTTAAGTGGATTATTTTATTTTAATTAAATTAAAACAAATTATTTCAAACTTTGCAATTATAGTGAAACAAAGGTACAGAAACTCACAAACTTTAATATTTAGGATAACTACTTGCTCATATTTCTATTTTTATCTACATCAATATCAATATAACAATATCAATATTTATCATCGTATAAGGAAAGGTAGGGTGGGAAAGATGTGGAAAGGGTGTGAGGAGGTGTGAGATGCGGAATATATCTATGTGTAATCAATCACTGCTGATAACAAAAAAGAACCTTACTCATTTATTATGGATTGCAAAGTTGTTAGATGTTATCTTGCATAACAAGAAATAGGCAGAAGTTAATTGAGAGTGTATGGTAGGGTACGGAGGACTGGAGATGGGTAAGAAAAGTGGTGGGGAGAGTGGCAGATAGGTTGGCTTGACTTTGAAATACATTATAAAACTTCGCAATAAAGACAAAATAAGCCAAAAAGCTGTGTATGGCAGCAGAATGTATAATCCACTTGTTTGTCATCCTATTAGGGACCTATATGCAAAATATGTACTACAGTATTGCACATCTTAAAATATCAAATAAATATAACCTCCGGGTGTTTTCCGAGGAATCTTTGATTTTATACAAGATAAATACAATAGAAGACACCCTTATAAGATCTCGTCGTTAACTGCTCGGGTGGACATTTTTGTGGATCCACATTTGTGGATTTTTACACAATTTCCCCGAATTGAAGATCTGAAAAGAAGAAGGGGTGGGCGTGATTTCTTTTTAGCCAAAACTTTCAACCCTGGGTGAGGGCTTCAATAGAGGTGTGTGCACATGTGTGGCTAAGGGTACATAAATGGGCTAATGTAGGGACGTCAGAGCGTCAACCTCCATGCTCTCCATTCAACTCTAAATCGATCTGACACCTGCATTACATAAGCTAAATAACGCTGCCATAAATTCAGTGCGAGTGAATCATACTAGGCTATTTTCTCTGCTTGTTTGTTTGTCTGTGCTTTTCCTCTCCCTATATATATCTTACAACCCATCTTTCCAACTGCCCATGTCGAGTTATAATGGAACTCACTAAAAACATATAGAGGCGACTAACAAGGCAACTAATTCTTCATCGAATCAGTGGAGTGGTGCGAAGTGTGCGTACCCCGCCCCCCTTTTCATTTTTGGTGATAAATACTTGTTTTTCTTGTAATCATGAAACCCATGCGTAGTTTATATCTTAGCACAAGATATCTTGCCAGGAAATTGTGCAGAATGACACATTGGACTATGCATTTTACGCGTTTTCTCATGGGAGGATTTATAGGGGGATTTTCGGGGATGAGAACTTGGTTTGACTGAAATAGAAAGGTTTTAGGACGAACAAAGATTCCGATGTTTGTTTGTTTGTTTATTTGTTTTCTTTTAGGTTCTTTTCATTAATATATAGGGCCTACATATTGTTGTGACACGCATAGCATTTGCTACACTGGCCGTTCTGTGATTCGGAAATCGGAAATCCTGCGTATAATGGCCTGTGGCCAAGGTATATTTATATCGTCACATTGAGTAAACAAAAAAGTCTTTGATGTTGACATTGCCTTCCATTCTCACACACTCTTATCTTTCTACCTCGTTTCTACATAAAACACCAGGTCCATTTCCCGCTGTGTCTATTGTGCACCCCCGTGTGTTTCATTCCCCAATCACACATGTTCCTTGCTCACAGCCTTCTATGTCGACTTATTGCACATATTTTGTATAACATGAGTTTGTATGGTGATACTGTTTTACACTTTGATACCTTCTACGGAGGCCAAAGTAGCATTCCAAAACCAATGCTTATTATAACTGTATTACATTACTCAATTATACTTCTTTGATACGATTACCGCTAAGTATCGGTCTCACTTTACTTCTGTGTAATTTTACTTCTTATTCATTTTCGTTAGAAGGAATTATACATTTATGGGAACGTCGCCCTCTTTCAAATAGTCATTCTTGAGTTTTACGATCTCCGAGTAGTTCAGTTTTGGGTTAAGCATGGCATACTCTCAAGGTGTGTCCATGCCCTTTCCTGAAGAAAAAATCACTAACTTGACTTTGCCAAAAAATAAATAAATAAAATATTAAAATAAATAAATTAAAAACTTCCCCTAATTGTTGCAAATGAAGATTTTATACTGACGCTACTGCAGCTATGTATCTGTCATCATATTGTGTCCTTGAAATATAACTGTCCATACAAAAACAATTCCCCTTGTGGAAGTTAAGGAAATGGAACTATAAAACACGTCAGTCTTGACGTTGACATATTATGAAATTATGTTATTTACCCTTTTACTAGATGTTAACAGTGACAAAGAAAAAACCTGTGCTCCATCACACACGCAAATTGGAAAGATAGACACGTGTTTGACAGTGTTTACGTGTGCGTGTTCCCTATATATACATGTACATGCATTACATAACATGCATATGAGAAAATAGAACCACTCTCAAGTGTCATTAACATTTTTAGGCTCTTTCCAAAATAGGTCAGTTCTTTGAAATTATTGAATTTAAATAATTTTACTTTAAATTTTTATATCAATTTAAAAATGGTTGTATAATAACTAGTTTTATATCAGATGCTAAAATGTTTTTTAAAGATATTTTAATCATTTATAATTTGTACAAGAAATGAGTACGCTAAGTAAGACTAATTGCGGTGACACCATGTGGAATCTCAATTGAGTAGTAATTAGTTCTGAAAAGAACTGGAGGTACAACTCGACGTTTCGATCAGTATGCTCTGATCGTCCTCAGGAGAATTACTACTCAATTGAGATTCCACATGGTGTCACCGCAATTAGTCTTACTTATCATCCTCACCATGCAAAGCTACAAGTTTTACCTAAATGAGTACGCTACCAAGTGTTTGTTTAAATTGATCTTATGGCTGAAATCAAAAAGTGGAGTAAATGTTTGCTTATATTTCAATATGCTGAATGGTGACAATTATGTCATGAATCATTTTCTAATAAAGTAAAGTCAGGGACTAATTTAAAAATGCTGAATGGTGACAATTATGTCATGAATCATTTTCTAATAAAGTAAAGTCAGGCACTAATATCAAAATGCTGAATGGTGACAATTATGTCATGAATCATTTTCTAATAAAGTAAAGTCAGGCACTAATATCAAAATGCTGAATGGTGACAATTATGTCATGAATCATTTTCTAATAAAGTAAAGTCAGGGACTAATTTCATAAAGCTGCTAAGCAGAGAATTTTGCTCAGCAATTTAAACAGACTACCAGCGGGAATGCATACATTTTATGTGGACGTTTGGCTCGTAACCTGAAAATCTAAGCATTTTTTTTTCTTTGTAAACAATATTCTGCAAAATATTGTATATCCCTCAGTGCAAGGTACTGTAAAAGAAATCGAGGTTTATTATCATTTTTTGTTAGAGTTTATGTCACGTTTATTTTGACTTATCGTCATAACAGCGTGAATATTTTCCATTTGCTGATTTGATTAGAATGTGAGACTCGATTTGTTTTCCTAAAATACCTCATGTATGAAATATTACTATAAATTGGCAATGATATTCTTCAATGTTTGGATTTAATAGCTATTTTACTGAAATAATAATAAAATAAATTGGATGGCCTAGTCCCAGCCTTCCCTGTGCAGCACACAATATTATATTGAACAACAAGAACGCAAGTCCGAGGTCTTGTCAAGTTTTCAAACAGACAAACCATTTTGATTCTAATCACTCATTTAATGAAAAAATGCTTTCAATTTGTGAGCTGAAAGTGACTGTTGAAATTGCATTGCAAGATTTTCACATTCAACAGTCACTTTCAGCTCACAAATTGAAAGCATTTTTCATTAAATGAGTGATTAGAATCAAAATGGTTTGTCTTCTGTTTGAAAACTTGACAAGACCTCGGACTTGCGTTTCTTTTGCTGTCCTCGGACTTGCGTTTCTTTTGCTGTTCAGTATATTTGTACCGCTATCAGACTATCACTTCTTTTACACAGTATCCAAAAATTTGGATCCAGGGTGAGAGAACAGTGGGTACGAGGTAAACAAAAAAATACTCAAAAAACTTGGGGACAAGGGCGGCCTGGATGACTTTGAACGCACAGATTCAGCGTATGGATCGCTGGTGTTCCGGTGCGGTTGTGTCCCTACATTCGCCCCATACCAGAGTGCGCGTTTACAGAGTTTGCATTATGTTATTACATAATGGGTCATCCATCTGACCCTTAGGCAACAACAAAATTAAAAAATAAATAAATAATAAATAAAATGTATACGCGGTTATTGGAACCAGACCAAATTTCCCATACACAAAGTATGGTGGCTAATAGAGGCCGCAGAATCAATTCACCAATTTTGTCTGCAATTGGATATCGTTTCATAGCAAACAAAACAATACAATTTCTGACGCGTGGGTTGGAGGAACCAGAGACTAGTTCTGTTTTGCCTAAAACAAGATTCCTTGCCTTTTAAAATAGATGTACTGTTTGTATTATTGAGGATTCAGTTGTCCAATGGGCGAAACAGCCGTTGAGTATTGTAGCGTCAGTTGATTACTGGAACGTGCAGAGTTGGGCAGAGCTCAGTGACATGCTTCAGGATTTAAATGTGAAGGTCAAATTGCCTCTCATCAGATGTGCGTTTACGCAGTGCACAAATCTAGATTGAGACCATCGCGCTCCACCAACTGGTTTCAATGGTCTCGGATTGACCTATTTCAGAGTGCACCTATATATCCCCTGCGGATAATGATTTCGTGCCAATTTGGCAAAATGCGTACAGTCTCTGCTGTCGTAACTTATTTGGCGGGAATGTGACTGCCAATTGCATTTCTTGTATTGAGACTGAGGTTATACATTACATCCATTCTATATTAATACTCCGCATATCTTATTGGATGTAGAATTTTAATAAGATTGAATGTCGAGTATAGTAGAACCACAGGTGCTGTACATATTATCAATATGTATAGGCAAATGAAGTCCTGATGTACCACGGAGTTATTTTCAGACTGTATGTGTCAAGGTGGAATGTGGCAAATTAATTGAATAGGCCTATTCTTGTAAGTTTATGTATTTTGTTTTTTGCTAAACACATGGATATATATTTTAGAAGACTGATAGTGGGCTACATAATATTTAAGAATAGTTGAACTTGGAACTAATATATATGTTTCTCCTTGGACTGCATAGCCCAGTGGGGTTCGATCAACCCGAGGGAGTTGGGGTCGAGAGGATACCGAGTATGGTATGGGTTTGTTTACCCCCACTTGGATCTGATCGACCCTGTGTTGGAAGTCGGGCCCGTCTATCTCACTTGAGTCTGGTTAACCTTTAGTAGGATTTGGGGCTCATTTAGATCTCTGGGTTCGTATCGACAATATAATTATTATATATACATATTGCTAAAACTGATAGTCACATTATGAGATAAATAATCTAAAATAACAATGGTATACCCAGTCAAATCATCATCCGGTATGAAAAAATCATTTAAATATGTCAATAAAAAGGTTTGAACTGCGGCCAAAATACATAAGTGGTTCACATGTGTTTTATTGAATCTCAGTATAAACTGCCGCAGATATTCAACTATTGGAACATGAAAGGGGGGGGGGGGTAAACATTGATTTTGATGTCATGAAACTTGAGTTTCGCACCAATAAAGTAACCTTCTTCATAGAGAGAGAAAAAAGACAATGTTCGGAAACTGAAGTTAAAATACCTCAAAACACGGGCGAATGGTCTTAACAAAATATTTTTTCTCATTTTCTTTATGAAACATTCTTTATTTCCGCATCCACAATGTTAACCACTATTTATAGAGCGTCTGTCACGTTATTATGTCTTAAAGTTATTCCAGCTTTGTTTTGTTTTGTTTTGTTTTGTTTTGTTTTGTTTTGTTTTGTTCAGTTATTTATTTGAAACTGCTAAGGATATTTCCCTAACTATTGGAGTTGTTTCGGAAAAATGGAGTTTAGTAAAAAAAGTAAATATTTTAAGATATAAATTTACAACTGCCAAGGATATTCTTCAAATATTGAAGGGGATAGAGCATGAGCATTTCAAAATTGTAGTTCTTTCCTTTTATTGTTTTACATTCATAATTCCACTGTTTTTTAGTGTATTAATTATCCAGATGTTTTCTGTTGATTAATTAAGTATAATCAATGTATTACATCAAACAATATTTTGTTGATTTTGTTACTAAGTATTATTATTATAACCAATCGGAAGGATAAAAGGACAATATCATCATGATCAAACAGGGCATGGAATTGGAGTGCTAGTTTTAGATTAACTCATTGACTGAAAATAATACAATAAAAGGTCATATTACCCTTGCTGCTACATAAATGAGCCAGTATATTTTCAGTAAATTTCCAATCAATGTGTTCATCTTACACTACGACACCGATTCCATACCTTGTTGAAATTGTGCTCCCGTCGTGACGATACTGCCCCTTTAAGTTCTACTCTGATGGTAAGGCAAAGTAGGGGCCCCCATGGCAGACTGCATCATGACAGTCATGTCGACACTCCTCCTATGTACTAGTATAGATGGTGAGATTTGCCTCTTACGCGAATTAGACATGTCAGACCTATTTTCGGGTCAACAAGGGAATAGACCAAACGTTCAAAACATCCGGGGATTATTGCTTGGTTATCTTGACACGGGTTCTCTCCTGCTAACCATAGCAACAAACCATGAATTAAATCTGCGTCGCAGAGAACTTACCAAGCCTGACCTAAATCAGCAGTTCTCCAGTCATTGTTCCGCTCAGGTATCCATTACCTGGCTATATTGTTTGGGGTTTAATCTCTCCCCAAAATACAAAGACGTTCAGAAGACTAATACAATTTAGGCCCCTCAGTTTCGAAACAGGAGCGAGGACGGGATGCCAAGCCAAGCTGCTCGGGTCAGCATCGACAACAGAGTCATTTAAACTTCTCGCAATCAAGAGGCTGACAGAGAAACAAATCGACAGAAATGCGACAACCGAATACAGCCAAGTAAAATCTGGCATTCTGAGTGAGAACCAATGTGATTATATCGCTCAAAAAAGTTGAAAAAAACCTTTATAACCAAATAGCGCGGGTTTATAACACAAAGCATTTTGGTAAATTCCATAGGGTAATGTTGAACGGTGT
Organism: Zoroaster sp. YZ-2022; assembly: GCA_029582265.1. NCBI lineage: Eukaryota > Metazoa > Echinodermata > Asteroidea > Forcipulatida > Zoroasteridae > Zoroaster > Zoroaster sp. YZ-2022. Next base: position 6,965,061 of record CM055817.1, on the reverse strand, counting down.
CAATCATTTGGCTATAAAGTATGCGAGTCTACTATTTTGAAACTATTGAATTTCTCAGTGATGTAAATAATGCATCATAATGTACACTGTACACTGATTATAACATAACATTTCAGCTCAGTTACTCTACGCATTTACGAGGCAGGTGCAAATATAAGATCATCTAAACACATGGATATATATTTTAGAAGACTGATAGTGGGCTACATTATATTTAAGAATAGTTGAACTTGGAACTAATATATATGTTTCTCCTTTGAATTGAGTCTGGTTAACCTTGAGTAGGATTTGGGGCTCATTTAGATCTCTGGGGTCGTATCGACAATATAATTATTATTATTATACATATTTGCTAAAACTGCTAGTCATATTATGAGATAAATAATCTAAAATAAGGGGAGCACAATTTGCGAGGGGAGCACAGTTATGGGGAATAAGAGGTAGAGATAATTGGTTTGAACACAAATTAATGTTACAGATATCGGTGGTTAAAATTTGTATGTAAAAGATACTTGATGGCAGGATATAGTTTAAAAAGCATGTTATTTTTTTATTTTTTTAAAAGGGGGGGGGGGGGGGAGGTTCTGTGAAAGAGTGATGATGGTAAATGTAGAAGCAGTTGTTTGTTTTGTTGGTTAAGTCCTAGAGCAGAGGATCAATCTTCAGTGCCCAGGCCCTGCCCAGGCCCCAGTGAGGTATTCCATGTGCAGCAGTACTACAGTATGAAATACTAACGTTATTCGAAAGTTATTGACCGTCACGTTTCCGCATGTATTGTAGGGTTATTTTTTGAAACCGGATCTCGCCAAAATTAGGCTGTGTATATTCTTTCTATTCTCAGTAAGCATGTGGCTATTCCAGAATTCACTCTGCAAGCTAAAATAATGAAAATGGGCTAGTATACCTGGTGTGTGTTCAACGATGTCGATGCGTGAGTGATTGTGGCGTCTGTACTACGATGACTGTAGCCAGGCACCGCTTGGTAGTATGCGTGTGCTTGTATGGCGCGTGTGTGGTACCATGCACACCGTAAGACACATGTACAGATTTTTTTTGTGCAGGATAAGAAAGGCCGCACGGAATTTCACTTTGCCATACTGGGAAACCGCACACACGCTGAGTACCTATCTTTTTACCGCAGGATAAGAAAGGTTGCACAGCTTGCAACTCTTCCGTAACTGGGAAAACAACGCACCCGTGTATGGGTGTCACAGACGGACAAAACACCGTCCTCTTTTTATAATATAGATGTGTCAAGGTGGAATGTGGCAAATTAATTTAATATTCTTGTAAGTTTATGTATTTTGTTTTTGCTAAACACATGGATATATATTTTAGAAGACAGAGAGTGGGCTACATAATATTTAAGAATAGCTGAACTTGGAACTAATATATATGTTTCTCCTTGGACTGCATAGCCCAGTGGGGGGTCGGGAGGATACCGAGTATGGTATGGGTTTGTTTACCCCACTTGGATATTATCGACCCCGTATTGGAAGTCGGGCCCGTCTATTCCACTTGAGTCTGGTTAACCTTGAGTAGGAGTTGGGGCCTCTGGGGTCGTATCAACCATAATTATTATATATATATATTTGTCGTATTCAAAATTGCTAGTCACATTATGAGATAAATAACCTAAAATAACAATGGTATATCCAGTCAAATCATCATCCGTTATGAAAAATCATTTAAATATGTCAATAAAAAGGTTTGAACTGCGGCCAAAATACATAAGTGTTTGATTGAATCTCAGTATAAACTCAGTGCCGCAGATATTCAACTATTGGAACATGGGGGGGGGGGGTAAACATTTATTTTGATGTCACGAAACTTGAGTTTCGCAGCAATAAAGTAACCTTCTTCATAGAGAGAGAAAAAAGACAATGTTCGGAAATTGCAGTTAAAATACCCAAAAATACGGGCGAATGGTCTTAACAAAATGTATTTTCTCATTTTCTTTATAAAACATTCATTTCCGCACCCACAATGTTAACCACTGTTTATAGAGTGTCTATCACGTTATTATGTCTTAAAGTTATTCCAGCTTGAATATTTTCCATTTGCGGGTAAATCTCTGCTTTCTCATAAACCATCCATTATGTTTTTGTTTGTTTGTTTGTTTGTTTGTTTGTTTGTTGTGGTGTTTGTTTGTTGGGGTGTTTGTTTGTTTGTTTGTTTTTCTTATTTATTTGAAACTGCGAAGGATATTTCCCTAACTATTGGAGTTGTTTCGGAAAAATGGATTTTCATCTTTTTAAGATACAAATTGACAACTTCCAAGGATATTCTTCAAATATTAAAGGGGATAGAGCATGAGCATTTCAAAATTGTAGTTCTTTCCTTTTATTGTTTTACATTCATAATTCCACTGTTTTTAGTGTATTAATTATCCAGATGTTTTCTGTTGATTAATTAAGTATAATCAATGTATTACATCAAACAATATTTTGTTTATTTTGTTACTAAGTGTTATTATTATAACCAATCGGAAGGATAAAGGGACAATATCATCATAATCAAACAGGGCATGGAATTAGAGTGCTAGTTTTAGATTAACTCATTGACTGAAAATAATACATTATAAGGTCATATTACCCTTGCTGCTACATAAATGAGCCAGTATATTTTCAGTAAATTTTCAATCAATGTGTTCATCTTAAACTAGGACACCGATTCCATATCTTGTTGAAATTGTGCTCCCATCGTGACGATACTGCCCCTTTAAGTTCTACTCTGATGATAAGGCAATTGTCCACATAAACAGACCTTTCGGTGTCACCTGATTATGCATCTGTCAAGACTTTTTGTCCTGTAAAGCCTTAAGTCAAATATGTCTTTAAAGGCGGTTTAGATTCAGGGCAGTTGGAATATACATGACAGTTTATCTGATTTCAGATGACTCAGTCTCGAGTAGCGGTCCCCATGGCAGACTACATTATGACAGTCATGTCGACGCTCCTCCTATGTACTAGTATAGATGGTGAGATTTGCCTCTTATGCGAATTAGACATGTCAGACCTATTTTCGGGTCAACAAGGGAATAGACCAAACGTTCTCTCCTGCTAACCATAGCAACAAATGTGGCGGGAATGGGCTGTTGCCATGAACTACAGGGTCGGCCTGACCCCACAAAATACTTTCTGGTTTCAAAGCAGTGTTGGAGGGCTGCCGGCGGGACCGCCCGTCTGATGACTCTTGTTTACCGATTTCATTGCATATTTTGGATGCAATTTTGCAAGCACTGCCGTCATTTTGAGGTTCGGAATTTGAGGTCACTTTGTCTGGCCGTCCACACCCAAGTATTAACGAGCTGGCCCTCTGATCTACCATTGTTTTGATTATAAATAAACATAAGGTTTATTTAGCCCTAAACATATCTCACGATATGCAAAAACGTTAATTCTATCACCGTGGACAAATGGATTAAAACTATTCCAAGAAGTGCGTAGAATGAGAGTGACGACTGATTATAAAGATTCAGACTTTGTCAAACTCGGCACGAAAGGAAGAAAATGTTTACTAAAAAATATATATAGAGGGTTGTGGATATGAATATTTGATGCTAGATGTGTTGTATGATTTATTATAAGAAGTTTTAAAATCCGATTAAGAAGGTTAAACAAAAAATAAAATAATAATAAGATACAATATTTTTTAAGTTGCAGGGATTTATTTCTGAATAACATAAAAAATATATGACATGGGGTTAAAAAAAAAGAAAAAAGAAAATTGATGTTAATATTGATTAAAAAAGAGTTACGAAACAAAATTGATACAATTGTATTATTAGTAAACGTAATACAAATGTTGACTAAGTTTATATAGAAAATAAAACAGTGTAAGAGTAGGTACCAGTTAACGTTGGTAAATGAAACCTCAACAAGAATTAAATGAAAGTTAATAGAAGATGGTGTGATTGTTAGTTGGTATAGTGACGATGAACAGCATATAGAGGGCGCGCACGCAGTAACCATTAAAAACATTAAAATGATGCCGTATTGACTGTGCGCATACATATAACCACATGACATGATGCATAGTACAAGCGCCGTGCGGTCAATAAACTATGACACGCCAAACAATGGACAAGATGCACCAGCACGAAGCACCACAAAAATGGCTAAAAGTACAACATAAAAAATTACCAATACGAGCAACCAAAAGAGCGATATATGAAAATCACAAAAACCTGAGTGAAATCAATGTGAACCAACGACGATGAAAGAAGAAAAATGAAATGTAGAGACGAACTAGCCTAGTAGTAGTACAAACAAGATGGAAGCAACACGTATTAAGGGCTGGCCCTCTGTTCTACCATTACAACAGCAATCCACTCAATCGCTATCAATTTTAATTCGGTGCTGAAGAAAGCCCTGTCTTTCTCTGATCTGACAGACCAACCTTACATTTCTTACTTCGAGGCCTTGTATAGCAACATGATTTATATGTGTTATTACACAGGGGTCATGCATCTGACCCTTAAAAACTCTATAATAATGAAAGGTAATAAGAAATGACCCAAATGCTGTTATTACAAAGCTATTGGACTCAGTAGCCATGTTGGTTACACAAACCATGAACTAAATCTTACCAAGCCTGACCTAAATCAGCTGTTCCCCTGTCTTTGTTTCGCTCAGGTATCCATTACCTGGCTATAAAGTTTGGGGTTTAATCTCCCCCCTCCCCCCCCCCCCCAAATACAAATACATTCAAAAGACTAATAAAGGTTAGGCCCCTCAGTTTCGAACAGGAGCGAGGACGGGGTGCCAAGCCAAGCTGCTCTGGTCAGCATCGACAACAGAGTCATTTAAACTTCTCGTACCCAAGAGGCTGACCGAGAAAGAAGTCGATAGAAATGCGACAACCGAATACAGCCAAGTAAAATCTGGCATTCTGAGTGAAAACCAATGTGATTATATCGCTCAAAAAATTTGAAAAAACCCTTTATAACCAAATGGCGCGGATTTATAACACAAAGCATTTTCGTAAATTCCATAGGGTAATGTTGAACGGTGTCAATCATTTGGCTATAAAGTATGCGAGTCTATTATTTTGAAACTATTGAATTTCTCAGTGATGTAAATAATGCATCATAATGTACACTGTACACTGATTATAACATAACATTTCAGCTCAGTTACTCTACGCATTTACGAGGCAGGTGCAAATATAAGATCATTTACAATGATACACAAATCGTGTAGAATAGAGTTCGCAAGAAAAAGTTGCCAATTTATTTGCAAATTTATTTCGAACAATTTTCTTAGATCCAAGAGTCCTTTCGCCCCATTATCAACTTACATTGACAGGATGCCTTTGTTGTGTATTACCGGTACCATTTTAAAATGGAAACATTTCGTTACGCAATACAGTTAATTAGACTGTTTTATGGTATCGATTGATCTAAATGACGCATACGTCTGTGTATTGCCAAAGAACATCGGAAATGTTTACGCTTCATGTGGCAAAATAAAGTATACAAGTTGACCTGTCTGCCGTTTGGTTTGGCATGCACCCCTTGATTATTTACAAAAGTGATGAAACCCTTGGTCACTTCACTTAGAATAATGGGACATGAGTCATGTGATTATATTGATGACTCGCTACTGGTTAATCAAACATACCAAGAATGTGCTGAAATTGTTCTATCCAGAACAACCCTTTGTAAAGATTTGTGGTTTATAATAAACAATAACAAATCAATTCTAACGCCAACTCAGCAAATTGGTTTTCTCAGTTTTAACTTGAATTCAGTCTATATGACAATTTCTTTAAAGATGGACTACAACGGAATAATGATAAGTGCTGTGTTGCTGTTTTCGTTCGAGAAATGTGTAATGATTACTAACATATTATTATTATTATTATTCAATAAAACTTGTTCCTTCATGCAAAAAAAAAATCAATTTGATCGGCGTTCTACTACCCAGAAAAGCCCAGTTTCACCAAAAGCCCTCAACTCATGAATAATTCATACTTCGTGTGTGACGTAGTACCCATGACGCTTTGTTACCCCCACGCACAACAGTCGATCGTGTGTACTGTATGCATTTACCATACATGCAATGCGGAACAACAGCGGACAAGCGACATCTTCTAGACCGAAAAAAAGCTTCATAAAAACTTCATGCCTCTGCTGACGCATGAAAACGCATGTATAATATATACACGGAAGTAACATGGCGTCTTCTGTTTACTCTCGGGTGTTCATGGGTTAACGTCATCCCTTTTCGCTGGTTTACAAGTCCGCTGGTACTATATCGTGGATTTCATAGTGGATTTTCAATGGGTCTTTGTCGGGAACCAGTGCAGGGCGGGAAATTTCAAAAATCGAAGAAGCGGGGTCTAATTTTTTCGGTCAAATTGCAACAAAATTATAAAGAGAAAAACATGACCACAACAATAAATTGTTACCTGAACACAACATAAACAAGGTTCGATAGTCAATTTAATGTGAGAGTTCTCGTTGTAGTCCGTCTTTAACAGCCCTCATAAGTTGAAAAGATTAGCACGACAATCCGAAAACTCACTGATTGGAAATTTTTGAAAATTAGAGATTTTACTCATGTTATTGGGCTATTGGTTTCCTTTGAACTCGCACTGCCTCATGGTACAATATTTAAAAGACCAATAGAAAACAGAAGAACAATAGAGGAAAACAAAGCGATACCTGAAAACGATGGACATTTTGAGGCCAATTTCTAAAGAGGCCATATCAGATTTATATTGGTGGATTATTAACCTACCACTATTGGCTGCCCCAATGCATAGACATACGCCTAATTACATAGCCGAAGCCGATGTCTCGACTCTAGGCTGGGATGGCTTACTAACAACAATTTGGAGGCTCTAAATCAAAGATAGTATAATCAAAGATCGTAGAATCTGGTTAACTGTGTCGTACCTACAAGGCTCATAAAATACTGTGGATCTCGAAACTTTCGAGTTGATTTAGAATGGAAACTCAACACCAATGTTTTGTTGTTGATTAAGATTATAAAGACGTTTCTTAAACCTAATATTGATGTAATTGCATTCTGCCTCAATTGTCAAGTATCTCCATAAATTATGTAACACGCCAGACTGACTGAGCTTTTGTGTAATTAAAAACAATTACATTAGAATGGTCCAGATATGAATGCTTGCTTGCTTGCTTGTTTATTTTTCTCACATAAATAAGCATAACCATGCATTTGGAATACAAATTGTGCCTTTGTGACACGCAGTCAAGGTTTTCAAAAATGCTTAAATTGCTAGTATTAAAGGACACGTGTATTTTTCCTTTTCAACCAAACCTACTTCCTGTCTCCTTCCCTTGAGGGATCATCTGAGGCTGATGGCCTGTCTCTTATCTGGGAGGCACTCAGAAAACAAGGAGTTTCAGGGCAAAATACCCCAATTATCATTGCATCCTGGTGAACAACTACCAGAGAGGGTTACAGGTTGGCGCTCTGGAAGTGCCTTCTCTTCTGTAGTAATAATATCCCTAGTCAAGAGACTTATAAAAGGTGCATTTAACTTGAGACCACCAACACCTCAATACTCCCATCCCATACATATGGGATGTGACTATTGTTTTGAAATACTTGTTTGGAAAAACGCGGTTGGAGTGAGATATAGGAAATCTCCAGGAATCCGAGTCGGAAGGTCGTGGGGATATAGGAGATCCCTTAGACCGAGTGAACGCGCGAGGGAATAGTGATGTAGAAGATCCCGTATCCAGTCTCCTAGAAACGCGGTTGGAGTGTGATATAGAAGATCTCCAGTTCTATGAGTTGGAAGGTCGTGGGGATAGAGGAAATCCCTTGGACCGAGCAGAGACCGAGTGAACGCGAGGGAATAGGGATGTAGAAGATCCGGTATCCAGTCTCCTAGAAACGCGGTTGGAGTGAGATAAAGGGGATCTCCAGGACTCCGAGTCGGAAGGTCGTGGGGATATAGGAGATCCCTTAGACTGAGTGAACGCGCGAGGGAATAGGGATGTAGAAGATCCCGTATCCAGTTGTTGAAGTTGCGAAAACTTGTAGATCTGCTTACGTCAGGTGGTGATGAACGCGTGTCTGCTCGTGATGAACGCGCGTCTGCTCGAAGAAGAAGTGAGGTTGGTAACTTTCTGGAAATCCTTGGGGGGTAGACAGTATCTTTTAAGAAGGATAAGCTGCGGTCGAGAAAGGAACAGGTGGAGGCGATCCTCTCACGAAGTAGGGAAACGCTGGTTGAACTTAGGATGGGACGCGAACGAAGGCTGCGAACTGGATCTTGAAGCTGGAGGCCCGGCGGGATGAGGTTAGAGTCTCGGCATCGTTTGAGGAAGGCAAGGTTGTTCATCAGTTTAGAACGTCTGATCGATGCTCGTTTGAACAACCGGACCTTGGTGGTGGTAGGCTCCCGTAGAGCGTAGATGGGTAAAACTTGTAGCTTTGCGTGGTGAAGAGGATAAGTAAGACTAATTGCGGTGAAACCATGTGGCGAACTTGAAGATTTCAAAATCTCATAAACACAATGGATCAGATGCATCCAACTCTTAAATTCACATACGAGGGTTCAAAAACCTCAATCGAATATCGTGAATTAACCATTTTCAAAGGAAAACGCTTCCATGAAACTGGCATACTAGACACAAACGTGTACACCAAACCTACAAAAACATTCCAGTTTCTGCACACTCACACCCAACAATTGTTTATGGAGAAACTCTCCGATATGCTAGAAACACCAACAATGAGGAAGATTTAACAGAAAAAGTCAAAATATTCTCACAAAAAAATATTAGCCAGAGGCTATACTCAAACTGAGATAAACAACACAACACAACACATAAAGTGTTACTGGCAAACCGAGCCAAACTGATTCACAAATTATCAAAAGGTAAACAAAACAAGGAAGCACCACTCGTCTTCTAAACGACCTATAATCTGAACGAACTCGCTCATACAACACAAATTACAACCGTTTGAAAAAACAGCAAATAATTATGTCTTATCCTAGAATAAGACAGGAGACAATCCGTTGTTATTGAATCATTACTTGCAACTGAAGATTTTCCGCAATTGAGGCATGAAAGCTTTGCTATTGATACCCAAGGATCTGAAAAAACATCATGTCTCCTTAACATATTTCTTATTTCCTTTAAATATATTAACTTTAATCAAAAGGTCAACTATTTCCATACAAACATTATGGTCAAACTGACCAACAACGAAAATAGTAAGATACGGACATGCATCATCTTGTACACAAATTGTAATTTAAAAAACACCCAGTCAACAGAGATGAAGTGTAACTGAATGGGATTGCACCATCATTTTTCACTCGGTCTTTGCTAGACTTCTGATCAGAAAAATATTGCTGATTGTGCGCTTCTGCATAGCAGTCTGCTAATGCAACTAGTTCACTTAATGTATTAGTCTTTCTGTCCTTAAGGAAGAGCGCTAATTCTTTACCACAAATCTTCATAGTTTGTTCACGATCTATCATTTCAAATAAAGCTACGTCTTATGAGCTACATCACCTAACTCAATCAATCTGGTTAAATACCCTGAGATTATATTTACGAACTGGCTATAAGTTTCGGCATACTCTGGTCTGGTTGATCTAAACTTGATCCTGAAACCTTCACTTAGAAGATATCTATGCAATGAAGCTTTCTTAACCTCTTTGTAATTCTGAGCTATAGAAATAGGCATCCGTGAATATACTTCTAAGGCCTAACCTGTAAGTAATGCACTAAGTGAAGTAGCCCAACTATCTTTTGGCCAATCAATCGCTGTTCAAATCGTTTAAGGTATATATCTAACTCATCGACAACAAAAGGGCCATTCTCCTTGTTCTGCTTGACCTCTCGGCAGCCTTTGACACCATTGACCATGACATCCTCCTGCGTAGAGTGCAGCATCAATTTGGGGTCCATGGCGTTGCTCTTGATTGGTTCAAATCATATTTGCATAATCGTTCTCAGGCTAGTCATTTATCCGGGGAATTATCCAAAGACTCCAAGCTCAGCTATGGTGTGCCACAGGGTTTTGTATTAGGCCTATGCTTTTTACCTTATACATATCTCCCCTTGGCCGCATTGCCCGACACCATGGCTTACTTCCCCCACTTTTACGCAGATGACACACAGCTTTACGCAACCTTTTCCCCAAGTATACCTGACGATGATACCAACGCACAACACATTCTTGAAACATGCTTAGACAACATACGCAGGTGGATGGCGGCTAAGCTACTAAAATTAAACACCCCAAAACCCAGTTTCTTGTCATATCATTCGCTCACCTCACCTCAGACAGGAACGAAGTTAACATTTCAGACATACGCATAGGTGATGTTCAGGTTGCTCCTTGCTTTGACGCACGTAACCTTGGCGTTGTTTTCGACAGGTTTATGAATCTTGACCGACATATAACCACAGTGTGTCAGTCTTCTTACGCGCATTTACGTCGCATAGCAGCAATCAGAGCATCACTTTCACTACACACAGCTGAACAACTCATCCACGCATTAATCTCATCTAGACTAGACTTCTGCAACAGTTTACTTATAGGACTACCTCAGCAATCATTAAAACGCCTTCAGACAGTACAAAACGCGTCTGCCCGCAACTTCGCAACCTGCGACCAGGCCTCAGATCTTCTTCATCACAGATACTTTCTGTTTCCAAAACTCGCCTGGCAACATACGGGGAGTGGGCCTTTTCCAGTTGTGCACCGCGTCTCTGGAACTCCTTGCCAGATGAGTTAAGGGACACAACTGACCTGTCATCATTCAAACGCCATCTTAAGACACATCTCTTAAATCTTTCATTTGATCTACACTGATTTTCTAGTGACCGGCGCCTTTGAATGGGTCTCCAGATACTGTGCGCCTTATAAATGCTCTGTTATTATTATTATTATCTCTACCATCATCAAATGAAGGAAGTTTTGGCAATCTAGCACGCGGAGTTTGCATATGAGGTACTCTCAGATACCGTATATAACCAAAGCTTAAAGGGCCTGTTCCACTTGGGCGACGTTTTAGGCGACTGCCGGCGACCGTCATAGTCGTAGCAGGTCGCCAAAAAACCGGCGACTGGACCCCCTACGACAATGTCTACGACAAGCTACAACAACCTACCACCTAGTCGACGTCAAGCTACGGCAAGCTACCGACAAGCGGCGACCCAATCGTCGCGACTAAGGACGACCACCTACGACCACACCTACGACAACCGAAGTCAACCGAAGTCAACCTACGTCCACCCGCGACAAGCTACGACAAGCTACGACCCTGTCGGCGACAACTAAAGACAACTGAAGACAAATAAAGAGAATTCACTTGACTTCTCTTGACGCCAGTACCTGTCGCCGGTTGACGTAGGTTGACGTAGTAGTCGCCAATGGAATTCACCGAGGTCAGCACCGGCAACAACCTACGTCACCTGGCGACAACCTACGACAGCACCTACGTCAGTATAAATCAAGCTACGCTGATTGGCGTCAAACCCACTGTCGCCGAAAATTTGTGAACATTTTGAAAATCCCGCGGCGACCAGAAAGAGGCTACGACTCTTTGGGCGACTGAGGAGACTACTCCCGACCATACAGGCGACACCCCGGCGACCATGTGGCGACAGCCTGGTCGCCTGTAGTCGCCCAAAAAATCGCCTAAGTTGGACAGGGGCATAACCGATTTCAAATTATGAGCTCTATCTTTGTTATAGAATGGGACCAACGGTCCTCGGCGCAAAAAGTGTTAATGAATTCAGAATCAGGACCACGGGGTCGTTAGTTCGATTGAGCAACTATGTTGCCAGAATTAGAGTTTGTGTATGCAATAATGGTCCATCACCCATCTGTGACGATGATCTTGATTCTTGTTATTACGTGGCCTCGTGGTGTGCTTCTAATGACCTCATCCTGGACAGCAAGGATACTCTCCAACTATTCGAGAGGGTAACATTTTCTTTTTAAAACATGATAGGCCTACTTGAGTGAAGTTACCCACGGCTTATTTATACAGTTTCCGTCACGTTATTATATATTAATACCCGGTATTTCCCTTTTATGGGTTTGATTACAGAGCAAAATTCTACATTTTCTTCCGCCAAATAAAAACAAATATTTTTCGGGAAAATTTATAAACTGTCGTGGATATTTATCAACTACTGGTTAAATTAACAAGATGCTTGAGTTCCCCACCCGTAAAGTTACCCTTCTCTTTATAGAGTTACTGTCACGTAATTATGCTTATGAGTTTATTACAGCATGTATATTTCCCATTGCTGGTTTGATTAACTATTGGAGGGGTTTTAATTTCCCTTTCACAATCTAACATTTTGGTTACGCACCCGTCGTGTTACCCCATCTTGCAGTTGTTGTTACGTTATAACATCTATGCATTGCCTTTCTTCAAAACATGAAACTGGAGTTCCGCACCCAAAACAAATGTTGTTAGCCAGTTCTTAAAATAGTTGTTTTCGTGTTATTAATGCATTTAAAGAACATTTTACAATAAACTGCCGTAGGTATTCTTACTATAGCACCTACTATAGAGTTTTTATCAAGTTATTATGCATATGCGTTAGCACCGCATGAACATTTCCCAAATGCGGGTTTAACTGCAAAGTGGAACTCCCGATTTTCTCCTAAAATAGCCGATACGTATAGCTAGTCATAGTCATTAGCAGGTCATGAATGAAAAAAAGTACATATATAATGTCAACGTGCTTGGCACTCTCGATTCACATACCGCCGCTGTGTCCAGTACTGATTATCCCATATTTCTGGAGACAGTGGATGTATAGGGTCGTTGTCAAGCTACACAGTTTGAAAATCACCATCCATTGCATTTCCCGAATTTTACCCATTAGTTGTCCTGTATTTCCTTGTATTGCTGGATCCAGCACTAACCAATTGTAAGGTTAAGTTCTACTCTGACGATGACATGGCAGTTGTCAACATAATTACTGTATATCAACAGACCTATCGGAGTGACCTGATTATGCATCTGTCGAGGTTTTTTCCCCCATCAAAGCCTGAAGTCAAATGTGTCTTTAAAGGCGGTTTACATTCAGAGCAGTCGGAATACAGCCTACTGGCAGATTCTCTGTACAGTTTTCAGATGACCAACTTTCGAGTAGTGACCCCGTGGCGGACTGCGCAGATGACAGTTGTGCTGACACTACCCTCTATGCACTAGTATTTTATAGATGGTGAAGTAACATTTGCCTCTTCTGCGCATTAGACATATCAGATTTATTTTTGGGTCAACAAGGAAATGGAGCAAATGTTCAGAATATCCGGGCTTTATTGTGTGGTTATCGTTGCGCGGATTCTCTCCTGTTATGGCGGGGTTCAGCTGGTGCCATGAACTATTGGATCGGCCTGACACCACACAATACTCTTTGGTATAACAGTTGTTGGAGGGTTTCCAGCGGGATCGCCCGTCTGATGACTCTCGTTTACCGATTAAATTCCATATTTTGGGTGCAATTTTGCAAGCATTGCAGTTAGTTAGTAGTTAGCAATATAACGTCAAACTGTATACAGCAGTCATGCTAAGCGAGTACTTTGGTTTTGTGTGAGTAGGTGAATTTACAGTCACAATACGGACAGGTGCGCATAATTCAGTATTCTGTGTGGGGGACAGTTTGGTGCCTCCACCATGTGATACAGCGCATCCATATTGGTCAAATTTGCATATGATGCTCGATATGCGGCAGAGCGCACCCCAGGAATCTTAGAAATTCTTCAGAGGATTTCTGGGGGAGAGGTCCGTTAACAAAAGAACATCGGTGTGTGTATAGGGACATTGGGGTGGCACTCTTCTGCATATCGAGCATGGTATACACATTTGCAGCAGTGTGTGTATAGGGACATTGGGGTTGCACTCTTCTGCATATCGAGCATGGTATACACATTTGCAGCAGTGTGTGTATAGGGACATTGGGGTGGCACTCTTCTGCATATCGAGCATGGTATACACATTTGCAGCAGTGTGTGTATAGGGACATTGGGGTGGCACTCTTCCGTATATCGAGCATGGTATACACATTTGCAGCAGTGTGTGTATAGGGACATTGGGGTGGCACTCTTCTGCATATCGAGCATGGTATACACATTTGCAGCAGTGTGTGTATAGGGACATTGGGGTAGCACTCTTCTGCATATCGAGCATGGTATACACATTTGCAGCAGTGTGTGTATAGGGACATTGGGGTGGCACTCTTCTGCATATCGAGCATGGTATACACATTTGCAGCAGTGTGTGTATAGGGACATTGGGGGTAGCACTCTTCCGCATATCGAGCATGGTATACACATTTGCAGCAACACGAATTAGTCTGGCCCTCCAAATGTCATATATTTTGTCTAGGCGTCTGCACCTTGCATCACTTCATGACCGTCCGCACCAAAGTATTAACGGACCCTCTGTTCTATCATTATAACGGTAATCCCCTCATTCGCTTTTAATTTTAATCCGGAGCTGAATAAAGTCCTGGCTTTCTCTAGTCTGGCAGACCAACGTTACTGAACTCATTTATATCTACTTGGCTCTCACTACTAGACCCTGGTGGGAAAGTTGTTTTACGTCACGTCGTGGGTTACTTAAAATATAATTTAAAACAAAATTAATGTTCTTTTTTAAGATGTTTGGATGAGTGATTTTACCGAAATAATAATGACGGGATGGCCTAATCCCGGCCTTTCCACTGCAGCACAGCACACACTATTATATTGAGACTATCACCTCATTTGCATATCCAATATATTTAGTAAAATATTCCAGTTCCAGTGTGTACGAGGTAAACAGGGACGAGGATAGCCTCGACGGCATTTGATCGCTGGGTTTACCTCACTGATCTCTATACTAACTATATAGGAGATCGCGCCGATTGGCTGAAGCTCGTTGTTCGCCATCTTTGTTCCCCAAGAAAGAAGGCGCATGCGTGACGGCCGGACAGGTTTACTGCTACCGAGTGCTGCTGAACTGGTTGTTGTTATTGCATGTATGCTAACATGACATTTGACTCTTGACCTTTTTGGGGAACCAACATGGCGGCCGGTTATTTTATTAAAATTGTATAAGCCAATCAGCGCCCTATCCAGTTAGTTTTGAGATCAGTGGTTTATCCGGCCCATGATTCAGCATATGGGTCGATGGCGTTCCGATGCAGCTGTGTCCTACATTCGTCCCATACCATGCACAATGCACAATTCAAAATGTATGTGTCATTCCATAGGGGTCATGCACAAGATTCATTGCCTTTTGAAACGGCAGGTACCGGTACCGTTTGTATTATTTAGGACTCTATTGTCCGATAGGCGTTCAGTATTGCAGCGTCAGTATACTGAAATGGTGCAAGAGTGCAGTGGAGCATGACTTAGCAACACTGCAAGCAACAAAGTTGCCCATGTGTAAACGGGCCTAAACCGTACACTAGATCCACCCTGACTTCACTAGAGGTCTTACTCCAACAATGATTGCTGCTGTCACATTGTGTGACACCAAATGAAAACATGCATCTACTTACCGCAATCTTCCTCATCGGAACCATCGAAGCAGTCTCGGTCAGAGTCACACACCCAACTCTTAGCTATACACCTTCCATCACTGACGCAGGCGAACTGATCTTCTCTGCAGTCTAATACAAATAAAAACAAATTGTTTCATTTGTTGTATTATTTCCATGTGTAACAATTTCTTACTTCCTGGTCTAAGATTAAACAGTAGCAATCATAAATATTTGGAATGATTTGTAAACTCACTCCATACTTTTCCACCAGTTCATAACCCCCCTCTCCCAGAACCATGTGCATTTAGGCCCGTAGACTGGTTTGGAAATGAAAGTTCGGGGTGCTGCTTGGAAGAAAAAAAACGATGAATAAATATTAAAGTGTTGTTTTGCATCTTCATGTCCCCCTTCCCCCTCTAACATACCTTTTTATCAATTTCAAAAGTACACGTTCACTCCCATTCCCAACATTGCTGTTCACTGTACCCATGTGTACTGAACCATAACACCTTGATCATATATCCATTTTTTTTAAAACAAAACTATATTTTGTATAAAATGTATTTATATATGTATATTATTTTCAACAAAAATTTACTAAACATAATTTGTCCTTCCAGATTGCACGGAAAAAGGTGAATTTTTAACTAGTTCATCAGGTGAGCTAAAGCAGTAATACACATGGTTTTGATGTGAATGTAAGGCCTACATTTTCTCGAGAGTGGGGTTCTAGGCGATGACTGTGTTAATTCTTATTTCGTCGATGCATTGCATTGAAACATAACACGCACATCGGTTGTTTTTATTTTGTTGTTTAGCTTTAATTATTTTACTGCGTTTGGAAGCAACGTGTGGTACGTCTGGTAGCAATCGTCAAACAGTCTTAACAGCGTTTTATTGGACAAGGCTTAGCATATCAAATTTGTACGGCAAATATCGCTTAAAACTACACCGGTACCGTTTCAGCAACTCTGTCATTCATAGACCCATTGGTTGTACTTGAGTTCCGTAAAGTTACCCCTTTCTCTGTACATGTTCCGTCTATATTATATTGGGACAAAGGAATTCCCTTTCTGTTGTTTGCCACGAGGGACTCACCAAACAAGTCAACTGGTTTTACTCCGTTTGAGTTGGTCTACGGTCATGAGGTGAGGGGGCCTTTGAAACTAATTAAGGAGAGATTTCTGGCAGAGGAGGATAGGACCAATCTGCTCGACTATGTATCGAACTTCAAAGAGAGGTTATCCAAGGCGTGTTCTGTGGCACAAGAATATCTCAAGGTGTCTCAACGGGTCATGAAGACAAGAGCAGACAAGAAATCTGAGGTCCGCATCTTTAAACCCGGCGAGAAAGTACTAGTGCTGTTGCCTCTGCCTGGCGAGCCCCTTTAAGCGAAGTTTAGTGGGCCCTACTGTATCCAAACGAAACTCAATGATGTTAATTACGTAATCAGTACCCCAGACCGAAGAAAAAGCCAAAGAGTTTGTCATGTTAACATGCTCAAGAAATATTATGAGCGTGATAATTTTGGTCAACCAGTGGGGGTAGCTGTAATGCCCCAGTCACATTTACGCCGATTGTAGGAAAGGCGCCCGCCCGGCGAGCTTTTTGCCTAAAATCGCACGGGAATCGGGGAAATCTTACGGTCACCGGCGGATCAATCGGAGCTATCGGCCGATTAAAACACGCCGCACGGGCCGCCGCCAACTTTTAACGCGGAGTTATAATTTTCCGATGGCCGGCAGACTTTTTTCGACCTAACTCATCGCAAATGAACCGCAGGGGACCCGTAAAGGAGCCGTCCGATAGCCTAACGACCACCCCACGACACCCGGCGGCATCGTCCGGTCATCAAAGGATTAATTAAGAGATTAGGAAAGGCTCGGGGGCCACCTGGACCGTACGGTGTCCGGCGGGTCCTCCCGATGGCCTTATGGGCGCCGAAGGGTAATCGTACGGCGCCCAAGCGGTATCAAGAAACCGTGCGGGCGCCTACCGATTAGTCACCGGCGCCAGGCCGGCGTCCGCGCGGGTATCGTGCGGGATACGTCCGGCCTCCCCCCGTTCACCTGGCGGGCTCCGCCCGGGCGGAAAACATCGGCCGGGTGCCTCAAGGCCTCCGTACGGTGCCTGGACGATGTCCGTTCGACTTAATCGGCGGAAATCTAATTTGTTGCCGTGCGGCGCCCGTATCTAATGTGACCGTGACCAAGTGCAATTTGAGACATCCGGGATTTGTCTCCGATGGCCGGGACATCGGGTGACCGCCCGATACCCCCTCTCCGCCCGGCGCCCGGCGGAAATGTGACTGGGGCATTACTGAGTCAAAACCCAACGATGACAATTCATGTAATGAAGACCTTGAGACAAAAACGTCTGAACTTGAGTTTTTGGCTGTGCAGCTTTCAAATTCTGAAATTCTGGCTAACTTAGATGAAATCCTTGGCCATTTGCACAATGACCAACGGACAGATTTATCAAACCTACTCCAAAAGTACGAGCAAATTTGTTCTGACAAACCGGGTCGTACGTCGGTGGCAGTTCATGATGTTGATGTAGGAAATTCAAGGCCGATAAAACAGGCACCCTACCGACTTAATCCTAACAAATTATCGAAGGTTAGGGAAGAGGTTAAGTTCATGATAGAGCATGACATTATACAACCTAGTCAGAGTTCTTGGAGTTCTCCCATTGTCATGGTACCAAAGCCTGACGGTACTCTTAGATTTTGTATAGATTATCGAAAAGTCAATGCAGAAACTAAGACTGATTCATATCCTATCCCTAGGTTAGAAGACTGCATTGATCGGGTGGGAAATTCTGCATTTGTCAGTAAAGTAGACTTGTTAAAGGGATATTGGCAAGTGCCCTTGACTGACCGAGCCAAAGAAATTTCAGCGTTTGTGACACCCGATGGTCTGTACCAAGGTAAAACGATGCCCTTTGGGATGAAAAATGCCCCGGCTACGTTTCAGAGAATGATGAGTCAAGTCATTGCTGGGCTAGAAAATTGTGTTGTCTATATTGATGACATTTTGGTATACAGCGATAGCTGGGAAGACCATCTGAAACACATGAGTGCCCTGTTTGATAAGCTCTCAAAAGCAAACCTGGTGGTAAATCTCAAAAAGAGTGAGTTTGCCAAAGCAACAGTGACCTACTTAGGTCATGTGGTCGGTCAAGGTCACGTGCTACCACGAGTAGCAAAGATTCAAGCCATTCAAGATTTTCCAGTACCCACAGGGAAGAGAGAATTGATGAGATTCCTGGGTATGAGTGGATTTTACAGAAAGTTTGTTCCAAACTTCAGCACTATTGCGACTCCATTGACTAAACTTTTACAGAAAAATGTGAAGTTTGTTTGGTCTGACTCATGCCAAAATGCATTTGAGAAATTGAAAGCCATTCTAACGAACGAACCGGTTCTGGCTGCGCCAAAGTTTGACAAGGCGTTTAAAATAGCCATTGACGCCAGTGATGTTGGTGTCGGAGCGGTTTTGCTCCAAGAAGATGAGTCAGGCATCGAGCGACCGATTAGTTACTTCTCAAAGAAACTGAATAAATACCAGGAAAAATACTCCACCATCGAAAAAGAGGCGTTAGGTCTGGTCCTTGCCCTACAACACTTTGAAGTGTATAATACCAATGGTGCTGTAGAGACGATCATTTATACTGATCATAACCCACTTGTGTTTTTGGAGAAATTCAAGACCAAGAACCAAAGATTATTTCGGTGGAGTTTGATTTCGCAACCCTATCCACTCAAGATTGTTCATATTGCCAGAAAGAGCAATGTTATTGCTGATGCTCTGTCCAGAGTTTAGAAGATTGTACTTAATTACTTAATATTTATTTCTCTGGTAAACCAGTGGGCCTAAGAGGTTTAATAAGACTTCTTTTTTTTATTACTGTAACAAGTCTTAGCCAGGCATAACTGTTTAAACTTTGTTATAAGTTTGTTAAAATTTCTTTTTGAAACGAAAATTTCCTTCTGTAAATTTTCTTTCTTTTATGGGGGGAGATGTTACATATACATACAAACCGTATGTGGAGATAATCCGTGCGTGACCGCGTGTTGACCCCAAAGGGGGCGGGATTATGTTTACGGGTTATGAATAGAACGTTCTGGAAGTTTCTTTTGGAAAATGATGTAATTTAACCGAAATTTCTAGAAGTGAAGTTAAGAAGAAACCTTTAGTATTTTCTAGAAGGGATTAAAAACTATAAATACGGGCTGGTAGAGGATTTTAGGCAGGACTTGAGCAAACCAAGACTTCGGTAAACAGGAGTTGATGATACTATATCGATACTTCAGTGTACACCCACTAGGACCTGTGATGTCGCTTACGACTCGTCTGTGGAGTGTTTTGAGAAAGTTCGTCTTGACCGAGTGAAGTGTCTGAGAGCTGAATTTAATTCCGGAAGAGACATTTTGTGAACTAAATCTACAGTTCAGTATTTTTGGGATTTCTTCTTTCCCATATTTTGTCACAGTAGTCGACTTGTGTCCCCGTGGTTTCGTCTATTTCCGGCCGTTTGTTGGAGGTGAATTCGCCCCACGTCCAGCTCTATTTACACCGTGTCAGAGAACATTTTTGGTGTCGTTTTCGCTGGAGCCTGCTCAGTCCTCGCCCGTAAGATCTTCTTCTTATTTAGTATAAGATCTTTTCTTAATGTACACTTGTTTACCCTAATCATTGTACGCTTGTTAAACCCCATCGATATTTGTAGCGGTTGATATTTTCATTATTACATCACACTTTGTTTCTTTGTTCTTTATATCATTGTGACCTTGTTTGATTTCTTTGTTGCATCTGAGAAAATTCAGGCTTTTTGAGTAATTTGCATTCATCTATAGTTTG
Source organism: Zoroaster sp. YZ-2022 (assembly GCA_029582265.1). Classification (NCBI taxonomy): domain Eukaryota; kingdom Metazoa; phylum Echinodermata; class Asteroidea; order Forcipulatida; family Zoroasteridae; genus Zoroaster; species Zoroaster sp. YZ-2022. Next base: position 6,944,700 of record CM055817.1, on the reverse strand, counting down.
AAGATTTTCGGATCGCAACACCATGTAAGTGCACCCTAATGTTGAATTATCCAAAGTTAGTATTGTTATCAAAAGGGATTTTTTCCAACCGTATGAGCCGATGTGGAATATGCCAAATTAATTAAATATTTAACATTATTTTGTTTAGGTATTTTGATAGTAGACAGATAGTGGACCACATAATAATAAGACTAGTGGAGCTTGAAACTAATACTACTCCTTGACGAGCTTAGCCCAGTGGGGTTCCATCAACCCAAGGGAGTTGGGGTAGGGAGGATCCTAAGTATGGTATGGGTTCATTTAGCCCACTCGGATCTGATCGACCCTGCGTTGGAACTCTGTCCCGGTTGGCCCAATTGGGTCTTGTTGAAATTACGTAGGAGTTGGGACCCAACTTCTGGCGTCGTAGCGGCCATATAATTACATATTGGCCCATATTCACCAATTTATACGGTGATACTGCTAAAACAGCTATTCACATTATGAGATGAATAACCTAAAATAACAATGGTATACCCAGTCAAATCATCATCCGGTGAGAAAGATCATTTATGTGAATAGAAAAGTGTGAGTTGCAGTCAAAATACATAAGTGGTTCACAGGTGTCAGTATAAACTGCCGCAGATACTCTTCAACTATTGGAAATGGGGGGGGGGCAAACATTTCTTTTGATAACATGACCCATCTCGTTATGGATTATCAGGTTCAGGTTATTATTATTTTGTGTTTAAAATAAAATATCCCAATTTTTTTTTTTTTTTTTGGGGGGGGGGATTGATTGCAATATGGAACTATTGCTTATACGTATGACAACATATGTTCTAAGTTTGATGACCAACGGATGAAAATTCATGAAAATATGGGGAACATACTCATTTGACCAACAATTTCTAAAAATTCCCCCTAAAATTGTATCACGCTGCCGCAGTGACCTATGACAGTTTTTATGACCTCATGCAATAAATTTTGTGGAACTTTACATCCCTAAGGCTTTTTAATATCGGCTGACATTAAAGAAAATACAGAGGGTTCCCCTCCATTCTGAGACCGCCAAAAATCGCAGACTCGCTGTCATTATTAGTTTGCGTAGGGAAACATTGCCTTTAACCTGCCGTGGATATTCTATTGGAGAGGTGAACAATTTTATTGGAAAAACAACATGGTACTTGAGTTCCGTAAAGTTACCCCTTTCTCTGTAGATGTTCTGTCTATATTATATTATGCCTAGGAGAAAATTTCCTATAAACTGCCGTAGATAATCTTTCACTTCGTGCTTAACATTTTCTCTTTAAAGCATAAAGTACGCTCTTTATGACAAGTGTATGTCGCTTGGGAGAAATAATTTAACAGCATTCAAATCCGCAGGAGCTTTTGGCGGCGCGTATTTGGTCATTCATTGTTGGGCAGGCATTTTGTGGAATTTGTGCAACTTAATTGACGCTTTGTTCAAATTCATTCAACTTTAGTTTCCCATAGATTTTTTAATGGAAAATAAGAAACCAGGATAAACAATCATACACACACACACTCAAAACAATAAAACAGGTTATGAAACAGTCCAATAAAACATAATGTTTCAAAAATACAGAATTATGCCCAGGTCAAAAAACCAATAGATTCTAATCAGAGAATAAACAAAACAAAGTATGATAAAAAAGGACCGATAGGCACTATATGTGCGAGAAACACACACGAAATTATGTTTGAATAAAAGTAAAAATCTAAAACAGAAAACGACGTAGGCCCTATATGCTAAATATAATGCTAAATATATTCGTATGCCTGAAAATAAAATTGAATGCTTGAATTCTTAATTCGAGATACAGTAGCAATTGGAGAGGCAAAATCGCTTTAATATGAATGTTTGAAAGTGAAATTGGCTGCTTATTTGCCGAAATTGACCGCGTAAATCTATAATTCCCATTTTGCGAAATTGATTGCCTGTATAAAACGAAATTGAAAATGAAACTCGAGTACAAATCCTCATTCAAGACAAGGTGGCGAAATTGAATGACAGATGTGCATCGCTAAAATGAATGACCCAAATCCAAAATGTAACATCTGAAACAAAATTGAATGTCTAAATTCATAATTCAAACTGTGGATGGGCAACCGGATTAGCAAAATCGCTTTAATACGGACGCAAGAAAACGAATTTGAATGCTAAATTGACGAACTTGGACGGGAAAACCTTTATACAAAACCACACTTCCAGGCTAGTGGTTTCAACAGAAAATTTAATAATATAGGTTTTCTCGGTCAATTTCGGCAAATGAGCAGCCAATTTAATTTTCGTGCGTTCGAATTAAAGCGATTTTGCCTCTCGAGTTTTTACTGTGTTTCAAATTCAGAATTCGGGCATTCAATTTCGTTTCGAGGCATTCGAATTCCTTTAGCAATGTGTTCAATTTAGCATATCGTCGTTCTTTTTCGTGACGCACAATCATCATTCAATTTAGCAAAGCTGGTTCAAGTGGAGATTTTTGCTGATTTATTTTTTTTCATTTCGCAAAGAGGCAATCAATTTCGCTAAATGAGAATTGAAATAAGTACGATAAAGAAATGCGAACAAACAAATTAATTGTACTAGACAACTGTTTCGTATCTTCACTTTAATTCAGTCAAACCTTTTGTTTTTCTTTATTCATTTATATTTCCCGTAGATTTTATATGGGGCCTATTGTTCGTTTTTTAAATATTTTTTCTTTTCTTGTGTTTTTTTTTTTTTTTTTTTTTTTTTTGGGGGATCTTTATTGGTTAACTGCCCAAGACCTAATTTGTTTTTGTGTTTGTGTTTGTCAAACATTAACGTTTGTTATTGTTTTGGTGTTTCTTTATGTTTTTTATCCTGGTTTCTTATTGTTATTTATGTTGTTTCTTCCTCAACTATCAATCTGTTGGCGTGCCAGACATCGTGGCATATATGTTTGGGCATGGTTATACCACTGCATGCACTTCACTTGGGTGATGACATCAACGCTCGGAATGGCTGCTTGTTGAAGGAGATCGCACCTCCACTGCTGCATGTTCATTCCTGCTTGCCGGGCAGCCTGTCTGTCTCCGACGCGCTGTTGCCACTCCGGTAACCAAAGGGTGCGTTTAACTGCAGCCTTGAATGCAGAATGTGCTATCTCCGTGCTGTTCAGGAATGGGGAGTAGGGAGGAAGGCGCTTCAGCCGGATCATTGGGTTGGTACCTTCAGGGAGTTGGGCTCGCACGTGAGGCCTCGCATTGTCGTATATGAGGTATAGGGGCTCGTCGTCTGGGAAAACTGCAGCACACTCTTGAACTGTGTCCGCAAGAAACTCCTCGAATCTCTCTCGCGTCACAGTTTCGAATGCGATTCGGTGGTGCACTAAGCCGAGTTCACTAGAAACAGCGAAGGTGACATTGCAATTCCTCCCTCGTTGTATGTCGACGACTCGTCTTGCGGCGATCCCTCGCGGAGCTCTACCCTGGGAGCGTCGAGTCCAGACGTTATAACCTGTCTCGTCAATTAAGACTAGATGCGCCAGAACACCATGCTGCAGGAACCACTCAGCATACTGGACGCATTGATGAAGTACTTCAGGGGAATTTCTCGCATCAGGAACGTTCTCCACTAGTTTCAGTGTAACCATCATCCCATCCAAGGCCCTGGCTATGGTGGCAGTAGAAACCCTGGGCTTCTCCGGCAGATGCTCACTCAAACTAGCCTTCATCTGCAGAAGTGTCAAGATGGGATTAGCGTCAAGGATGCCTTGCAGATGGTTTCGCATCTCGTCATCCATCTTGTTGTGGGTTGATCCTCCTCTTGCCAGCGTCTGTCGCCTTCCAGTCCTCAAATATGTTGCAACAATTGATCTTGCTGTGGACTTGTTGATGTTCAAATTGACCGCAAGCTCAAGGTAGTCTTGCTCATTTCCCTCGAAGGCCTCAATCAACCTTTCTCGATCTACCTGGGACACTCTGGCGTAGCGACCACAAGCTGCCATTTCTAGAAATATGCGTATAAAACTGTAGCGAAAGCTCGTCTTCGAAGTACATCAGCAAAGTGACTTCTGTGCCAATAAGTGAACCGTATTTATGCATTTAACATTCTAAAGGAAACAAAAGTATAACAGAGCGTTTTTTTGATTGCACAAATGACAGAAATGCCTGCCCAATAATGAATTTGAATGACCAAACACACGCTTCGAAAAGCTCTTGCGAATTTGAATGCTGTTTTGTTGAATTGTTAAATTGCATGGTTATTTTGTTAAATCGAATGACGCAACAGTACTTTTGCCTAGTCATAAAACGAAATCGAATGACCATTTTCAGCAGCATTCAATTTCGCGCGAAATAGAATGGCGCAGTGGTTAAATTGGCTGCTCATTTGCCGAAATTGGCCGAGAAAACCTATAGTAAATCAGGTAATGAGGCAAAGCCTAGCACTGATAAATCTGGTAAGGGTGGAAAACCTGCATTCAAGAAGTCGTCACCAAGAGTGACCCGGTGTGTGACCACTGTCAAAGGACGAGTCACACTAAATCAAAACCAAACTCAGCCTTTGTACGCAATCTCCTTCAAAAGACATCTTACGAGCTATCATATGCCCCTGTTGGTTGAGATGCTAGTAGCTTATCGTGACTTCATATAATGAGGGTGAGGTGTCGTCGTATTCATATGGTGGAGCTGACAAGCCAGTTGTCATCCTGCGGGATACTGGGGCGACATAGTTACTGATTTGATTCAACGTATTGCGGGTGGTTATATGCTGTCCCACTCCCATGGGCGGATCCAGAATTCTTTTTAGGGGGAGCTGAGAATCAAGAACGATTTTTCAGTACTACAAAAATTACAATGAAATAATCAAAGGAG
>CM055817.1:6921959-6939358 GCA_029582265.1 Zoroaster sp. YZ-2022 | reverse complement strand
AAAAACAGCGAAAGAGTAGACTCAGTATAGTTTTACAGAAAATAGATGCAGTACAACAGTTTCGTCCGTCACGAACCTCCATTGGATTGTGCATGCAATAATTGTTTACGATAGGCCTACTTTACAAACGCACATTCTAGGCCAATAAACCTCTAAATAATGTCTACTTACCTCTTAATAATGCAATTATATTTTCCTCTTTCTCAGTAACCCATTTTATTTTCTTGTATTTTGCTTTGAGTTAATAAGAACGGCAAAATTCCTCAGTATTTGTTCATGTAAACGAGAATTAAATGGCCGCCGCTGAAAATGTTTTGCTTGTAATAAAATGTCACGTGATCACTGATACGCAATGTGATTGGAGATTGCCTCGACAGATTGCCTCAAAGTAGAAAGCCAGCTAGTCTACTCATTGCCACTGGATTGCATGAAATGCCACACAGGGCAATCTCCGAGCAATCTCATTGCCAGCAACTTTTATTGCCTGAAAATTGCCCGAAAATTGCCCCGTGTGACAAGGCCTTTACGTTGTAGGCCAATATTAAACTCCGTATATTGCTGTGTGTACGTATTCTGTGCACACGCGATATATCTATTCGTACATACAGGGAATAGTAATTCAGCATATTGAAATTCACTTAACCTTCCGGTTTCGACCGGAAGGAAAGGTCAGATTGGGGTCACGTCTGAAAACGAAATATGACATAGTTCAAGATCTTTAAGATAATAAAAAGATTGTGAAAATATCTTCTATGGTTCATGAGATATGATTTTTTGAAATTTTGAAGTTTTCAACTTCCGGTTTCGACCGGAAGGAGAGGTCAGATTGGGATTACGTCTAAAAACGAAAAATCACATAATTCAACATCTTTCAGATGCTGCAAAGATTGTGAAAATATCTTTTGTGGTTCATGAGATATGAATTTTTGAAATATTAAACTTTGATTTAGCGTAATTCGACACCTGATGACGTAATCATGACGTCACAGAAAACGGTTTCGTTTGCTTGATATGTTCTGTTTATGTGTTAAGTTTGAAGGCTGTATATGCTTAGCAAGGATGCCTTTGTTACCGGACAGATCGCCACTGAGAAGAAGGAGAAAAAAAAAAAAATGAATTGCAAAAACAATAGGTGTTCGCGCTGTGCGCTCGAACACCTAACAATAAATGTTCGCGCTGGCTCTCGAACACCTAAAAAACAGTACAAAAACAATAGGTGTTCGCGCTGTGCGCTCGAACACCTAAAAACAGTGCTCCATCACACATGCAAATTCGAAAGATAGACACGTGTTTGACAGTGTTTACGTGTGCGTGTTCCCTATATATACATGCATTACATAACATGCATATGAGAAAATAGAACCACTCTCAAGTGTCGTTAACATTTTTAGGCTCTTTCCAAAATAGGGCAGTTCTTAGAAATTATTGAATTTAAATAATTTTACTTTAAAGTGTATAATAACTAGTTTTATATCAGATGCTAAAATGTTTTTTTAAAGATATTTTAATAATTTATAATTTGTACAAGAAATGAGTACGCTACCAAGTGTATTTTGAAATTGATCTTATTTCTGAAATCAAAAAGTGGAGTAAATGTTTGCTTATATTTCAAGATGCTGAATGGTGACAATTATGTCATCAATCATTTTCTAATGAAGTAAAGTCAGGGACTAATTTCATAAAGCTGCTAAGCAGAGAATGTTGCTAAGCAATTTAAAGAGACTACCAGCGGAAATGCATACATTTTATGTGGACGTTTCGCTGGTAACCTGAAAATCTAAGCATTTTTTTTCTTTGTAAACAATATTCTGCAAAAAAAGAATTGTATATCCCTCAGCGCAAGATACTGTAAAAGAAATCGAGGTTTATTATCATTTTTGTTAGAGTTTATGTCACGTTTATTTTGACTTATCATCATAACAGCGTGAATATTTTCCATTTGATGATTTGATTAGAATGTGAGACTCTCGATTTGTTTTCCTAAAATACCTCATGTATGAAATATTACTATAAATTGGCAATGATATTCTTAAATGTTTGGATTTAATAGCTATTTTACTGATATAATAATAAAAATAAATTGGATGGCCTAGTCCCCAGCCTTCCCTGTGCAGCACACGATATTATTTGTACCGCTATCAGACTATCACTTTTACACAGTATCAAAAAAATTTGATCCAGGGTGAGAGAACAGTGGGTACGAGGTAAACACAAAACTACTCAAAAAACTTGGGGACAAGGGCGGCCTGGATGACTTTGAACGCACAGATTCAGCGTATGGATCGCTGGTGCGGTTGTGTCCCTACATTCGCCCCATACCAGAGTGCGCGTTTACAGAGTTTGCATTATGTTATTACATAATGGGTCATCCATCTGACCCTTAGGCAACAACAACAACATTAAAAAATAAATAAATACTAAATAAATGTTAAACGCGGTTATTGGAACCAGACCAATTTTCCCATACACAAAGTATGGTGGCTAATAGAGGCCGCAGAATCAATTCACCAATTTTGTCTGCAATTGGAGTGACATGCTTCAGGATTTAAATGTGAAGGTCAAATTGCCTCTCAATAGATGTGCGTTTACGCAGTGCACAAATCTAGATTGAGACCATCGCGCTCCACCAACTGGTTTCAATGGTCTTGGATTGACCTATTTCAGAGTGGACCTATATATCCCCTGCGAATAATGATTTCGTGCCAATTTGGCAAAATGCGTACAGTCTCTGTTGTCGTAACTTATTTGGCGGGAATGTGACTGCCAATTGCATTTCTTGTATTGAGACTGAGGTTATACATTAAATCCATTCTATATTAATACTCCGCATATCTTATTGGATGTAGAATTTTAATATGATTGAATGTCGAGTATAGTAGAACCGCAGGTGCTGTACAAATGACGTCCTGATGTACCACGGAGTTATTTTCAGACTGTATGTGTCAAGGTGGAATGTGGCAAATTAATTTAATAGGCCTATTCTTGTAAGTTTATGTATTTAGTTTTTTCTAAACACATGGATATATATTTTAGAAGACTGATAGTGGGCTACATAATATTTAAGAATAGTTGAACTTGGAACTAATATATATGTTTCTCCTTGGACTGCTTAGCCCAGTGGGGTTCGATCAACCCGAGGGAGTTGGGGTCGAGAGGATACCGAGTATGGTATTGGTTTGTTTACCCCACTTGGATCTGATCGACCCTGTGTTGGAAGTCGGGCCCGTCTATCCCACTTGAGTCTGGTTAACCTTGAGTAGGATTTGGGGCTCATTTAGATCTCTGGGGTCGTATCGACCATATAATTATTATATATACATATTTGCTAAAACTGCTAGTCACATTATGAGATAAATAATCTAAAATAACAATGGTATACCCAGTGAAATCATCATCCGGTATGAAAAATCATTAAATATGGCAATAAAAAGGTTTGAACTGCAGCCAAAATACAGAAGTAGTTATCAGAAGTAGTTATTTGGGCACGTGCCCAGGGGCCCCTGGGCATCAGGGCGCCCTCCATGGTGGTCGAAAAAAAAAATAGAAAAAAAAAAAATTCCACATTTTTTTTTCTCCAAAATTTGTTTTTCCCAAAAATGTTTTTATCTAATTTATTTTATTTATCTAATAGATAAAAAAAAGTTATCTAATCCGAATCCGTCCACCCCCCCCCCCCGAAATAAATTAGTCAAAATGAGTGTTTTATTGTTGGTGAGAATGCTGCTGGAAAGTGCCGATTGTGTGTTAAACCAGTAACAATGGGCTAGATTGGCTGTTTGATGTTCAAGGACCTTGAACATCAAACAGCCAATCTGAGCCAATCTAGCGCAAGGTGGGTGGGCCGTGTGACGTCAGGTGGAGAGGCAGGTGGTTCTGTAGGTCAGGTGTTATCACTAGTGAACGCGCTAAAATCAAAGCAGGAAGCAGGATAACATGGACACCAGTAAACAAAAGCCCAGTGGGGCTGCCAAGAGAAAGAAAAGAAAGGAAAAGGAGGAGAGAGAAGCGGCCACATTAAAAAATGTATAACCAAATTGTGAATATTTAGAGGAAAATGAAAAAAAAAACTCAAAATTTTGCGCACGGCCGCTTCGCGGCCGCACGCGAACGACCCGTGCCCGTGGGGGGGCCCTTGGAGTTTCAGGTGCCCAGGGGCCCTCAGAGGTGTTAATCCTGCCCTGGTAGTTATCATGTGTTTTATTGAATCTCAGTATAAACTGCCGCAGATATTCAACTATTGGAACATGGGGGGGGGGGGGTAAGCATTTATTTTGATGTCATGAAACTTGAGTTTCGCACCAATAAAGTAACCTTCTTCATAGAGAGAGAAAAAGACAATGTTCTGAAATTGCAGTTAAAATACGGGCGAATGGTCTTAACAAAATGTATTTTCTCATTTTCTTTATAAAATATTATTTATTTCCGCACCCACAATGTTAACCACTATTTATGGAGTGTCTGTCACGTTATTATGTCTTAAAGTTATTCCAGCTTGAATATTTCCCATTTGCGGGTAAATCTCTGCTTTCTCATAAACCACCCATTACGTTTTTGTTTGTTTGTTGGGGTGTTTGTTTGTTGGGGTGTTGGGGTGTTTGTTTGTTTGTTTGTTTGAAACTGCCAAGGATATTTCCTAACTATTGAGTTGTTTTGGAAAAATGGATTTCCATCTTTTAAGATACAAATTTACAACTTCAAGGATATTCTTCAAATATTGAAGGGATAGAGCATGAGCATTTCAAAATTGTAGTTCTTTCCTTTTATTATTTTACATTCATAATTCCACTGTTTTTAGTGTATTAATTATCCAGATGTTTTCTGTTGATTAATTAAGTATAATGAATGGATTACATCAAACAATATTTTGTTTATTTTGTTACTAAGTGTTATTATTATAACCAATCGGAAGGATAAAGGGACAATATCGTCATAATCAAACAGGGCATGGAATTGGAGTGCTAGTTTTAGATTAACTGACAATAATACATTATTAGGTCATATTACCCTTGCTGCTACATAAATGAGGCAGTATATTTTCAGTAAATGTTCAGTCAATGTGTTCATCTTAAACTAGGACACCGATTCCATGCCTTGTTGAAATTGTGCTCCCATCGTGACGATACTGCCCCTTTAAGTTCTACTCTGATGGTAAGGCAAAGTAGGGGCCCCCCATGGCAGACTGCATCATGACAGTGATGTCGACGCTCCTCCTATGTACTAGTATAGATGGTGAGATTTGCCTCTTACGCGAATTAGACCTGTCAGACCTATTTTCGGGTCAACAAGGGAATAGACCAAACGTTCAAAACATCCGCGGATTATTGCTTGCTTATCTTGACGCGGGTTCTCTCCTGCTAACCATAGCAACAAATGTGGCGGGGATGGGCTCTTGCCATGAACTGCAGGGTCGGCCTGACCCCACAAAATCTGGTTTCAAAGTTGTTGGAGGGCTGCCGGCGGGACTGCCCGTCTGATGATTCTTGTTTACCGATTTCATTGCATATTTTGGATGCAATTTTTGCAAGCACTGCCGTCAGTTTGAGGTTCGGAATTTGAGGTTACTTTGTCTGGCCGTCCGCACCCAAGTATTATAACGGGCTGGTCCTCTGTTCTAACATTATAACGGCAATCCACTCAATCACTATCAATTTTAATTCGGTGCTGAAGAAAGCCCTGTCTTTCTCTGATCTGACAGACCAACCTTACATTTCTTACTTCGAGGCCTTGTATAGCAACATGATTTATATGTGTTATTACACAGGGGTCATGCATCTGATCCTTAAAAACTCTATAATAATGAAAGGTAATAAGAAATGACCCAAATGCTGTTATTACAAAGCTATTGGACTCAGTAGACATGTTACACAAACCATGAACTAAATCTTCCCAAGTCTGAACTAAATCAGCAGTTCTCCAGTCATTGCTCCGCTCAGGTATTCATTACCTGGCTATAATGTTTGGGATTTAATCTCTCCCCCAAAATACAAATACATTCAAAAGACTAATAAAAGTTAGGCCCCTCGGTTTCGAACAGGAGCGAGGACGGGGTGCCAAGCCATGCTGCTCGGGTCAGCATCGACAACAGAGTCATTTAAACTTCTCGCACCCAAGAGGCTGACAGAGAAAGAAGTCGACAGAAATGCGACAACCAAATACAGCCAAGTAAAATCTGGCAGTCTGAGTGAAAACCAATGTGATTATATCGCTCAAAAAAAGTTGAAAAAAAATCTTTATAACCAAATGGCGCGGGTTTATAACACAAAGCATTTTGGTGTCAAGCATTTGGCTATAAAGTATGCGAGTCTACTATTTTGAAACTATTGAATTTCTCTGTGATGTAAATAATGCATCATAATGTTCACTGTACACTGATTATAACATAACATTTCAGCTCAGTTACTCTACGCATTAACGAGGCAGGTGCAAATATAAGATCATTTACAATTATACACAAATCATGCAGAATAGAGTTCGCAAGAAAAAGTTGCCAAATTTATTTGCGAATTTATTTCGAACAATTTTCTTAGATCCATGAGTCCTTTCGCCCCATTATCAACTTACATGGGCAGGATGCCTTTGTTGTGTATCACCGGTACCATTTTAAAATGGAAACATTTCGTTGCGCAATACAGTTAATTAGACTGTTTTATGGTATCGATTGATCTAAATGACGCATACGTCTGTGTATTGCCAAAGAACATCAGAAATGTTTACGCTTCATGTGGCAAAATAAAGTATACGAGTTGACCTGTCTGCCGTTTGGTTTGGCATGCACCCCTTGATTATTTACAAAAGTGATGAAACCCTTGGTCAGTGATTATATTGATGACTCGCTACTGGTTGGTCAAACATACCAAGAATGTGCTGAAAATGTTCTAACCAGAACAACCCTTTGTAAAGATTTGGGGTTTATAATAAACAACAACAAATCAATTCTAACCCCAACTCAGCAAATTGGTTTTCTCAGTTTTTACTTGAATTCAGTCTATATGACGATTTCTTTAACGGCCCTCATAAGTTGAAAAGATTATCACGACAATCCCAAAACTCACTGATGGAAATTTTTGAAAATTAGAGATTTTACTCATGTTATTGGGCTATTGGTTTCCTGTGAACTCGCACTGCCTTATGGTACAATATTTTAAATGACCAATAGAAACAAAAGAACAATATAGGAAAACAAAGCGTTACCTGGAAACGATGGAAATTTTGAGGCCAATTTCTAAAGAGGTCATATCAGATTTATATTGGTTGATTATTAACCTACCACTATCGGCTGCCCCAATGCATAGACATACGCCTACTTACATAGCTGAAGCCGATGTCTCGACACTAGGCTGGGATGGCTTACTAACAACAATTTGGAGGCTGTAAATCAAATATAGTGAATTCATTAACCAGTGAAATCTGGTCCTGGTGCATGGATCGTAGAATCTGGTTAAATGTATCGTACCTACAAGGCTCATAAAATACTGTGGATCACGAAACGTTCGAGTTGATTTAGAATGGAAACTCAACACCAATGTTTTGTTGTTGATTAAGATTATAAAGACATTTCTTAAACCTAATATTGACGTAATTGCATCCTGCCTCAATTGTCGAGTGTCTCCATACGTAACAAGCCAGACTGACTGAGCTTTTATGTAATTAAATGCAATTACATTAGAATGGTCCACATATGAATGCTTGCTTGCTTGTTTGCTTGCTTGTTTATTTTTCTCACATAAATAAGCATAACCATGCATTTGGAATACAAATTGTGCCTTTGTGACACGTAAGGTTTCCAAAAATGCTTAAATTGCTAGTATTAAAGGACACATGTATTTTTCCTTTTCAACCAAACCTACTTCCTGTCTCGTTCCCTAATGGGATCATCTGAGGCTGATGGCCTGTCTCTTATCTGGGAGGCACTCAGTAAACAATGAGTTTCAGGGCAAAATACCCCAATTATCATTGCATCTTGGTGAACAATCACCAGAAAGGGTTACAGGTTGGCGCTCCGGAAGTGCCTTCTCTTCTGTAGTAATACTATCCCTAGTCAAGAAACTTATAAAAGGTGCATTTAACTTGAGACCGTCAACACTTCGATACTCCCATACATATGGGATGTGACTATTATTTTGAAATACTTGTTTTGAAAAATGCGGTTGGAGTGAGATATAGAGATCCCTTGGACCGAGCAGAGACTGAGTGAACGCGCGAGGAATAGGAATATAGAAGATCCCGTATCAGTTGTTGAAGTTGCGAAAACTTGTAGATCTGCTTACGTTGGGTGGTGATCAACGCGTGTCTGCTCGAAGAAGAAGTGAGGTTGGCAACTTTCTGGTAATCCTCGGGGTAGAAAGTATATTTTAAGTGGGATAAGCTGTGGTCGATGTCGGCGAGAGAAAAACGGGTGGAAACGACACTCTCACGAAGTAGGGAAACGCTGGTTGAACGTAGGATGAGACGCAAAAGGAGGCTGCGAACTGGATCTTGATGCTGAAGGCCCGGTGGGATGAGGTTAGAGTCTTGGCATCATTTGAGGAAGGCAAGGTTGTTCATCAGTTTAGAACGTCTGATCGACGCTCGTTCAAACAACCGGACCTTAGTGGTAGTAGGATCCCCGTAGAGTGTAGATAGGTAAAACTTGTAGCTTTGCGTGGTGAAAAGGATAAATAAGACTAATTGCGGTGAAACCATGTGAAATTCTCCATTGCGTAGTAATTAGTTCTGAAAAGAACTGGAGGTTACAACTCGACGTTTCGATCAGTATGCTCTGATCGCCCAACTTACATATGTCCGCGAAGGAATAACATTTCTACAAGATGTGCTATCACAATCGATGCTGTTCCAATGTACACAAATATCCGCCAAAACTGTGTATGCAATGCCCTCGACCAAACCAACCATCTATATGTCATCAACAAACCACCTTCCGAATATATCCAAAAACTTCTGGAACATTAGTTCGAGAAATTGTTTCCAATTTGGAAATACATTCTACCTCCAGAAAATCTGTTGTGCAATGGGCTCAATCTATGACATAACATTACCGGTACATGATCTTGAAAATACAATCCTACAACAGGCTGACCATATCCTAACATGGTGGCGCTATAGAGATGACGGATTAGTGGCGAACTTGAAGATTTCAAAATCTCATAAACACAATGGATCAGATGCACCCAACTCTTAAATTCATATACGAGCGCTCAAGAACCTCAATCGAATATCGTGACTTAACCATTTTCAAAGGAAAACGCTTCCATGAAACTGGCATACTAGACACAAACGTGTACACCAAACCTACAAAACATTCCAGTTTCTGCACACTCACACCCAACAATTGTTTATGGAGAAACTCTCCGATATCCTAGAAACACCAACAATGAGGAAGATTTAACAGAAAAATCTAAATTTTCTCACAAAAAATATTAGCCAGAGGCTCATAAAGTGTTACTGGCAAACCGAGCCAAACTGATTCACAAATTATCAAAAGGTAAACAAAACAAGGAAGCTCGACTCGTCTTCTATAATCCGAACGAACTCACTCAAACAACACGGACAAATTACAACCGTTTGATAAAACAGCAAATATGTCTTATCCTAGAATAAGACAGGAGACAATACGATGTTACTGAATCATTACTTGCAACTGAAGATTTCCCGCAATTGAGGCATGAAAGCTTAGTTATTGGTACCCAAGGATCTGAAGAAAAAAATACTATGTCTCCTTAACATATTTCCTATTACCTTTAAATATATTAACTTTAATCAAAAGGTCAACTATTTCCATACAAATATTATGGTCAAACTGACCAACAACGAAAAGAGTAAGATACGGACATGTATCATCTTGTACAAAAATACAATTTAAAAACACCAAGTCAACAGAGATTAAGTGTGTAACTGAATGGGATTGCACCATCATTTTTCACTCGGTCTTTGCTGGACTTCTGATCAGAAAAATATTCCTGATTTCGCGCTTCTGTATAGCGGTCTGCTAATGCAACTAGTTCACTTAATGTATTAGTATTTCTCTCCTTGAGGAAGAGTGCTAACTCTTTATAGTTTGTTCACGATCTATCATTTCAAATAAAGCTGACTGTGCGCTTCTGTATAGCGGTCTGCTAATGCAACTAGTTCACTTAATGTCTTAGTCTTTTCTATTCTTAAGGAAGAGCTCTAACCCTTTATAGTTTGTTCACGATCTATCATTTCAAATAAAGCTACGTCTTATTAGCTACATCACCTAATTCAATCCATCTGGTTAAATACCCTGAGATTATATCTACGAACTGGGTATATGTTTCGGCATACGCTGGTCTGGTTGATCTAAACTTGATCCTGAAACCTTCACTTAGAAGATATCTATGCAATAAAGCTTTCTTAACCTCTTTGTCATTCTGAGCTATAGAAATAGGCATCCGTGAATATACTTCTAAGACCCTACCTGTAAGTAATGCACTAAGTGAAGTAGTCCAACTATCTTCTGGCCAATCAATTGCTGTTCAAATCGTTTAAGGTATGTATCTAACTCATTTCTACCATCATCAAATGAAGGAAGTTTTGGCAATCTATCACGAGCATATAAGCCACAAATCATTTTATCTGTACTATGAGGTACTCTGAGATACCGCATATAACCAAAGATTAACCGAATAGTTTCAAATTATGAGCTCTATTTTGTTATAGAATGGGACCAACGGTACTCGGAGCAAAAAGTGTTAATGAATTCAGAATCAGAACCACGGGGTCGTTAGTTCGATTGAGCAAATATTTGCCAGTATTAGAGTTTATGTATGCAATATGGTCCGTCACCCATCTGTGACGATGGTCTTAATTCTTATTATGGCCTCGTGGTGTGCTTCTCATGACCCCATCCTGGACAGCAAGGATACTCTCCAACTACTCGAGGGGTAACATTTTCTTTTTAAAATATGATAGGCCTACTTGAGTGAAGTTACCCACGGCCTCTTTCCCAGTGGGCACACGATGTCTTAAAGACGTCATTTTACGGTCGTTATCTAGTCGTGTGTACGACAGCGGTCGTGACCAAAAAACGACGCCTTAAAGACGTCTTTCTCCCTATCTGGAACTCATCCCCACCCGCAAAAAAGAAACACGACGTCTTTATGACATCGTTTTACGGTCGTTATCTAGTCGTGTGTACTACAGCGGCCGTTGCCAAAAAACGACGTCTTCAAGACGTCTTTCTCCTCACCCGCAAAATCAAAATCAAAATGGTGGTAATACAATCTATCGTACAGTATTTGAATTACTTTTCTGAAAATTTGTTTTGCCGATCACGGTATAATCTCTCTGATAATACTGTTATCAGTTTACCTTTATTGTGGTTCTGAAATGTTCATTTCAAGGGAGTGGACACCTTTTGTAATTTATGGTTTGGTCACGTAATAGAAGACCTGGAACACTGACCCACAGCTTTTTGTTTGCAGTACACTTATTCAATGACTTACAACATTGGCATAGCAATCTAATTAAACAAAGTTTCTTCAATATTATAACTAATCCATTAGAAAAAAGACTGTCATGGTAGTCTAATGGTTAGAACGCTCACTTTGCAAGTACAAAGTGCTGGAATCAAGACTAGGTTTTCATAAATTTGTTTTATAAATTTTAATTTTTAAACATTTTTTTAACTATAAAATTAATTCAGTAAAACCTTTCTATATATAATAGTAATTCACGGTTGTGGAGGATTTTTAGGAAAAAATTATTATTTTTGTATACAAATGCATATAGTGAACGAAAGTGCACTGCAGAAAAAATCGCTGTCCCGCATGATAATGTGGGACCAAGAGTGAACTGGAGTAGTGACGTCATCAACACTCTTGGTATTGTCATTACCATGGCTTTCTTCATTCTTGTAGTGCTGGAGCAGTCTGGTTATTTATGGATCCATTGTTATCCGATTTTGTGTCAGTGATAATTTAATCGTATGGAGCATATTTACATTATCATTGGTAAATTCTGTTATAAACCCAGTCTTGTATGGATTCAAATATGAACAGCTTCGGAAAGCATTCAAGTCTATGGTGTGCATATGTGATCAATGGTGTCTCCATTGGTGTCTCCATCACACCAAGTCAAGTTGGTCCAGAAATGGAAACAGTTGAATCTTATACAATCACAACATGTAATTGGCACTGTCTATTGAATACAAGTTTTAGAATTGAATTAATAGCTTTTGAAGCCTCATTACAAAAAATGAAACTTGATTACACTCACAGTAAAGTTGATGTTAGTATCATACCCTTGAAATATTTCTGTTTGAGACACGATAAAGTAATATAAAACTGTAACAAGTTGTTTTTATTTTATGTGTATGGATTTGTTTGCATGCATGTTAAACAAACGTGTATACTAATTTTACCGAAGTTTGGTGCAATTGATGATCATTTTGTGGTACATGTATATTCATATACATTGGTTGTTGAAACAACTTTTTATTTTTAATATAATTGTGTATTTCTGTTTTGTTTTGTCACTGTTTTCACCCACACCTTGAAAAAGAACATTGATTGTTGTACTAGTCATGGTAAATGTTCCACGGAGGGGTTTTAACTCCCTTTCACAATCTAACATTTTGGTTACGCACCTGTCATGTTACCCCATCTTGCAGTTGTTGTTGCGTTATAATATCTATGCATTGCCTTTCTTCAAAACATGAAACTGGAGTTCCGTACCCCAAAACAAATGTTGTTAGCCAGTTCTTAAAATAGTTGTTTTCGTGTTATTTAATGCATTTAAAGAACATTTTACAATAAACTGCCGTGGATATTCTTCAAGTATCTCTTTTGAAAACATGATATTTAAGTTCCGCACCTATACTAGAGAGTTTTTATCAAGTTATTATGCATATGCGTTAGCACCGCATGAATATTTCCCAAATGCGGGTTTAATTGCAAAGTGGAACTCATAAAATAGCCGATACTTATAGCTAGTTATAGTCATTAGCAGGTCATAAATGAAAAAAAAAGTACATATATAATGTCAACGTATTGGCACTCTCGATTCATATACCGCCGCTGTGTCCAGTACTGATTATCCCATAATTTACAGTGGGTCGTTGGGTCGTTGTCAAGCTACATAGTTTGAAAATCCAAATCCATTGCATTTCCCGAATTTTACCCAATTTAGTTGTCCTGTATTTCCCTGTATTGCTGGATCCAGCACTAACCAATTATAAGGTTAAGTTCTATTCTGACGATAACATGGCAGTTGTCAACATAATTACTGTATATCAACAGACCTATCGGTGTGACCTGATTATGCATCTGTCGAGTTTTTTTGTCCAGCAAAGCCTTAAGTCAAATGTGTCTTTAAAGGCGGTTTACATTCAGAGCAGTCGGAATATAGCCTACTGGGAGATTCACTGTACAGTTTTCAGATGACCAAGTTTCGAGTAATGACCCCATGGCGCACTACGCAGATGACAGTCGTGCTGACACTACCCTCTATGTACTAGTATTTTATAGATGGTGAAGTAACATTTGCCTCTTCTGCGCATTAGACATATCAGACTTTTGTTTGGGTCAACAAGGAAATGGAGCAAATATTCAGAATATCCGGGCATTTATTGTGTGGTTATCTTTGAGCGGATTCTCTCCTGTTATGGCGTGGGTCGCCTGGTGCCATGAACTATTAGATCGGCCTGACACCACACAATACTTTCTTTTGATATAAAAGTTGTTGGAGCGCTGCTGGTGGGACCGCCCGTCTGATGACTCTTGTTTACTGATTAAAGACCATACAAAGGGCTTTGATGTTTTAACTCAAAAACGTTCAGTATGAATTTAATTATTTGCTCTTAGGCTATATGCTATTCCAAAAAATGTTGGAAAAAATCATAATTTGCAGCCAAAATTCCAGTGGTTGAAATTTGCATCGTAATTGTTTTAGTTGTACCCTGTAGCGATAGCAAACATTTTGCCCGTTTTTACGACGTACTTTTACGGCAGTAGCTGGAAACAGCCGTCTTAACATGGTCTGTCTGCCGCCGCGTTGTCCTAGGCTTGTACATGTAAATGCATGTGTCCAGACCTTCGCCATTGTCGCCTAGATTTAATCCATTTCGGGCTCAAATTTATACGATTCAATTCCCCTTATTTCGCCAACTTTGGCATCAGTATAATCTCCGTGAAATGACGATGCTGAACAACACAATTGGTCAGTACTACTTTTGGAAAATATAGTTGGTAAACTTATTTTTGCAGCTGTACGCGATGTAACATGTTTTGTGTATAAAAGGTACCGCAGTAAAAAGTTGTGGCTGTTGCCCTGCCGTAAATGTAGTCCTCAAAATAGGCTCAGTGAAAGTGTCTCCGACGGCTTTTATTTCGGGCCTGTCGGTTCGCGGTAGTGGCGATGTACAGTTTCGTAGGTTTTTTGAAGGGCTAAAGAAAAATAATGATATTCTTGTTTTTGGTTATTCATATAAAGAATTACTTTCTTTTTAAAATAGGGTTGAAATTTTTACCATTTTGTATGGTCTTTAAATTGCATATTTTGGGCGCAATTTTGCAAGCATTGCAGTTAGTTTGTGGTTAGCAATCTAACGTCAAACTGTATACAGCAGTCATGCTAAGCGAGTACTTCGGTTTTGTGTTGAGTAGGCGAATTTACAGTTGCAATACGGACAGGTGCGCATGATTCAGTATTCTGTGTGGAGGACAGTGTGATACCTCTACCATGTGATACAAGCGCATCCATTTGGTCACATTTGCAGCGCAACGAATTAGTCTGGCCCTCCACATGTCATTTACTTTGTCTAGGCGTCTGCACCTTTGTATCACTTCATGGCCGTCCGCACCAAAGTATTAACGGACCCTCTGTTCTACCATCATAACAGCAATCCGCTCACTCGCTTTCAATTTTAATCCGGTACTGAATAAAGTCCTGGCTTTCTCTAGTCCTGGCAGACCAACGTTACAGAGCTCATTTATTTCGTATTGAGGCGGCCTCATAGCAACCTAACCTTGTCACCAGGATCTACTTCTGCTCTCACTACTATTAGAGTACTATACCCTGGTGGGAAAGTTGTTTTACGTAACGTTGATGGGTTACTTAAAACATAATTTAAAACAAAATTAATATTCTTTTTTATAAATAAAAACAACAATGTTACAATTTGTTTCTTCTTTATAATTAGAAGAATGGATTTTATTAACACATCACATGTTTATAGTTTGATGAAATTCTTGCGTCGTGTGATACACAATTGATTTAATTTTACCCTACACCGACGTGTGTACAACACTGTATCCTCAGTGCTTTCCGAGTGTCTATGGAAAAAAAAACTTCAAAGGCGACTCGTGCGGGATTCGAACCCACAACCTCCTGCTTGCTGCATGGTGCAGACGTCTTAACATCTCGACCACCGAGTTTGCCCGATCATGATTGGCTGGCTAGACATTTATAGTTTGATGAAATTCTTGCGTAGAGTGATTTTATAAACAATTGATTTAATTTTGCCCTACACCGACGTGTGTGGATGAGTGATTGTACCGAAATAATAATGAATGGATTGCCTAGTCCCTACTGCAGCACACGCAATTCTTTGTAACCATATCAGACTATCACTTCATTTGCATATCCAATATATTTAGATAGTAAAATATTCCAGTTCCAGGTTGAGAGAGCAGTGTGTACGAGGTATATAGAAACTGCTCAAAAAGCCCTGGGACGAGGATAGCCTCGACGGCATTTGATCGCTGGGTTTACCGGCCAGGATTCAGCGTATGGATCGCTGGTGTTCCAATGCGGCTGTGTCCTACATTCGTCTCATACCATGCACACTGCGCAATTCAAAATGTATGTGTTATTCCATAGGGTCATGCACGATTCCTTGCCTTTTGAAAGTGCAGGGACCTGCACCGTTTGTATTATTTGGGGACTCAGTTGTCCGATAGGCGTTCAGTATTGCAGCGTCAGTATACTGAAATGGTGCAAGAGTGCAGTGGGGCATGACTGAGCAACACTGTCAGGCGACAAAGTTGCCCGTGTAAACGGGTCTTAACCGTACACTAGATCCACCCTCTGGACTTCACTAGAGTCCCTACTCCACCTCAACAATGAGATTGCTGCTGTCAAATTGTGTGACACCAAATGAAAACGTCTATCTACTTCACCGCAATCTACCTCATCGGAACCATCAGAGCAGCTTCGGTAGGAGTTACACACCGTGTCTTAGCTATATACACCTTCCATCACTGACGCAGGCGAACTGATCTTCTCTGCATTCTATCATACAAAATAAAAACAAATTGTTTCATTTATGTTGTATTATTTCCACATGTGTAATAGTTTCTTACTTTCTTACTTCTTGGTCTAAGATTAAAACAGTAGCAATCATAAATGTTTGGAATGATTTGTAAACTCACTCCATACTGTTCCATTTCCAGTCCATCCCCCCG
This sequence comes from Zoroaster sp. YZ-2022, assembly GCA_029582265.1. NCBI lineage: Eukaryota > Metazoa > Echinodermata > Asteroidea > Forcipulatida > Zoroasteridae > Zoroaster > Zoroaster sp. YZ-2022. The sequence goes on along the minus strand of CM055817.1, from coordinate 6,922,937 downwards.
CCACCCCTCCGTCCCAGAACCATGTGCATTTAGGCCCATAGGATCTGGTTTGGAAATGAAAGTGTTAGTTGTTGTTCCTCCGCCAACATACATTTTATTACAGTTGGTTATTGGGAATCATCGAGATCATTGAGCTTCATTATACACTGAACTTTATTATACAGTGCCAACATAGTTGACAGATCATACATAATGTTGATGGTTGGAAGAACACACACAAAAAACAAAAAAAAAGATGAAAAACAGGAATACATATCAAAGTAAATAAGCCCCATTCCGTGACCCCCCATTCCGCTGTCAAGGAACGTACCTTTTATTTGAGTTGGAAACAATGTGGGGATAATCAAATATTGAGCTTTATTATACAATTCATGTACACTGTAAATGCTTCGGTTTACGCGTATGACAGAAGATAGACTTGTCATGATTCCTTTTGGGTCAATGGACTGCCAAGTGATTTGTGTCGATGAGAAGGCACGTTTATGTAACTAAAATGGAAGCCCTTTTTCTAATATGTTTTGTACACAGAATACTTGGAGTTGCACAGAACCGTAATGATATCCATAAATATATCCCATTTATGCGGTTCGTTAACAAGACGATTTTCTCTCCTAAAGTACTCCTTCAGGAAAATCCTTGTAATACAAATCCCAACGATAATTTTCATCTATTGCTGGATTATTTATTTCTTATACATCTTTCTACATTATAATTGAAATCCATCTTTCTTAATTTACCCTCTCTATAGAGTGTTTGTCGGATTATTATATCTCTGTGTTATTACTGCATGAATATTTCCACGTGGGAACTCTATTTTTTCCTTAAACCTCCATTATTTGTTGGGAAATATTCACCATAAATTAAAATAAATTCCACCTACACTTTTTATGTATCAGTATGCTCTGATCGAAACATCGAGTTGTAATCTCCAGCTCTTTACAGTAAACCAACGGTCACTCAGCTGAGAATTTAACATGG
>CM055817.1:6881881-6921459 GCA_029582265.1 Zoroaster sp. YZ-2022 | reverse complement strand
TGCTCAATGATAACGTTTTACCGCAGCTGCAGGAACACTTTGAGCGACAGGTTCGTGGGGTCTTCAGACAACTCTGGTGGGCCCAAGATGGCGCCCCAGCACATCGCCTTATCGCTGTCGAGATCGTCTGAGGGAACTCTTTGGCGAACGAGTCATCGCCGTCAACCATGAGGTGGAATGGCCACCAGATCACCTGACCTCACACCATGTGACTATTTCCTTTAGGGACATTTGAAGAACAAGGTGTTTGCAACTCCTCCCCGTGATCTTGATGAATTGCAGGGCCGTATTCGAAATGAAGTGGATGCTTTACGCAATAATCCGGCTATGGTGAGACGAGCAGTGCAGGACATGCTCCGTCGCTGTCAGCTTTGTGTCGAAAGGGGAGGTGGACATGTTGAAGGTGTGGGTGCATAAAAGGGCAATGTTAGAAGAGATTCTTCTTGAATAATGTCCAGTCATTCCGAAAGAAAATCTGGTTTATCATACTGACTTTCACTAATTATCCTGCCTTGCACTGATTACCCAAACTTGCAAAAATTCGATTTGAATTTGTCATTTTCAATAACAATGTACTCGGTCATGTGTGACAGCAATGGGTCAATAAAGGTATCAATGGAAAGCTGAGGAGTTCCTCTTCTTTGGTACACTACATGTAAATTGTCAAACTAAATAACCTTGGCATATTAACCCCTTGAATTCGGATTACCTTTTTTTTGATACGCACTGTATATACATGCATTACATAACATGCATATGATCAAATAGAACCACTCTCAAGTGTCGTTAACATTTTTAGGCTCTTTCCAAAATAGGGCAGTTCTTAGAGATTATTGAATTTAAATAATTTTACTTTAAAGTGTATAATAACTAGTTTTATATCGGATGCTAAAATGTTTTTTTTAAGATATTTTAATAATTTATAATTTGTACAAGAAATGAGTACGTTACCAAGTGTATTTTGAAATTGATCTTATTTCTGAAATCAAAAAGTGGAGTAAATGTTTGCTTATATTTCAAAATGCTGAATGGTGACAATTATGTCATCAATCATTTTCTAAAAAAGTAAAGTCAGGGACTAATTTCATAAAGCTGCTAAGCAGAGAATTTTGCTATTAAACAGACTACCAGCGGGAATGCATACATTTTATGTGGACGTTTGGCTGGTAACCTGAAAATCTAAGCATGTATGAAATATTACTATAAAGAGTCATTAACATTTTTAGTCTCTTTCCAAAATAAGTAAATTCTTAGAAATTATTGAATTTAAATAATTTGACTTTCAATTTGTATTTCAATTATAATAAATTTTTTTGTATAATAACTAATACTGAATGGTGACAATTATGTCATGAATCATTTTCTAATAAAGTAAAGTCGGGGACTAATTTCATAAAGCTGCTAAGCAGAGAATTTTGCTAAGCAATTTAAACAGACTACCAGTGGGAATGCATACATTTTATGTGGACGTTTGGCTGGTAACCTGAAAATCTAAGCAATTGTTTTTCTTTGTAAACAATATTCTGCAAAAAAGAATTGTATATCCCTCAGTGCAAGGTACTGTAAATGAAATCGAGGTTTATTTGCCGGACTATCATTTTTGTTAGAGTTTATGTCACGTTTATTTTGACTTATCGTCATAACAGCATGAATATCTTCCATTTGCTGGTTTGATTAGAATGTGAGACTCTCGATTTGTTTTCCTAAAATACCTCATGTATGAAATATTACTATAAATTGGCAATGATATTCTTCAATGTTTGGATTTAATAGCTATTTTACTGAAATAATAATAAAATAAATTGGATGGCCTAGTCCCAGCCTTCCCTGTGCAGCACACGATATTATTTGTACCGGTATCAGACTATCACTTCTTTTACACAGTATCCAAAAATTTGGATCCAGGGTGAGAGAACAGGTGGGTACGAGGTAAACAAACAATTACTCAAAAAACTTGGGGACGAGGGCGGCCTGGATGACTTTGAATGTACAGATTCAGCGTATGGATCCTGGTGTTCCGGGGCGGTTGTTTCCCTCCAATTCGCCCCATACCGGAGTGCGCGTTTACAGAGTTTGCATTATGTTATTACATAATGGGTCATGCTTCTGACCCTTAGGCACCAACAACAAAATTTAAAAAAAATAATAATAATAAATAAAATGTATACGCGGTTATTGGAACCAGACCAAATTTCCCATACACAAAGTATGGTGGCTAATAGAGGCCGCAGAATCAATTCACCAATTTTGTCTGCAATTGGATATCGTTTCATAGTAAACAAAACAATACAATTTCTGACGCGTGGGTTGGAGGAACCAGAGACTAGTTCTGTTTTGCCTAAAACAAGATTCCTTGCCTTTTAAAATAGATGTACTGTTTGTATTATTGAGGATTCAGTTGTCCAATAGGCGAAACAGCCGTTGAGTATTGTAGCGTCAGTTGATTACTGGAACGTGCAGAGTTGAGCAGAGCTCAGTATGACATGCTTCAGGATTTAAATGTGAAGGTTAAATTGCCTCTCATCAGATGTGCGTTTACGCAGTGCACAATTCTAGATTGAGACCATCGCGCTCCACCAACTGGTTTCAATGGACTCGGATTGACATATTTCAGAGTGCACCTCTCCCCTGCGGATAATGATTTCGTGCCAATTTGGCAAAATGCGTACAGTCTCTGTTGTCGTAACTTATTTGGCGGGAATGTGACTGCCAATTGCATTTCTTGTATTGAGACTGAGGTTATACATTAAATCCATTCTATATTAATACTCCGCATATCTTATTGGATGTAGAATTTTAATATGATTGAATGTCGAGTACAGTACATATTATCAATATGTATAGGCAAATGACGTCCTGATGTACCACGGAGTTATTTTCAGACTGTACGTGTCAAGGTGGAATGTGGCAAATTAATTTAATATTCTTGTAAGTTTATGTATTTTGTTTTTGCTAAACACATGGATATATATTTTAGAAGACAGATAGTGGGCTACATAATATTTAAGAATAGTTGAACTTGGAACTAATATATATGTTTCTCCTTGGACTGCTTAGCCCAGTGGGGTTCGATCAACCCAAGGGAGTTGGGGTCGAGAGGATACCGAGTATGGTATGGGTTTGTTTACCCCCACTTGGATCTGATCGACCCTGTGTTGGAAGTTAGGCCTGTTTATCCCACTTGAGTCTGGTTAACCTTGAGTAGGATTTGGGGCTCATTTAGATCTCTGGGGTCGTATCGACAATATAATTATTATATATACATATTTGTTAAAACTGATAGTCACATTATGAGATAAATAACCTAAAATAACAATGGTATACCCAGTGAAATCATCACCCGGTATGAAAAATCATTTCAATATGTCAATAATAAGGTTTGAACTGCAGCGAAAATACATAAGTGGTTCACATGTGTTTTATTGAATCTCAGTATAAACTGCTGCATATATTCAACTATTTATAGCGTGTCTGTCACGTTATTATGCCACCTTGAATATTTCCCATTTGTGGGTAAATCTCTGCTTTCTCATAAACCATCCATTATGTTTTTGTTTGTTTTTTGGTTTTGTTTTTGTTTTTGTTTGTTTGTTTGTTTGTTTGTTTTTTCTTATTTATTTGAAACTGCCAAGGATATTTCCCTAACTATTGGAGTTGTTTCGGAAAAAATGGATTTCCATCTTTTTAAGATACAAATTTACAACTGCCAAGGATATTCTTCAAATATTGAAGGGGATAGAGCATGAGCATTTCAAAATTGTAGTTCTTTCCTTTTATTGTTTTACATTCATAATTCCACTGTTTTTAGTGTATTAATTATCCAAATGTGTTCTGTTGATTAATTAAGTATAATCAATGGATTACATCAAACAATATTTTGTTTATTTTGTTACTAAGTATTATTATTATAACCAATCGGAAGGATAAAAAGACAATATCATCGCATCAGTGCAACAAGGTCGTATCATAGTTACGACCTTGTTGCAGACATGGATTTCGCGGATTTCGCTCAGTGCAACAAGGTCGTATCTTTTTACAAAGTTCCCGGATGAACACGTAAAACCTATTGAAGAAGATACGACGTTGTTGCACTCAATTGTTTTAACGTTTGCAAATTATGCAATGTGACACATACGACCTTGTTGCATACGACCTTGTTGCTCTGACACGACGATATCGTCATAATCAAACAGGGCATGGAATTGGAGTGCTAGTTTTAGATTAACTCATTGACTGAAAATAATACATTATAAGGTCATATTACCCTTGCTGATACATAAATGAGGCAGTATATTTTCAGTAAATGTTCAGTCAATGTGTTGATCTTAAACTAGGACACCGATTCCATGCCTTGTTGAAATTGTGCTCCCATCGTGACGATACTGCCCCTTTAAGTTCTACTCTGATGATAAGGCAATTGTCCACATAAACAGGCCTTTCGGTGTCACCTGATTATGCATCTGTCGAGACTTTTTGTCCTGTAAAGCCTTAAATCAAATATGTCTTTAAAGGCGGTTTAGATTCAGGGCAGTTGGAATATACTGACAGTTTATCTGATTTCAGATGACTCAGTCTCGAGTAGCGGTCCCCATGGCAGACTACATCATGACAGTCATGTCGACGCTCCTCCTATGTACTAGTATAGATGGTGAGATTTGCCTCTTATGCGAATTAGACATGTCAGACCTATTTTCGGGTCAACAAGGGAATAGACCAAACGTTCAAAACATCTGGGGATTATTGTTTGGTTACCGTATCTCGACGCGAGTTCTCTCCTGCTAACCATAGCAACAAACGTGGCGGGAATGGGCTGTTGCCATGAACTACAGGGTCGGCCTGACCCCACAAAATACTTTCTGGTTTCAAAGCAGTGTTGGAGGGCTGCCGGCGGGACCGCCCGTCTGATGACTCTTGTTTACCGATTTCATTGCATATTTTGGATGCAATTTTGCAAGCACTGCCGTCATTTTGAGGTTCGGAATTTGAGGTCACATTGTCTGGCCGTCCACACCCAAGTATTAACGGGCTGGCCCTCTGATCTACCATTGTTTTGATTATAAATAAACATAAGGTTTATTTAGCCCTAAACATATCTCACGATATGCAAAAACGTTAATTCTATCGCCGTGGACAAATGGATTAAAACTATTCCAAGAAGTGCGTAGAATGAGAGTGACGACTGATTATAAAGATTCAGACTTTGTCAAACTCGGCACGAAAGGAAGAAAATTGATACTAAAAAATATATAGAGGGTGGTGGATATGAATATTTGATGCTAGATGTGTTGTATGATTTATTATAAGAAGTTTTAAAATCCGATTAAGAAGGTTTTAAAAAAATGAAAATGATAATAAGATACAATATTTTTTAAGTTGCAGGGATTTATTTCTGAATAACATAAAAAATATATGACATGGGGTTAAAAAAAAGAAAAAAGAAAATTGATGTTTATATTGATTAAAAAAGAGTTACGAAACAAAATTGATACAATTGTATTATTAGTAAACGTAATACAAATGTTGACGAAGTTTATATAGAAAATAAAACAGTGTAAGAGTGGGTACCCAGTTAACGTTGGTAAATGAAACCTCAACAAGAATTAAATGAAAGTTAATAGAAGATGGTGTGATTGTTAGTTAGTATAGTGACGATGAACAGCGTATAGAGGGCGTGCACGCAGTAACCATTAAAAACATTAAAATGATGCTGTATTGACTGTGCGCGTACATATAACCACATGACATAATGCATAGTACAAGCGCCGCGCGGTCAATAAACTGTAATATGACACGCCAAACAATGGACAAGATGCACCAGCACGAAGCACCACAAAAATGGCTAAAAGTACAAAACAAATAATTACCAATACGAGCAACCAAAAGGGCGATATATGAAAATCACAAAAACCTGAGTGAAATCAATGTGAACCGACGACGATGAAAGAAGAAATATGAAATGTAGAGACGAACTAGCCTAGTAGTAGTACAAACAAGATGGAAGCAACAAGTATTAACGTGCTGGGCCTCTGTTCTACAATTATAACGGCAATCCACTCAATCACTATCAAATTTAATTCGGTGCTGAAGAAAGCCCTGTCTTTCTCTGATCTGACAGACCAACCTTACATTTCTTACTTCGAGGCCTTGTATAGCAACATGATTTATATGTGTTATTACACATGGGTCATGCATCTGACCCTTAAAAACTCTATAATAATGAAAGGTAATAAGAAATGACCCAAATGCTGTTATTATAAAGCTATTGGACTCAGTAGCCATGTTGGTTACACAAACCATGAACTAAATCTTCCCAAGTCTGAACTAAATCAGCAGTTCTCCAGTCATTGTTCCGCTCAGGTATCCATTACCTGGCTATAATGTTTGGGGTTTAATCTCTCCCCCAAAATACAAAGACGTTCAGAAGACTAATAAAAGTTAGGCCCCTCAGTTTCGAAACAGGAGCGAGGACGGGGTGCCAAGCCATGCTGGTCTGGTCAGCATCGACAACAGAGTCATTTAAACTTCTCGCACCCAAGAGGCTGACAGAGAAAGAAGTCAACAGAAATGCGACAACCGAATACAGCCAAGTAAAATCTGGCATTCTGAGTGAGAACCAATGTGATTATATCGCTCAAAAAAGTTGAAAAAACCCTTTATAACCAAATGGCGCGGGTTTATAACACAAAGCATTTTGGTAAATTCCATAGGGTAATGTTGAACGGTGTCAAGCATTTAACTATAAAGTATACGAGTCTACTATTTTGAAACTATTGAATTTCTCTCTGATGTAAATAATGCATCATAATGTACACTGTACACTGATTATAACATAACATTTCAGCTCAGTTACTCTACGTATTTATGAGGCAGGTGCAAATATAAGATCATTTACAATGATACACAAATCATGCAGAATAGAGTTCGCAAGAAAAAGTTGCAAAATTTATTTGCGAATTTATTTCGAACAATTTTCTTAGATCCATGAGTCCTTTCGCCCCATTATCAACTTAAATGGGCAGGATGCCTTTGCTGTGTATTACCGGTACCATTTTAAAATGGAAACATTTCGTTACGCAATACAGTTAATTAGACTGTTTTATGGTATCGATTGATCTAAATGACGCATACGTCTGTGTATTGCCAAAGAACATCGGAAATGTTTACGCTTCATGTGGCAAAATAAAGTATACAAGTTCACCTGTCTGCCGTTTGGTTTGGCATGCACCCCTTGATTATTTACAAAAGTGATGAAACCCTTGGTCAGTTCACTTAGAATAATGGGACATGAGTCATGTGATTATATTGATGACTCGCTACTGGTTCGTCAAACATACCAAGAATGTGCTGAAATTGTTCTATCCAGAACAACCCTTTGTAAAGATTTGTGGTTTATAATAAACAACAACAAATCAATTCTAACGCCAACTCAGCAAATTGGGTTTCTCAGTTTTAACTTGAATTCAGTCTATATGACAATTTCTTTAAGCGCCCTCATAAGTTGGAAAGATTATCACGACAATCCCAAAACTCACTGATTGGAAATTTTTGAAAATTAGAGATTTTGGGCTATTTGTTTCCTGTGAACTCGCACTGCCTCATGGTACAATATTTAAAAGACCAATAGAAAACAAAAGAACAATAGAGGAAAACAAAGCGTTACAAAGCGTTACGATGGAAATTTTGAGGCCAATTTCTAAAGAGGCCACATCAGATTTATATTGGTGGATTATTAACCTACCACTATCGGCTGCCCCAATGCATAGACATACGCCTACTTACATAGCCGAAGCCAATGTCTCGACACTAGGCTGGGGTGGCTTACTAATAACAATTTGGAGGCTCTAAATCAAAGATAGTGAATTCATTAACCAGTGAAATCTGGTCCTGGTGCATGGATAGTAGAATCTTGTTAACTGTATAGTACCTACAAGGCTCATAAAATACTTTCGAGTTGATTTAGAATGGAAACTCAACGCCACTGTTTTGATGTTGTTGTTGTTGTTTCTTTAGATTATAAAGACGTTTCTTAAACCTATTGATGTAATTGCATCCTGACTCAATTGTCAAGTATCTTCATATGTAACACGCCAGACTGACTGAGCTTTTGTGTAATTAAAAACAATTACATTAGAATGGTCCAGATATGAATGCTTGCTTGCTTGTTTGCTTGCTTACTTGTTTATTTTTCTCACATAAATAAGCATAACCATGCATTTGGAATAAAAATTGTGCCTTTATGACACGCAGTCAAGGTTTTCAAAAATGCTTAAATTGCTAGTATTAAAGGACACATGTATTTTTCCTTTTCAACCAAACCTACTTCCTGTCTCCTTCCCTTGAGGGATCATCTGAGGCCGATGGCCTGTCTCGTATCTGGGAGGCACTCAGAAAACAAGGAGTTTCAGGGCAAAATACCCCAATTATCATTGCATCCTGGTGAACAACCACCAGAGAGGGTTACAGGTTGACGCTCCGGAAGTGGCTTCTCTTCTGTAGTAATACTATCCCTAGTCAAGAGACTTATAAAAGTTGCATTTAACTTGAGACCGCCAACACCTCAATACTCCCATACATATGGAATGTGACTATTGTTTTGAAATACTTGTTTGGAAAAACGCGGTTGGAGTGAGATATAGGAAATCTCCAGGAATCCGAGTCGGAAGGTCGTGGGGATATAGGAGATCCCTTAGACCGAGTGAACGCGCGAGGGAATAGGGATGTAGAAGATCCCGTATCCAGTCTCCTAGAAACGCGGTTGGAGTGAGATATAGGAGATCTCCAGTTCTACGAGTCGGAAGGTCGTGGGGATAGAGGAAATCCCTTGGACCGAGCAGAGACCAAGTGAACGCGAGGGAATAAGGATGTAGAAGATCCGGTATCCAGTCTCCTAGAAACGCGGTTGGAGTGAGATAAAGGAGATCTCCAGGACTCCGAGTCGGAAGGTCGTGGGGATATAGGAGATCCCTTAGACAGAGTGAACGCGCGAGGGAATAGGGATGTAGAAGGTCCCATATCCAGTCTCCTAGAAACGCTGTTGGAGTGTGATACAGGATATCTCAAAGGACTCCGAGTCGGAAGGTTGTGGGGATATAGGAGATCCCTTAGACTGAGTGAACGCGCGAGGGAATAGGGATGTAGAAGATCCCGTATCCAGTTGTTGAAGTTGCGAAAACTTGTAGATCTGCTTACGTCAGGTGGTGATGAACGCGTGTCTGCTCGAAGAAGAAGTGAGGTTGGTAACTTTCTGGAAATCCTTTGGGGTAGAAAATATCTTTTAAGAAGGATAAGCTGCGGTCGATAAAGGAACAGGTAGAGGCGATCCTCTCACGAAGTAGGGAAACGCTGGTTGAACGTAGGATGGGACGCGAACGAAGGCTGCGAACTGGATCTTGAAGCTGGAGGCCCGGCGGGATGAGGTTAGAGTCTCGGCATCGTTTGAGAAAGGCAAGGTTGTTCATCAGTTAGGAACGTCTGATCGATGCTCGTTTGAACAACCGGACCTTGGTGGTGGTAGGCTCCCGTAGAGCGTAGATGGGTAAAACTTGTAGCTTTGCGTGGTGAAGAGGATAAGTAAGACTAATTGCGGTGAAACCATGTGGCGAACTTGAAGATTTCAAAATCTCATAAACACAATGGATCAGATGCATCCAACTCTTAAATTCACATACGAGGGTTCAAAAACCTCAATCGAATATCGTGACTTAACCATTTTCAAAGGAAAACGCTTCCATGAAACTGGCATACTAGACACAAACGTGTACACCAAACCTACAAAAACATACCAGTTTCTGCACACTCACACCCAACAATCGTTTATGGAGAAACTCTCCGATATGCTAGAAACACCAACAATGAGGAAGATTTAACAGAAAAAGTCAAAATATTCTCACAAAAAATATTAGCCAGAGGCTATACTCAAACTGAGATAAACAACACAACACATAAAGTGTTACTGGCAAACCGAGCCAAACTGATTCACAAATTATGAAAAGGTAAACAAAACAAGGAAGCACCACTCGTCTTCTAAACGACCTATAATCTGAACGAACTCGCTCATACAACACAAATTACAACCGTTTGAAAAAAACAGCAAATATGTCTTATCCTAAAATAAGACAGGAGACAATCCGTTGTTATTGAATCATTACTTGCAACTGAAGATTTTCCGCAACTGAGGCATGAAAGCTTAGCTATTGATACCCAAGAATCTGAAAAAACATCATGTCTCCTTAACATATTTCTTATTTCCTTTAAATATATTAACTTTAATCAAAAGGTCAACTATTTCCATACAAACATTATGGTCAAACTGACCAACAACGAAAATAGTAAGATACGGACATGCATCATCTTGTACAAAAATTATAATTTAAAAAACACCCAGTCAACAGAGATGAAGTGTAACTGAATGGGATTGCACCATCATTTTTCACTCGGTCTTTGCTAGACTTCTGATCAGAAAAATATCGTTGATTGTGCGCTTCTGCATAGCAGTCTGCTAATGCAACTAGTTCACTTAATGTATTAGTCTTTCTATCCTTAAATTAAGGAAGAGCGCTAATTCTTTACCACAAATCTTCATAGTTTGTTTACGATCTATCATTTCAAATAAAGCTATACGTCTTATTAGCTACATCACCTAACTCAATCAATCTGGTTAAATACCCTGAGATTATATCTACGAACTGGCTATAAGTTTCGGCATACTCTGGTCTGGTTGATCTAAACTTGATCCTGAAACCTTCACTTAGAAGATATCTATGCAATAAAGCTTTCTTAACCTCTTTGTAATTCTGAGCTATAGAAATATGCATCCGTGAATATACTTCTAAGGCCTAACCTGTAAGTAATGCACTAAGTGAAGTAGCCCAACTATCTTCTGGCCAATCAATCGCTGTTCAAGTCGTTTAATGCCCCAGTCACACTGAAGGATACGACAACTTACAACAGGTTACGATCGTCTGCGACTGGAAATTACAAGGAATCGTAGAAAAGTCCTGCGACAAGTCCCGGGTGGTTGCGGGTGGTCTTGGGTAGTCGCAAGACCGAATTCGGTCTTGGAGAGGTTTTCGATCATGTTCAAAAACCTGGCTGCGACCAAACTGGTCGTAGCTGGTCGTAGCTGGTCGTAGGTAGGTCTTCAATAGTCGTGCGATGGTCGTGCTACAAGTCTTGGGTGGTCTTGCGTAGTCGTGGTTCATCGTGGGACTATCCAGTCGTCCAACAGTCGCACGACTATGCATGACTATTCGCACGACTTGTCGTGCAAATGCACGACTAGTCACACGACTATGCGTGACTAGTCTTGCGACTGATCCTTGACAATCGTAGGTAGTCTTGGGTGATCGTACGACAAGTCCCTCCAGGTCTTGCGACCAGTCGTGCTATCAGTTGGCTACAAGTCGCAGACCAGTCGGGGACAGGTCTTATTGTGTGACTGCTAGGCCGACATCGCAGAAAAAACCTACGACCGGGCCAAGACCGCCCTAGGTCGCACGACTGACATGGTCGTAGGCAATCGCAGCTCCAATGTGACTGGGGCATAAAGTATGTATCTAACTCATCGACAACAAAAGGGCCATTCTCCTTGTTCTGCTTGATCTCTCGGCAGCCTTCGACACCATTGACCATGACATCCTCCTGCGTAGAGTGCAGCATCAATTTGGGGTCCATGGCGTTGCTCTTGATTGGTTCAAATCATATTTGCATAATCGTTCTCAGGCTGTTCATTTATCCGGGGAATTATCCAAAGACTCCAAGCTCAGCTATGGTGTGCCACAGGGTTCTGTATTAGGCCTATGCTTTTTACCTTATACATATCTCCCCTTGGCCGCATTGCCCGACACCATGGCTTACTTCCCCCACTTTTACGCAGATGACACACAGCTTTACGCCACCTTTTGCCCAAGTATACCTGACGATGACACCAACGCACAACACATTCTTGAAACATGCTTAGACAACATACGCAGGTGCATGGCGGCCAATCTACTAAAATTAAACGCCCAAAACCCAGTTTCTTGTCATTCGCTCACCTCACCTCAGACAGGAACGAAGTTAACATTTCAGGCATACGCATAGGTGATGTTCAGGTTGCTCCTTGCTTTGACGAACGTAACCTTGGCGTTGTTTTCGACAGGTTTATGAATCTTGACCGACATATAACCACAGTGTGTCATTCTTCTTACGCGCATTTACGTCGCATAGCAGCAATCAGAGCATCACTTTCACCACACACAGCTGAATAACTCATCCACGCATATATCTCATCTAGACTAGACTTCTGCAACAGTTTACTTATAGGACTACCTCAGCAATCATTAAAACGCCTTCAGACAGTACAAAAAGCGTCTGCCCGCTTACTCACCAGAACTAGATCATCCGAGCACATAACACCTACAATATACAATCTTCACTGGCTTCCTGTTAAATACAGAATACAATTCAAAATTCTTCTCCTTACATTCAAAGCCCTTCATGGTTTAGCTCCATCCTACATACAGGACCTGTTGCAACTTCGCGACCAGGCCTCAGATCTTCTTCATCACAGATACTTTCTGTTTCCAAAACTCGCCTGACAACATACGGGGAGCGGGCCTTTTCCAGTTGTGCACCGCGTCTCTGGAACTCCTTGCCAGACGAGTTAAGGGACACAACTGATCTGTCATCATTCAAACGCCATCTTAAGACACATCTCTTAAATCTTTCATTTGATCTACACTGATTTTCTAGTGACCGGCGCCTTTGAATGGGTCTCCAGATACTGTGCGCCTTATAAATGCTCTGTAATTAGTATTATTATCTCTACCATCATCAAATGAAGGAAGTTTTGGCAATCTAGCACGCAGAGTTTGCATATGAGGTACTCTCAGATACCGTATATAACAAAAGCTTAAAGGGCCTGTTCCACTTGGGCGACGTTTTAGGCGACTGCCGGCGACCGTCATAGTCGTAGCAGGTCGCCGAAAAACCGGCGACTGGACCCCCTACGACAATGTCTACGACAAGCTACAACAACCTACCACCTAGTCGACGTCAAGCTACGGCAAGCTACCGACAACCGGCGACCCAATCATCGCGACTAAGGACGACCACCTACGACCACACCTACGACAACCTATGACCACACCTACGACAACCTACGACAACCGAAGTCAACCTACGTCCACCCATGACAAGCTACGACAAGCTACGACCCTGTCGGCGACAACTAAAGACAACTGAAGACAAATAAAGAGAATTCACTTGACTTCTCTTGACGCCAGTACGGGTCGCCGGTTGGCGTAGGTTGACGTAGGTTGACGGAGTAGTCGCCAATGGAATTAACCGAGGTCAGCACCGGCAACAACCTACGTCACCTGGCGACAACCTACGACAGCACCTACGTCAGTATAAGTCAAGCTACGCTGATTGGCGTCAAACCCACTGTCGCCGACAAATTTTGAACATTTTGAAAATCCCGCGGCGACCAGAAAGAGGCTACGACTCTTTGGGCGACTGAGGAGACTACTCCCGACCATACAGGCGACACCCCGGCGACCATGTGGCGACAGCCTGGTCGCCTGTAGTCGCCCCCAAAAATCGCCTAAGTTGGACAGGGGCATAACCGATTTCAAATTATGAGCTCTATCTTTGTTATAGAATGGGACTAACGGTCCTCGGCGCAAAAAGTGTTCATGTATTCAGAATCAGAACCACGGGGTCGTTAGTTCGATTGAGCAACTATGTTGCCAGAATTAGAGTTTGTGTATGCAATAATGGTCCATCACCCATCTGTGACGATGATCTTGATTCTTGTTATTACGTGGCCTCGTGGTGTGCTTCTAATGACCCCATCCTGGACAGCAAGGATACTGTCCAACTATTCGAGGGGGTAACATTTTCTTTTTAAAACATGATAGGCCTACTTGAGTGAAGTTACCCACGGCTTATTTATACAGTATCCGTCAAGTTATTATATATTAATACCCGGTATTTCCCTTTTATGGGTTTGATTACAGAGCAAAATTCTACATTTTCTTCCGCCAAAAAAACCCAAATATTTTTCGGGGAAATTTAATTATAAACTGTCGTGGATATTTATCAACTACTGGTTAAATTGTATTTTGATTACAAGATGCTTGAGTTCCCCACCCGTAAAGTTACCCTTCTCTTCATAGAGTTACTGTCACGTAATTATGCTTATGAATTATTACAGCATGTGTATTTCCCATTTCTGGTTTGATTAACTATTGGAGGGGTTTTAATTTCCCTTTCAAAATCTAACGTTTTAGTTACGCACCTGTCATGTTACCCCATCTTGCAGTTGTTGTTTCGTTATAACATCTATGCATTGCCTTCCTTCAAAACATGAAACTGGAGTTCCGCACTCAAAACAAATTTTGTTACCCAGTTCTTAAAATAGTTGTTTTCGTGTTATTAATGCATTTAAAGAACATTTTACAATTTTACATTTTACAAAGTTCCACACGCGCTATCGAGTTTTTATCAAGTTATTATGCATATGCGTTAGCACCACATTTACCAATTGCTGGTTTAATTGCAAAGTGGAACTCTCGATTTTCTCCTAAAATAGCCGATTATGTATTGCTAGTCATAGTCATTAGCAGGTCATAAATGAAAAAAAAAACTTACATATATAATGTCAACGTGCTTGACACTCTCGATTCATATACCGCCGCTGCGTCCAGTACTGGTTCCGGGCCTATTTCAGGGGACAGTGGGTGTAGGGTCGTTGTCAAGCTACACAGTTTGAAAATCCCCATCCATTGCATTTCCTGAATTTTAGCCATTAGTTGTCCTGTATTTCCCTGTATTGCTGGATCCAGCACTAACCAATTGTAAGGTTAAGTTCTACTCTGACGATAACATGGCAGTTATCAACATAATTACTGTATATCAACAGACCTATCGGTGTGACCTGATTATGCATCTGTCGAGGTTTTTTGTCCAGCAAAGCCTGAAGTCAAATGTGTCTTTAAAGGTGGTTTACATTCAGAGCAGTCGGAATATAGCCTACTGGGAGATTCACTGTACAGTTTTCAGATGACCAAGATTCGAGTAGTGACCCCATGGCGGACTACGCAGATGACAGTCGTGCTGACACTACCATCTATGTACTAGTATTTTATAGATGGTGAAGTAACATTTGTCTCTTCTGCGCATTAGACATATCAGACTTATGTTTGGGTCAACAAGGAAATGGAGCAAATATTCAGAATATCCGGGCATTTATTGTGTGGTTATCTTTGCGCGGATTCTCTCCTGTTATGGCGTGGGTCGCCTGGTGCCATGAACTATTAGATCGGCCTGACACCACACAATACTTTTTTTGATATAAAAGTTGTTGACTCTTGTTTACTGATTAAAGACCATACAAAGGACCTTGATGTTTTAACTCAAAAACGTTCAGTATGAATTTAATTATTTAGCCTATATGCTATTCCAAAAAATGTTGGAAAAAATCATAATTTGCAGCTTTTGCCCGTTTTTACGACGTACTTTTACGGCAGTAGCTGGAAACAGCCGTCTTAACATGGTCTGGCTGCCGCCGCGTTGTCCTAGGCTTGTACATGTAAATGCATGTGTCCGGACCTTCGGCTTCGCCATTGTCGCCTGGATTTCATCCATTTCGGGCTCAAATTTATACGATTCAATTCCCCTTATTTCGCCAACTTTGGCATCAGTATAATCTCCATGAAATGACGATGATGAACAACACAATTGGTCAGTACTACTTTTGGAAAATATAGTTGGTAAACTTATTTTTGCAGCTGTACGCGATGTAACATGTTTTGTGTACAAAAGGTACTGCAGTAAAAAGTTGTGGCTTTTGCCCTGTCGTAAATGTAGTCATCAAAATAGGCTCAGTGAAAGTGTCTCCGACGGCTTTTGTTTCGGGCCTGTCGGTTCGCGGTAGTGGCGATGTACAGTTTCGTAGGTTTTTTGAAGGGCTAAAGAAAAATAATGATATTCTTATTTTTGGTTATTCATATAAAGAATTACTTTCTTTTTAAAATAGGGTTGAAATTTTTACCATTTTTGTATGGTCTTTAAATTGCATATTTTGGGCGCAATTTTGCAAGCATTGCAGTTAGTCTGTGGTTAGCAATCTAACGTCAAACTGTATACAGCAGTCATGCTAAGCGAGTACTTTGGTTTTGTGTGAGTAGGCGAATTTACAGTTGCAATACGGACAGCTGCGCATGATTCAGTATTCTGTGTGGAGGACAGTTTGGTACCTCTACTATGTGATACAGCGCATCCATTTTGGTCACATTTGCAGCGCAACGAATTAGTCTGGCCCTCCACATGTCATTTACTTTGTCTAGGCGTCTGCACCTTGTATCACTTCATGGCCGTCCGCACCAAAGTATTAACGGACCCTCTGTTCTACCATCATAACAGCAATCCGCTCACTCGCTTTCAATTTTAATCCGGTGCTGAATAAAGTCCTGGCTTTCTCTAGTCTGGCAGACCAACGTTACAGAGCTCATTTATTTCGTATTGAGGCGGCCTCATAGCAACCTTGTCACCAGGATCTACTTCGCTCTCACTACTATACCCTGGTGGGAAATTTATTTTACGTAACGTCGATGGGTTACTTAAAACATAATTTAAAACAAAATTAATATTCTTTTTTATAAATAAACCAACAATGTTACAATTTGTTTCTTCTTTATAATTAGAAGAATGGATTTTATTAACACATCACATGTTTATAGTTTGATGAAATTCTTGCGTCGTGTGATACACAATTGATTTAAGTTTGCCCTACACCGACGTGTGTACAACACTGTATCCTCAGTGCTTTCCGAGTGTCTATGGAAAAAAAACCTTCACAGGCGACTCGTGCGGGATTCGAACCCACGACCTCCTGCTTGCTGGTGCAGACGTCTTAACATCTCGACCACTGATTTTGCCCGATGATGGTTGGCTAGCTAGACATTTATAGTTTGATGAAATTCTTGCGTAGAGTGATTTTATAAACAATTGATTTAATTTTGCCCTACACCGACGTGTGTGGATGAGTGATTGTACCGAAATAATAATGAATGGATTGACTAGTCCCGGCCTAGTCCCCACTGCAGCACACGCTATTCTTTGTAACAATATCAGACTATCACTTCATTTGCATATCCAATATATTTAGATAGTAAAATATTCCAGTTCCAGGTTGAGAGAGCAGTGTGTACGAGGTATATAGAAACTGCTCAAAAAGCCCTGGGACGAGGATAGCCTCGACGGCATTTGATCGCTGGGTTTACCCGGCCCAGGATTCAGCGTATGGATCGCTGGTGTTCCAATGCGGCTGTGTCCTACATTCGTCTCATACCATGCACAATGCGCAATTCAAAATGTATGTGTTATTCCATAGGGGTCATGCACACATAGGGGTCTTGCCTTTTGAAAGTGCAGGGACCTGCACCGTTTGAATTATTTGGGACTCAGTTGTCCGATAGGTGTTCAGTATTGCAGCGTCAGTATACTGAAATGGTGCAAGAGTGCAGTGGGGCATGACAAAGTTGCCCATGTGTAAACGGGTCTTAACCGTACACTAGATCCACCCTGAATTCACTACTCCACCTCAACAATAATTGCTGCTGTCAAATTGTGTGACACCAAATGAAAACGTCTATCTACTTACCGCAATCTTCCTCATCCGAACCATCAGAGCAGCTTCGGCGGGAGTCACACACCCATCTTTTATGTATACACCTTCCATCACTGACGCAGGCGAACTGATCTTCTCTGCATTCTAATACAAAATAAAACAAATTGTTTCATTTGTTGTATTATTTCCATGTGTAATAGTTTCTTACTTTCTTACTTCCTGGTCTAAGATTAAACAGCAGCAATCATAAATGTTTGGAATGATTTGTAAACTCACTCCATACTTTTCCATCAGTCCATCCCCCCCGCCCTCACCGTCCCAGAACTATGTGCATTTAGGCCCATAGACTGGTTTGGAAATTAAAGTGCGTGGGGGTTGCTGTTCCTCCGCCAACATACATTTGATTACAGTTGGTTATTGGGAATCATCGAGATCATTGAGCTTCATTATACACTGAACTTTATTATACAGTGCCAACATAGTTACAGACTACATAATGTTGATGGTTGGAAGAACACACACACAAACAAAGAAGAAAAATCAGGAATACATATCAAAGTGTTGCTTCCCATTCCGTAACCACCCCCCCCCCCCATTCTGCTGGCGAACGTACCTTTTATTTGAGTTGAAACAATGGGGATAATCAAATATTGAGCTTTATTATACACCATGTACACTGTAAATGCTTCAGTTTACGCGTATGACAGAAGATAGACTTGTCATGATTCCTTTTGGGTCAATGGACTGCCATGATTTGTGTCGATGGGAGAAGGCACATTTATGGAACTAAAATGGAAGCCCCTTTTTCTAATGTTTTTGTACACAGAATACTTGAGTTGCACACCGTAATGATATCCATAAATATATCCCATTTATGGGTTCGTTAACCAGACTATTTTCTCCTAAAGTACCTTCAGGAAACTTGTAATACAAATCCCAACGATAATTTTCATATATTGCTGGATTATTTATTTCTTATACATCTTTCACATTATAATAGAATTCCACTTTCTTAATTTCCCCCTCTCTATAGAGTGTTTGTCAGATTATTATGTCTCTGTGTTATTACTGCATGAATATTTCCACATGGGAACTCTATTTTTTCCTTAAACTTCCATTATTTGTTGGGAAATATTCACCATAAATTGTGTGTGCCGCCTACCCTTTTTATGTATCAGTATGCTCTGATCGAAACATCGAGTTGTAATCTCCAGCTCTTTTCAGAACTAATTACTACTCAATTGAGAATTTAACATGGTGTCACGGCAATTAGTGTTACGTGTGCGTGCGGGAGTGCGTGCGTGCGTGCGTGTGTGTATGACATCTGGTTGGACTTCAGGAATGGTACTGATGTAACGGGACATATCATGGCCATAGTGGTCGATATACATTCTGAGTGCATCTCTAGCTAGATATGGAAGCTGATTCATATTTCATGTGAATACTAGGCACCAGTGGTGAAGGGGCGAAATATCATCGGCAATGTCACAGTAATTCCCTTTGCGTCAATGTCACAGTAATTCCCTTTGCGTCAATGTCACAGTAATTCCATTTGCGTCAATATCACAGTAGTTCACTTTGATTTTGCATTCGTGTGAAGTATGAAACTACAATCAGTTTTGAGTAGTTATACTGGACTTTCATCACTTGTGTTTGAAAACCTACAAGTGCGGACCAATTAAGCTTTAACTTTAACAGATTGGTTTGTCCATTCTTTAATCAAACAAATTAACGATACTTATAAATGGAGTTTGTCAACATTACCAATACTCACCTTTAAATGTAATTAACATAACCTCACTAACATGTTAAGTATATATATTTGTTAAATTGCACATTTGTTGTACTTATGAAAGTGATTGTATTGAATCAATAAATAAAACATGATTGTGTTTTTATATAATCGTTTATACGTTCATTTAAAGTTATCACGACAGCTAATTGCTTGGTTTATTTTGACTAATTATATCATTGCGCAATTTGTACTGTATGATTAATATAACATCACTTTAATTTCTAAAAAGTAAAATATGTTTTTGTGTTGATTCAATAAATAATACAATCATTGTTTCTGAACAAAGATAAACCCATGTGTCATTTCCCAGCATTCGCTATTATTTCAATAACTGATTGCACGGGGAAAAGGTGAATTTTTACCATGTGGGCTAAAGCAGCAAGACACATGGTTTTGATGTGAATGTAATGCGATAAACTAAAAAATAAAAAAAATAAAAAAATAATAATAATAAATAAATAACAAAACTGGACCTAAATTTCTCGGGGGTGGAAGTTCTAGGCGATGACTGCGTTAATTCTTATTTCGTTGATGATGATGATGATGATGATGTGATATACTCCAGCAGTACAAATCGTTGCTATTGGAGGGTGTCTCCTCGGAGACGCCGGTTATCTCGTTGTCGAGGTTGTTTTCTCACTGCGGGATATCTTTTTTGTCATAAATCCTTTGAACAGTTTGTCCTGGTCAATTGCAACGTCATCGTAACTCTCTCAAAACTGTACATGGGTGTCGGCCAATTCGAGACGCTTTCGAGTTTTAAAAGCAACACCTTTTTATTGCCCGTTCTGAATCTGATCTAACCACATGCCTGATCCAGCATTCTTGCTGATTGTGTATAAATGTGTGGAGGGGTTGGGTTTTGCAGATTTCCAGTATTTGTTGGATGGAATTTACGTACCGGAAAAACTGCTCAGGGTTGTTATTAGGTGTTCGGGTATGTACCCGAAACACTTCTTCTTCTTCTTCTTCTTCTTCTTCTTCTTCTTCTTCTTCTTCTTCTTCTTCTTCTTCTTCTTCTTCTTCTTCTTCTTCTTCTTCTTCTTCTTCTTCTTCTTCTTCTTCTTCTTCTTCTTCTTCTTCTTCTTCTTCTTCTTCTTCTTCTTCTTCTTCTTCTTCTTCTTCTCCCCCATCTTGTCCGCAAATAAAAACATACTTGCAAACTTCACATGAACCCGAAACACCTATTGTTTTTGTTCGTTTTTTTAGGGGTTCGGGTATGTACCCGAAACACCTATTGTTTTTGTTCGTTTTTTTTTTTTTTCTTTTTTTTTTTTTCACCTCTTCTTCTTCTTCTTCTTCTTCTTCTTCTTCTTCTTCTTCTCCCCCATCTTGTCCGCAAATAAAAACATACTTGCAAACTTCACATGAACTTGAAACTTGGCATGTACTTAGAACTTAACAAGTAGATGAAACTCCAGTTGTGAGTGACCCCGATTTGACCTTACTTCCTGTCCAAACCGGAAGTCAAAGTTTAATATTAAACAAAATCATATCTCAACAACCACAACAGGTAAATGGAAATTTGTTGCACTATTGTATAGATTGTTAATTGTCGAAAAATATTTACAAAAACATGACCCCAATTTGACCTTACTTCCTGTCCAAACCGGAAGTCAAACTTTAACATTTAAAAAAAATCATATCTCAACAACCACAAGAGGTAAATTCACAATTTTTGTACCATTGTACAGATCGTTAATTGTCAAAAAATATTTACAAAAAGGTGACCCCAATTTGACCTTACTTCCTGTCCAAACCGGAAGTCAAAGTTTAATATTTAAAAAAAAAAATATCTCAACAACCACAAGAGGTAAATTCACAATTTTTGTACCATTATACAGATTATTAATTGTCGAAAAATATTTAGAAAAACATGACCCCAATTTGACCTTACTTCCTGTCCAAACCGGAAGTCAAAGTTTAATATTTAAAAAAATCATATCTCAACAACCACAAGAGGTAAATTCACAATTTTTGTACCATTGTATAGATCGTTAATTGTCAAAAACTATTTACAAAAAGGTGACCCCAATTTGACCTTACTTCCTGTCCATACCGGAAGTCAAAGTTTAATATTTAAAAAAATCATATCTCAACAACCACAAGAGGTAAATTCATAATTTTTGTACCATTATACAGATCGTTAACTGTCAAAAAATATTTACAAAAAGGTGACCCCAATTTGACCTTACTTCCTGTCCAAACCGGAAGTCAAAGTTTAACATTTAAAAAAATCATATCTCAACAACCACAAGAGGTAAATTCACAATTTTTGTACCATTGTACAGATCGTTAATTGTCAAAACAATTTTACACAAAGTTGACCCCAATTTGACCTTTACTTCCTGTCTAAACCGGAAGTCAAAGTTTAATATTTAAAACAAAATCTTCCACAAGAGGTAAATTCACAATATTTGCACCATTGTACAGATCGTTATTTGTCAAAACAATTTTACACAAAGGTGACCCCAATTTGACCTTTACTTCCTCCCGAACACCTAGAGTTTGTGTAAACAAACTCGAATCTCTAGTTTTTAGGTGTTCGGGTATGTACCCGAAACACCTATTGTTTTTGTTCTTTTTTTTTTTTTTTTTTTTCTTCTCCTTCTTTTCCGGATAGATTGTCTACAAAAAATACATACTTGCAAACTTCACATGAACTTCAAACTTGGCATATAATTAGAACATAACACGTAGATGAAACTAGAGTTGTAACGTCATGATTAGGTCATCAGATATCGATTTTCGATAGATCAAACTAATATCTAAAACGTTTCACTTACGTTTCACCTCTGTTGGTAAATCTAAATCAGGTCTGGTCGTGCTCATTATGTATGCATGTTTAAGGAATTGAGCATTTACGCTTCGGAAATGCAATTGACTCGGCTATCGTGACCCCTGAAAAATTTGTGTTTCTGATCAATTTGTTTCGCATAATGTATTATGTGATTGACTAAAATCCTTTTTAGGTTTTTTTTTATGTCAGCATAATCTATTTATTCTGAAAAAGGTCACTTTATTAATAGCTCTTTTCGAGGTCGTTGAATCGATTAACTGGCACATGTTTCAACAGTTGGGTGCATGCAGATCTGCGGAGAAAACCTTCCACAAAAGCGAGTTTTTCACTATTTTCTGAATTTTTCCTATCACCAGTGGATGTTTCATCGTTGAAAACAGACATTATTATGCACACTTAATTGGAGGTAAGTCTGGGCAATGATAAATTTACGAGAATCTTTGATTTAAAAATAAGCATTTTAACCGGCTTCAGACATGTCAGATGTGTTGTAACGCGTTGGTTGATGCATACATAGCATGCATAGGTTGATCAGTCAGTAATGTGTACGGTATGGGCGCCAGTGAATGGTACTAGTACTTTAAACGTTGGGACTAATTTAGCGGGTACCCGGTTTTATGTAAACAAAAGTATGCTTAAAATTATTACGTGGGTTTTCCTCCATGACTCTTTTGAAATACTTAGACTAGTGCCTAGTGATGGTAAATAGTCTGTAACGTTAGGAGAGTGAAGCCTAGGCATGAGTACAATTAGTTAAATTTTAAACAAAAATTATGCTAACGTTAGATGTGTTATCAATAGGATGTACTCAGTGTACTAATAAAAAAAATATCTAATGATGTAGCTCTGTGAAATTAAATAATTGATTAATTTAAACAAACAAATAAATAGTCTGAACAGTGAACAACAATGTTTAAGGGCTGAACACATTAAAAACATTAGTACAGCTGAACATGTCTACCAATGTCATGCATGTATTAATACATGCAGGTACTTTGTAAATTATGTATGTCGCAATATTCTCAGACAAGTCAGAGTTTATTAGCAAAGGTACATTTTAAATAATTTTGGTTGACACTAATAATATTTACAACAACAATCATGACATTTAGGGAAAACTTGTAGCTTTGCATGTTGAAGAAGATAAGTAAGACTAATTGCAGTGACACCATGTGGAATACGCTAGTGAGTAGTAATTAGTTCTGAAAAGTATGCTCTGATTGTCCTCAGGATTTACTACTCAATAGAGAATTTCACATGGTGTCACCGTAATTAGTCTTGCTTAATCATGAAATTTAACAAGTATCATTTATGATACTTTTCAGAATTTGTGATCACATGAAATCATGAAATGGTTTTGAATACAACAAAATAAAACATGCTTATTTTGAGTTTAATTTTCTTTTCACAGCTGATCTTCCTAGATGGAACTCCCTCAATTCTGGTGTGGCGATGGTTTGATCACTGTATGGGAACATTGCAAACAGTAGGATTAGCTGCAAAGGTAAGAGTTATGTCATATTAGGAAACAGTCCGGCAATGGGTTAGAAATGAACAGACTTTACAGATACTTTTATTGTTTTAAGTAGCAAACTCTTCGTATGTGTAAAACCGTACCATGGAATTGCTGTAAAGGAAGTTACAACAACGGTAAATCTAAAAACCTATAAATCAATCATCCTGAGAAATGATTTGGTTTTCATGTTAGAGAAAAGAGGAATCGTTGTCAAAACGGAAAAAACATGTAACAGTTTTTGTTTATATTTTTTACAAGGATGTGTTAACTACCATATACCAATGTTGTACATTCCCTTTATTTTTATATTGCATTTTTAGATACATGGACCCCAAAATGTAAGTAAATAAGGCCCTGAACTATTATATGACCGATGAAAGATTTTCTAGAGATTTGATGTAACAATGAAAAACCACAAATAATACACGAGGTAGTGCATCCCATGTGTATGTGTACATACATGTACATGTACATATGTGTAAAACAATGTTTTTTCTTATTTTTGACAGATCTTTATGCATGCCCTTATTCCCGGTATTGTGGTGGTGTGATGGCACTGCATGATGCTTAACAACTTTTGCAGAGGATCTTTCATTCCGTGAACTTCACGTCCTGCCATGTTGAATTCAGTATGTACCAGCTTGCCACCTTATGGCATTTCCAGTAGACCAATTTCTACTTTATACACTCCTCAAAATAAAATAAGGGTCAAAAGTATTTTTGTGAAAAATGTTGAACAAGTCAGGACATAGAAACATTTTTAGTAAGGGTAATGGGCTAAAGGTTGCTCTGCAACATTTTAAGCACTTTTCACATGGTTTGCATGTCTATTGGCTTAGAAACTGACAGATCATGTGACAAGACACAAAAATGCTGATAACAGGTTCATGATGTCGCAATCAAGTTTGGCACATCTGCTTTATTTCTTTTGTGGGGTGTACTGAGATGTTGTCAACAGGATTCAACACTGGGTACACAGTACAGTCCATGAGGAGGCGTTGTACGGAATGTGTGCGAGTCAGGGGTCATGCAACCTCATACTGACATTAACTTTAAGTCTCAAAACATACAGAAATAATGTTGATTTGCCAAAGTTTATGACAGGAGAGAATATCAACTGGTGGGAAAGCCTTCAAAATAGGTAGGGGCTCAAGGGGTCCCTCATCCCTACAACTTCCATGCTGGTTAACCCACTGTTTAACTTTACTCTATCAAGTGCAGAATCCTATTGATTATGTGTGGGGAATCTCATTAAGTCTTGAAGAAAAATAAAGCAGATGTGCCAAACTTGATTGCGACATCATGACCTGTTATCAGCATTTTTGTGTCTTGTCACATGATCTGTCAGTTTCTAAGCCAATAGACATGCAAACCATGTGAAAAGTGCTTAAAATGTTGCAGAGCAACCTTTTATAGCCCATTACCCTTACTAAAAATGTTTCTATGTCCTGACTTGGTGAACATTTTTCACAAAAACACCTTTGACCCTTATTTTATTTTGAGGAGTGTACATACATGTAAATGTAGCTTTGGGCCAATGTTGATTCGAGAGAAACTTCAGTAAATTCAGTAAATCAGGAGTACAATGTCTGTGTCAAAACAGCATGGAGTCAAGGAGTTGAACAATTGTTATATCTTGAGTGTAGGAAAAACTGAACAATATCCGTACTATTGCGCGGGATTTCTGTAAAAAGAGGAAGTGAATGATAAATCTGATGTCGCGTACATCTGCAAACATTTGAACTAAACCTGTCCTAAATCAGTGCGCTATGACGTTCAAGTTAATCGTCCTTTTGGAGCTAAACACTGTTCATCAGTACATCATTGTTATGATTCAAAATATTCTTGACAATATTTTTCTGTGTACTCACCTAGGCCTAATATCAGTGCTGCTTAGTATATAGTTATACCCATGAACTTGTTTTGTGTGGGCTGGGTGAAACAACTTTTGTGGTATCAAAAACGTAAGCACTTAATGTGATTAAACTTGCATAGCCAGGTTAATTTATGATGTATTATTTGAAAATAAAGGGTTTTTATGCACTGTTCAGTACCTGAAAGTTATGTTCGCATAAAGACTGCAGACTAGACTGAAGTAAACAAAGACAGATATGACATGTGAATATAAAGATTGTACCCATCTCTACCAAACATTTCAAAATTAATATGTGACAATGTTGCCAGAGAAATTATTATAGGGCTGTGATTCCTTTTTAAAAATTACTATTTTTGTGATAGTAAAAACAAAAGAACTGAAAGTTAGGAAAAGAAAATTGAAATAAATGTAAGAAGATGTGAATCCAAAGTACTCCCATGACTTATTTATTGTATGTCTAAAACTGTACCATGAAATTGCTGTAAAGGGCAGTTACAACAATGGTAAATCTAAAAACCTATAAATCAATCATGGACCCCAAAGTGTAAGTAAATAGGCCCTGAACTACTGGACCAATGAAAGATTTTCTAGATATTTGATGTAACAATGAAGAACTGTTCATTAACGTGAATGTATTGTATGTAAAATACATGTACTCAACGTGTGTTGTATATGTACTGTGATTATTACTGTGCTCAATATTGGCGCGATTTGTATGTATGTGTGTACGATACATACGTACACGCGCGCTATAATGCGACTATGCACACATGATGCAGACTAGTCGCGCACTGTGTAGATTCACGTAAGCACACGACCCGTATTTTAGGACTGAAAAAGTCGTTTATATTGAAAATTTCTGTCATTGCCCACGAATCAAACAAGCTAAAAGATATGAAATATGTAGTTTCTAAATGAATGCGTCTTCATTTTCCAATTAAAAATTCCAATCTATAAAAAAAAAAAATGAAGGTTTAGTATAATTTGTTGTTATTTTTTGCTATAGCAGTACTGGCATTTCAGTCCAAGAGAAGGGTGTACCTTTCCAACCCATGTCAGTTAAACATTTATTTAAATCTAAGCCCTTACCCCTATTTTCAACATCTTGCAACTTCAGATATGCAGAATTGATGCTGGGTGTGATTTTTGACATAATGAAGCACCAGTCGTCAGTCAATGGAATTGGTAATTTGGGCCCCTTATACTTTTATTGCTTGTTTGCCCTCCTTCCTAGTTCTTGGATTCTATAGTGCTGCAATGATAGACCAAAAGAATTTTAGAAAACAAATGTGTTGGTTCATCACCAGTGGCAGTATGCCATCACCGAGAACTTGGGGGAGGGCAGACATTTTATTCAAAATTACCGATTCCAATGACAACCTCTGAATGTCACCCATTCTGAACTGTCACTAAATCGTACATACAGAGCGTACGTTTATTATAAATGCAGATTGATTCTGTTTTGTTGTCAACAAAGGATCATGGTTGGGTTCATTTACACTGAAGTCATTTCACTTGTTACATGCGTAAGACCATGTACACTAATTTCTAGATTGGTTACAAGCAGGTTAAACAGGTCAACAAAGTGGTTCCAATCGATTGTGGGGGTGTGGGATCAAGTGTGTAACCACAAAAGTCAAGTCATGAAACCCAACAGACAGTTAAAATTTACAAGCACCCATACACCTCTTTAATTATTTCAATGTCTAACAATTTATGTACAAAATGGCATCTGATATTTAGGTTGTAATTCTGATATATGGATGCAGCTACAGACATTTTGCCAATCATGTGTACAACCTTGAAAATGTAAAAATCAATGTAGAATTTGTTTTCAAATTTTATAAATTATTTTTAAATTATTTGCAGTGTAGGTGAAAACAGACAGTTTATAAGCATGTCACAATAAGGAGATGCTTGATTACCTTTACTCCTCCCGAACACCTAGTGTTTGTTCAAACAAACACTTAAGCTCTAGTTTTTTTTGTTTTTTAGGTGTTTGGGTTGGTGCCCAAACACCTATTGTTATTGTTCGGTTTTTTTTTCTTCTTCTTCTTTTTCTTCCGAATAAGAATTATCCACAGACAAAAACATAGTTGCAGAGTTCACAGAACCTTAAAACTTCACACATACTTAGACCTTAACATGTAGTTGTTCCTAAACCTTAACATGTAGTTGTACACTAAGTTGTGACGTCATAGTGAGGTCATCAGATATCGAATTACACTAAATAAAAGGTTAATATTTTCATAAAATCATATCTCATGAACCACAAACGATATTTTCACAGTCTTTGCACCATGATATAGATCTTTAATTATGTGATTTTTCGTACACAAACGTATTTAATTCGACCTCTCCTTCCGGTCGAACCCGGAAGTTGAAAATTTCAAAACAAATCAAAAATTCAAAAATCATATCTCATGAACCACAGAAAATATTTTCACAATCTTTGCATCATCTTAAAGACCTTGAACTATGTCACATTTCTTACACAGATATGACCCCAATTTGACCTCTCCTTCCGGTCTAAAACAGAAGTTTAAATGAACGACTATTCAGAAGCACAGCCATACTGACGTTCTCTTACACACAGACATATCGGCCTATAGTGTGTGTATATGCATTATCTAATTAGAATAGAATAGTTCGAGTTTACGAAGACCGCGCAGGTCATGACCTGCCATGCATGCACGCGCACAGTATAGTACCATGCAGCAGCAAAAACAATGGCTTCCCTGAGTGTCGGGCCCGTCTGCAGAAAATGCGTCGCAGAAAATGTACTAATTTAGCATGGAATCCAAATTGTTATCATTTTTGGAGATGAGTTGGACAAAGATTCTTTCATGTGCAAGTGGATGGAAGAAATAGACGGTATGGTTGAGTGTGATATTGCCAATGTCTAAGCGTTAGGGCTGTTGGAGCTAACGTACATAACATACGTCGCAGCTAACGTTACAGGTAATGTAGGAATTAATTTTAAAAGAATTTGAAAAATATCTGGACCTAATCAGACTACATATATTTTGTAAAATAGTTGGACTTAGGCCTATATGAAAAATATCCTTGACAATTTAACTTATGTCTTATGTCGTGGCCGAGCGGTCTAGTGCACCGAACTCAAGTTCTGGTGTTGCCAGCAGCAGGGTGTGGGTTCGAGCCCCGGTCGTGACACTTGTGTCCTTGAGCAAGATACTTAACCATAATTGCTTCGTCCTTCGGATGGGACGTTAAGCCGTAGGTCCCGTGTACTAGATTAAGTAATGCGTAAAGAACCCAGAACACTTTCGTGGAAGAGTAGGGTTTACGGTGTTTCTGGTTCACATATCAAGCGCCCTGTGTACAGGTTCCTCAGGCTTTCGAGCTTACAGTGCTTAAGTGCGCTTTCTGAGGCTTCCTTGGTTTCATTACCAGAAATATAAATAAAATAAAATAAAATAAAATAAAATAAATAAATAAATATCTCATTGTGATCTGTCCTCAGTATCGTGTAGTGACAATTTAAAATAAAATAAGATCATTCCTGGTGATTATTTTCAATAGTTACCATGTTAATACCTTGACCAACAAAATAAACTATAACCTAACCACCCCAAATCCATCAAAATTCTGAAAGGGGCACTTTTTTGGGAAAAAAAAGCACTGTTGAAAATGGGATCTTTATAATGGAGTTTTATCAGATACTTAAAAGTAATACTACATGTATTGTAGTTGCACAAACATAACTTTGTACATGAGCCAAGAATATTCAACCTTTGGCGGTGTAAATAAGCATGGAAATGAACTTCAAGCTGAACTAAAGTTTTGGGTTATTTTTTTTTCAGTGTATACAATGAAGATGGATGCTGACCCAATTATTTATTATTTTACATGTATGGATGAATAGCCGACATTCCTAAAATTAATTACCATTCGATTTACAGATTTATGGGTACCACTCTGAGTGGTACAAATGCTTCCATGCCATTTGCAGGGCTGAGAGGAAGAAATAAGATTAAGAAGA
Source organism: Zoroaster sp. YZ-2022 (assembly GCA_029582265.1). Taxonomy (NCBI): domain Eukaryota; kingdom Metazoa; phylum Echinodermata; class Asteroidea; order Forcipulatida; family Zoroasteridae; genus Zoroaster; species Zoroaster sp. YZ-2022. Next base: position 6,891,855 of record CM055817.1, on the reverse strand, counting down.
AACAGAAACATCAAGGTAGGCAAATATTGAAAAATACGGGTAGAGTGTCGCATCCGACCGACTTCACATTATTCCAGGATATTTATTTCATGAAAAATCAGCCATTTTGCTATACGATGAATTCCTCAGTCATGTCAGTCTGATGTCGTAAACTCACAATTAGTGACCAGCACAGTCATTTGTACATGCGCAGTGGCAACTATAATAGGATCCTTCTATTTTCTGAAGGGAGGATTTTTAGAAGGAAATAAAGTGGATTTTAAAGATAGTTTTTTCTTTCTGTACCACCAAAAATCGATAGAATAATTTTAACTGGTTAGTGGTTGCAAAAAAATTCCCAAAAAACCCTTTAAAAGTGGTGGTCGGATACGACATTCTTTCAAAAATTCAATCAAGTTTCAAGTATGCAGTAAGCTTGGGCGATAACTATTTTTTATCCACGATATATCGGCAAACATATATTGCAATTTTCAATAATATCGCAATTCTTTTTTTTTCATTCATGCATGATTGCTTTAGAGCCAATAACCACAGGTATGTGCCCTCTACAAGTGTCACAATAAATTGCACATTTATTTGCAGAGCGTGTAATATGTTCTGATATCATCATACTTTTTAGTGACAATTTCAAAAGATCATTCCTGGTGATTATTTTCAATAGTTACCATGTTAATACCTTGACCAACAAAATAACCTTGACCAACAAAATAAACCTTAACCACCCCAAATCCATGAAAATCCTGAAAGGGCGCTTTTTTGGTAAAAATCAGCACTGTTGAAAAATGGGATCTTTTATAATAGAGTTTTATCAGATGCTTAAAGTAATACTAGTTGCACAAACATAACTTTGTATATGAACCAAGAATATTCAACCTTCGGCGGTGTGAATAAGCATGGAAATGAACTTCAAGCTGAACTAAAGTTTTGGATTTTTTCATAGTGTATACAATGAAGATGGATGCTGACCCAATTATTTATTATTTTACATGTATGGATGAATAGCCGACATTCCTAAAATTAATTACCATTTGATTTACAGATCTATGGGTACCACTCAGAGTGGTACAAATGCTTCCATGCCATTTGCAGGGCTGAGAGGAAGAAATGAAGAAGAAGCAGAAACATCAAGGTAGGCAAATATTGAAAAATTCGGTTAGAATGTCGAATTGAACCGCCACTTTTCTCATTCAATATAACCAATAAAGTAATCTTACCTACCTCGTAAGGTGGAGAACATATATGGATGATGGACATATACTTCAAATTATTCCAGGATATTTATTTCATGAAAATCAGCCATTTTGGTATACGATGAATTCCTCAGTCATGTCAGTCTGATGTAAATTCCACAATTAGTGACCAACAGTCATTGTGCATGTGCAGTGGCAACTATAATATGATCCTTCTATTTTCTGAAGGGAGGATTTTTAGAAGGAAATAAAGTCCGAAAACCATCATAAAGTGGATTTTAAAGATAGTTTCACCAAAATCGATAGAATAATTTTTAACTGGTTAGTGGTTGGAATTTATTTTCAAAAAAAAACCTTAAAAAGTGGCGGTTGGATGTGACATTCTTTCCAAAAATTCAATCAAGTTTCAAGTAAGCAGTAAGCTTGGGCGATAACAATTTTTTTTTATCCATGATATATCGGCAAACATATATTGCAATTTTCAATAATATCGCAATTCTTTTTTTGCATTCATGCATGATTGCTTTAGAGCCGATAACCACAGGTATGTACCTCTCTACAAGTGTCACAATAAATTGCAAATTTATTTGCAGAGCGTGTATGTACTTCTGAAGTAGTTTGCTTTTGTTTCTCATTTCTAAAAGCTCAAAACACTAATGATTTTATTTCCATGGAATTTCTGACTTGACTCACAATGTCGATTTATATTTTAGTGTTATTTATTTGTATTCGCGATTCGCCGATATGCCGATAACTTAAATAGGTTCTCGATATTGTAATCGAAAAAAAAAGTTATCGCAATATTCGATATCGTGTTTATCACCCAAGCTTAGTATGCAGTAAAATTGTTTCAAGTTAGATGTTGCTTTTTCGTTTCTTTCTATCTGTTTACCTTGTCTTGTGTGTGTACTTTTATTAATTTTCAATCTCTTTCTGTCTACAATGCCCATTCCCCTTACTCAGTTATTCCTCTATTTCTATTAAATATTTATCATTCTTTCTTCATACATATTTAGGTCAAGATGAGGTTGAGCGGTGAGAATGCAGCATTGAACCCCAGAGAAGAAAACTGGTCTTCATCAGAGATCCTCCCTGACAAACCGAGAAAAATTGAGAACAAACTGTTTTCACAGTGCCAACCCATGATTGCATGCCCAACGGAAAGATGAGAGGTTACTTTTGCAAATCGAAGATAAAGATCTTGTGGGTTTAGAAGTTTGCTATCATTGTCTTTGCTATAATGAGTATGTACCCAATTCTTGACAAGGCCAGATTCATCAGATGAAAGACCTATTTGGTACAATGATGCATAAATAAAATTCTGTGAAGAAGTCATCCAGAAGAAAACAATGAAATTCTTTTCACAAAGTCATTACATCGTAACTTCATCAAGTGCGTACAAGAAATGGAGGGAGTTGACTGCAGTAGTACAGGTCCCACAATCTGAAAACTAACACGTCTGAAAAGTACATTTCCTACACTGGTAATTCATAGATCATTTACTAAGAATACAATTGACTTGGTGTACAGCCAATCTCTGGCTGCAAAAAGAACTGGTAGAGACTGCAGTTGGCTCAGATACATTATGTACTGATACTGATATACACTCACTGGCCATAAGTATTGCAACATACATGTACACACAAAGTTCAGTTGGAGAAACTATGTTACAATAATTTATTTTATTTTATTTTACACTACTTAAGACTTCTTGAAAGTGCCTGTGTTTGAAGTCAATGTTCTTTTTACTGTTCTTGCTCGAAAATTATGTAATGCGATTGATGAAATCAGATTAAATGATCATCTCACCTGTTACTGTAAATTGCGATTTTGAACATGTTGCAATACTTTTGGCCAGTGAGTGTAGACAGCAGTGAAGGTGCTGGAGAAGCAGAGAGATTTTCACATGAAAGTGCCTATCTTCACACACTCTTCAATGCATCAGCTGTACTATGTAATACACTTATAATGAAGAAATCACATGGCATTACAGCTACCCTGGCCATCAACTTCAGATGACTTATCCTTGCAGACTGCTTAACAAATGAGCCAGTAATTTTCAATCACTCGCTTTGTTCATCTTACACTAGGACACTGATTCCATGACCCGTTGAAAGTTTACTCTGATTGAGATAATGTTGCCCCTTTAACCATTAACTTTAATTAAAACATTCTGTTGACTTTCTTTTCATGCACCAGTAAAAGTTTTTTTAAGTGCCAAAAATTTAACAATACTAGCCAAATCCAATTAATGTTAGGGACTACAGGTTCACTTATTTTGTATTTTGTACTTCAGAAAAAAAGTATTCTTTTCATTGCAAATTAGACCCAGAAGTTTGGATAACCTTTATCCTGTATGAAATGGATTACTATTGATGGGTGCAAAAATGGATGGAAAAGGAGTATCATGACCATGACAAAATAAAGCAGAAGTGTCATTCAAAAGATAATGTTGTTTCGCATTTCCTTTATTTAAATATCTTATTAATTTTATGTATTAACGAAGAATGTATTTAATCAATTTAAATATTTACACAAAACGTTGACAATTAATAACCAATAATTTACTTTTAAAGATGAGAAAAAGATTCACAAATTGGTCTTTGATGTAGGTAGGGTTAGATCCAGGGTTGCCTAAAGAGGGTGGAGCTCAAGGTAGGAGATGGGGATGGAAATGAAACCCCAAAATATTGAAATGTATGGACAAGTTAGAAGTTTTTCACATGATCAATTAAATTGGAATACTACACCACGACACCATAGATCCTACCCTGGGAGTAATAGGTAGAGGACGTTCAGGGAGCAGTCGGGTTCAGACCTTTTATTCAAGGCACGATTTTTTAAACTGGTTCATTTTCTTTACAATGACATCAAATATTTCCCAAATATGGAATCCCCTTTCCAAACTTCCCTACCTCACTGGACCGATTTGACAGATTAGGGTAGGGGAAACATAAAAAACATAGCCCATGTGAACTATTCAATTATACAAAAATCCCCATAAAAATGTACAGTTTTTAAAGAATGACCGAAAGAGGGCGCTATTTTCATGTCATAGTTCAAATGCAAATATCTGCCAAACTGGCAAGTTTTGTGAGTGTGGATTTATATAATTAGAATTTACATTAAACTGTTTCTACGCTCATGCATGATACGCGTCACGAAACTCAATTTCTGAATGCATTTTCATTGCACGCTCCATGGTCTAGTAGTCTGAAGTCAAGTCACATGCTGAACTTAACTCCATAGCCGTAGTCTCTTGTCAAGTCGCACTTGGCACCACGGATGCAAGTTTTATCATGAAACTTTTCTGAAGAGGAAACCATATTTACCAAGTTCAGACTTAATTAATGTACTTTTAAACAACTTTAGGTGATGACGTCATAACATTATGAACAACCAAACACCTTGAGAACGAGCATTCTACTCACTAGACTAACATGCTCGTGCAAGTTGTTGGTGAATTAACTATTGAAGAACCTTTCAACCTTTGTAACATTAGATTTTTGGGGAATTTGTAAGTGAATGAGAATTGTACTGCAGAAAAAATAGCTGCCTGGCTTGGCTCGTTCCTGCAATGTCTCCCATTTTAGCTGTAATAATGGGCGTTCTATTAAGGATTAGATTTGCTTAAATGTTGTTTTATCATAACTGGGAGAAAGACACTAATCTGATAATAAAAGCTCTTTAATTCATAGTACACTTAAAATATGCTCTTTATTTCTGTTAAATACAAACTTATACAATGTTAACATTTTGGATTTATTTTGCATTTTTAAACAACTTTAGGTGATGACACCATAACATGAACCCCCAAACACCTTGAGTTTGTTTTTTACAAACTCTATACCTCTAGTTTTTACTTCTTCTTCTTCTTCTTCTTCTCCCCCATCTTGTCCGCAAACAAAAACATACTTGCAAACTTCACATGAACTTGAAACTTGGCATGTACTTAGAACTTAACAAGTAGATGAAACTCGAGTTGTGAGTGACCCCGATTTGACCTTACTTCCTGTCCAAACCGGAAGTCAAAATTTAATATTTAAAAAAATCAAATCTCAACAACCACAACAGGTAAGTGGACATTTTTTGCACTATTGTATAGATTGTTAATTGTCGAAAAATATTTACAAAAACATGACCCCAATTTGACCTTACTTCCTGTCCAAACCGGAAGTCAAAGTTTAACATTTAAAACAAATCATATCTCAACAACCACAAGAGGTAAATTCACAATTTTTGTACCATTGTACAGATCGTTAATTGTCAAAAAATATTTACAAAAATGTGACCCCAATTTGACCTTACTTCCTGTCCAAACCGGAAGTCAAAGTTTAATATTTAAATAAAATAATATCTCAACAACCACAAGAGGTAAATTCACAAATTTTGTACCATTATACAGATCTTTAATTGTCAAAAAATATTTATACCCCTATTTGACCTTACTTCATGTCCAAACCGGAAGTGAAAGTTTAATATTTAAAAAAATCATATCTCAACAACCACAGGAGGTAAATTGACATTTTTGTACCATTGTACAGATTGTTAATTGTCAAAAGTATTTACACAAAGGTGACCCCAATTTGACCTTACTTCCTGTGTCAAACCAGGTCAAAGTTTAATATTAAAATAATTTCTAAATTCAGTATTGTATTGTATTCAAATAAACTTCTCGCGAGAACTTCAACAGACGTTAACATTTGACTTCTCCAACACTTCGAATTGATGACGTAACCATTTTAACTTCAACCGAACACCTTGTTTTTGTTGTGACAAAAACTTATATCTAGTTCTTCTTCTTCTTCTTCTTCTTCTTCTCCCCGACGTCTGTCCACAAAAAATCACATACTTGCAAACTTCACATGAACTTGAAACTTGGCATGTACTTAGAACTTAACAAGTAGATGAAACTCGAGTTGTGAGTGACCCCAATTTAACCTTACTTCCTGTCCAAACCGGAAGTCAAAGTTTAATATTTAAAAAAATCATATCTCTCAAACCACAAATTAAAACATGACCCCAATTTGACCTTTACTTCCTGTCCAAACCGGATGTCAAAGTTTAATATTAAAAACTATCATATCTCAACAACCACAAGAGGTAAATTCACAATTGTTGTACCATTGTACAGATCGTGAATTGTCAAAAAATATTTACAAAGGTGACCCCAATTTGACCTTATATCCTGTCCAAAACCAGGTCAAAGTTTAATATTAAAAAAAATCATATATCAACAACCACAAGTAGTAAATTGACATTTTTGCACCATTGTGTAGATTGTTAATTGTCGAAAGATATTTACAAAAAGATGACCCCAATTTGACCTTACTTCCTGTCCAAACCGGAAGTCAGGGTTTAATATTTAAAAAAATAATATCTCAACAACCACAAGAGGTAAATTCACAAATTTTGTACCATTGTACAGATCGCTAATTGTCAAAATATATTTACAAAAATATGACCCCAATTTGACCTTACTTCCTGTCCAAACCGGAAGTCAAAATTTTAATATTTAAAAAGATCATATCTCAGCAACCACAAGAGGTAAATTAAAAAAATTTGCACCATTGTACAGATCGTTAATTGTCACAAAATATTTAAACAAAGTTGACCCCAATTTGACCTTACATCCTCCCAAACACCTAGAGTTTGTGTACTGTGTCGAGACAAACTTTGAATCTCTAGTTTTTATTTTTTTAATTTATTTTTTGATGCAATGTATTGACACATAACTTGTACATGTACAGCGGTTGTTTTATGTTGTTATGTTTAACGTTTGGTATGGTAGCAATCGTGTTATTGCATGTTAACTTTGCGGGACTCTCGATTTTCTCCTAACATGCCAAATATATATTTTGGGAAACATTACTATCAACTGGCATTATTGGAGTATATTTGTAATGTTTTATTTATTTATTTGATTTTTTTTGTATTATTATTATTTTTTAAACATGATACTTGAGTTCCGCACCCGTTATTTTACCAACTTGTTTTAACACCTTTGTATTAAAAAAAAATTTAATACAAATTTGTGCTTGTTTTTTCCCTTTTTATTCTTTTTAGGGGGATTGTCGGTTGGGAGGGGGTAGGTTATGGATCCAGCTCCACACCGCGTCCCCAATTCCAATCGTATCAAGAACTCGCCGCTACTGAGCATTCAAAACACGACACGACACGAATTCTCCAATGATTAAAATTATAGAGTGTCTGACACGTTATTATGCCTTTACGCTATTACCCATGAATATTTTCCTTGTGCGGGTTTATTTGCAGTGCGAAACATGCCATTATCTCCCAAATTTTCTCCCAAACATAGTAATGTTTTCATTACTGTAAACTTGCAAATATATCCTTCGATTGTTGGAGTTTTAAAATGTTCCTTTGAAATATATATGATATTTTAGTTGCACACGCGTAAAATTTTCTCGATAAAATGTCTCTTACATTATTATTTCTGCGTTATCACAGTTACTCAAGCTGCTAAGCATGGGGGATCAAAATGTGGCAAATATCATGTTAAGCTATGTACCTATCTTGGGTCTCACCTATTTTGGGAGTGGAACTATATTTGTTAACAGTTGGGGCATGAGACCAAAAATATTGTGTAATTTTGTATCTTAAATTTAAAGAAAATAGGAAGAATGCTCATCATAATTTTTAGATGTGCATCCGTCTCGTATTTTACATATTCAGTGGGCGAGGCCACAGTATTAATAACAAGATACCTGTCTTAAGAATTGAAAGTTTGGCAAAATGTGTCTCAAAAGGAAAACTGGATAAAGGTAAAACATTTTCAGATGTAGAGTCCTCTTGTAATCTGCCTATTTTATGGGCGGGCGACGATTTAAAAAAAAAGTGGGCCGCACAACACTAAGAACAAGAAACCTAGCATCACCATTAACAACATTGGAAGTTTGTTTAAACTTGTGTCTAAAATGGAAATAGGATAAAGTTAAAACATTTTATGAACATGGTATGAACCCTTCTCTGTTTATTTTATGGGTGGGACCAGATTATTAAAAGAAAGCAGCACAACACCAAATAAAAACAACTATTTCCAACATATTGTGTGTCTTATAATCAAAACAGCAGAATGGTGAAACATTATCATATCTAGACCCATGTATAAGCAAGGCAAGATTGTTAGAAGAATGGAGACATTTGCTAGGGGTGATGCATGCTTCTCCTAATGAAAACATAGATCCGCCCATAAAAAGGTAAAATACAAGTTGGGGCTGTATCTGCGTAAACAACGGTTACCTACAATTTAAAAAAAGATGTATTCATTTATTTAATATTTTATTTATTTTCAAAGTTGGGCTTCTAGGGTCAAATTGGTATTTGGTCTTTTTCCCACCAACTTTTCAAAAACAACATCCTGCCCATAAACAGTCAGAATAAAAAAATCGATTTTCATCTGAATGTCTGTCATTATCGCATGCAGACATAACCTCATGACGTCAGATTGCTCGTTTTTTGTTTTATACGCCCACTTTTCAAAAATCTAGCCCCGCCCCAAAAGAAGGGGTATGACGAAGTTGGGTCCATAGCTTAAAATGATATTTGGCCCATTCTGAATCTCCATTCAAAATATCAAACTTTTACCACCAAGTGCACAGTTTGTATCCCATCGGGTACTAAGCAGCTAGACTAAGTATAATAGTTACCAATTGCTGGTTTTTATTGCAGTACGGAACTATCGATTTTCACCTTAACTACCCCAAGGTCTATGAGGAAACCATTTATTATAAACTGCCAAGGATATTTCCATAACTATTGGTGTTGGAGGGGTTAACATTTTCTTTCAAAAACATGATACTTGAGTTCCGCACCCTTAATTTAACCCCCTATTTCCAGCATGAACATTTTAAATTTGAGGGTTTGATTGCAGTGCAGAATTCTCGATATTCTCATGAAATACCCAATATATTGTTTGGAAATATTTATTATAAACTGTCAAGAATATTATAGATCTATTGAAGTGTAACCCTTTTTTATGAAAACATGACAGTTGAGATTAGCATTCGTTATGTTAATTTCCTTTCATAGTTTCTGTCACATTATTATGTCATCATTACATGAATAATTAATATATTCCATTGCTAGTTTGATTCAGTGCAGAAACTCGCGATATTCTCTTGCATGTCCCAAATGTAATAATATAATATCCATTTGCGAGTTTGTTTGATTCTCTAAATTCTTCCATTATATCAAATATTTAGCTTTTGAGTCATTACATTTAATCCATTGTATATATCTGTTACAGAAACCCCAATTAACCTATTTTGGGTATAGCCCTTTTCTAAAAAGTATGCCGTGCCCCTACGACCCAGGAAGCATTAAACCCTCCTACGATATGTACTAAGAGATCAGTGTTTCGAAATCTATATATAACACGTGCGGATGGGCGGTTAAGCCAGCCGTCTAAGCCTGGGAAAAGCCCCTTCCTTGTCCCAATTTGGCCATTAAGACTTATGTGTTAGGGATGTGTTCTGGAGTCAAACACTGTCACTTTATTTAATTTACGAAGTCAATAAAGCAATATTTTTTCCATTTTCTTTATGAACTAAGACGATGCGATCAGCATACGGTGATGTACTGGCCTCAATCACGTCAAGCCTCTGCATCGTCTCAACCTCTTTTCGAATGACATCTTGTACAACATACGGTACTGGATAGGATTTTGATCTGATGGGTGTGTCTGGTTGATGGTATATTCTACCAGGTACGTTTTGCCTGAAATATCGGTAAACACATCATTGAAGGTATCTAACGAATTGA
>CM055817.1:6845774-6881381 GCA_029582265.1 Zoroaster sp. YZ-2022 | reverse complement strand
AGTATAATACCATTCCTGGAAAAAACCAACAGCTAAAGGAGATAAAAATGGTGTTTGAAACAATATGGGGAAATTTTAAAAATTTTTTAAAGAGTCCATGACATTGAAGTTTTGGTAAAAAGGTTTCTGATCAAAACGTCTAGTTTCTCCAGTTTTTCCCAAACAAACAATTTTTAAACCTAAGAGATTTTTTCATGGTGTTCCCAAACCATACTACTGCAAACGGGGGTTATTCAATGCCCAAAAAACATTGGGGGCACCATGCTTTCAGTCACTGAGCGTGAGGATTTTTCATGAGGCCATTAGGGATCCAAACGAGCAGGGAGGGGGGGGGGGGCGTAAATTTTGTATATAAAATCCAAAAAATTTGGGTTTTCAAAAAAACATCAAATTTTTTGGATAAAATTTAAAAATTTATAAAATTTTAAACCATTCCAAAAACCCCGAAAAACTTTTATGTATTTTTCCCGATCCAAAATATCCTTGTCCGACGGGTTTTTTCTTTAACCAGTTACGCCAAAAGATGGAAACAATGATTAGGACGCGAGGGCTTTATAACAGTAAACAGACCCCCTTTTTTTAATTTTTTAGAATTATTTTTGCAATGTAAAATTTTGCACAATTTTTTTTCCTTTGTAATTAATCCCAAAATTTAATTTTAAAACCCCAAAAAGCCCTTTTTTTTTTTTCCCCTTTTTTTATTTTTTTCCCTGGTTTTTAACATTGGAATTGAACCACCCCCACAATGTGTTTCGACAGGCCAAATTGGGTTTAAAAAAGGAACCAAAAACACAACTCTTTTAAAATAAAAGTTTTTTAAAAAATGAATATTTATATGTAGTGGGGGTTTTTAAATTTTTTGAAACCAATATGATCGCGCCAACCACCATTTTCCGACAATTTTAAAATAAAAAACGTTGATCATAACAAAGAATTTACACCGAAATTACTTTGAAAAGCACCCGAACTTGCCCCAAAGGGAAATTTTTTGGTTTTTGCCCCTTTTTAAGGACGATATAATAATGTAAACAAAAAAAAATGGACGGGGGATCTTTCAAATGACTGCATTGGAAAGTAGTTTTTTTTATCACAATCTTTCCCGACACTAAAAATGATTATTTCTGGTAAAATTTGGGACATTTTTTTTTAAACAAAGCGTAATTTTTTAAAAAACCGCCCATAACTAAATACTGTTTTTCTTTTTAAAATTTCAAAAAAATTCTATTGCTATAAAAATTGTTTGCAAATTCATTTTTCACATTTTTTATAAAAATTTTTTGAACAAAATGTTCCCGGGGGGGGCCTTGCCCTTCCCCCCTATATTCACTGAACATTCCCGTCTCTATAATATTCACGGGCCGCACAAAATTTTGTAAATTCCCTGTCCTTCATCCTCTAATTGTTTTTTTTGACTTTCTGATCATCTCCATTCATCCTAATGGGTTATAGGTACTAAACATTATTTTATTTGATTGATTAAAAACAGATGAGAAAGACATCGAAAAAATACCATTAATAAATACAAAAACTATTTTAAAGATTTAAATATAGGTAAAAATAAAATTAAAAAATATTCAAATGGTATAAAGTTATTTTTTATAAAACTTAAAAGAATTTGTCCGGGGTTTTATTAGAAAAAAATTATTGGTAAAAAAAAAAAAAAAGTTTTTTGGGGAATAGTATTTTCCATGTTAGAATATTGGGGAATATGAAATATTTTAATATTTTACACTTTTCAATGACACTATAAGGTGAAATGGCTGGGGTGTTGATGTATTTTAATTGGGGATAAATACCCAGGGTATAATCATTAAAATTCATTCTGTTGGGGTTAAACCCCTGACACCTCCACCCTCCCCACCCATGACTCCCCACTTTGAAATATTTTTTAACTTTTCCCTACCCCAATAACCAAATTGTGTTTTTTTAATTATAAAAAATTTCCAAAAAAGAATAACTATCTCAACCCTTTTTGTGGAATTTAAGGCCCCTTTTAAAGGGGGACTTCTTTAGTTTCACAAAACTGTAAAAGGGCAAGGCAAAAGCCAACCAAAATGGGTCAGTTTTGTGGTGGTATGAGAGGACGGGAGGGTTGGTACTTTCAAGTCAGGGGAACAACAGGGTTTGGGAAAGGGGGGAGAGAAATACAAAACTAAAAACAAAAATTGTAATTTTTGACGATGATGATTTTACAAAGGGGCAAGGGTATACAAATAAATGTAGTAAGACGGATAGTAAAGGGGACGAGTTTGAATTTAAAGGGTTTGGAAACCCTTTGGGGTATATAGGCATCCAAGAAAATTCCCCTGAATAACAAAAGGGCCAAAAGGAGAAATTTATATTTTCAAAGGCGCCCGTTTTTTTTTAAAAAACCCGAAACTGTTTGAGGCCAAAATGTGTGGTAACGATTTTTAAAAACCGTTAGGAAACAAATGATCATAATTAAATTACATAACTAACATTGCAGCTCGTTGTCTACGTTTTAGGGGGGTACAAATATAAGATCATTTACAAAATTATGAAAACGGGTTTTTTCCAAATTATTTTTCCCAACAATAAAAAGGCATGATTAGAGGTTTATAGTAAAAATCTTTATACCGTCACCCGAAATGTTTCGCCGCGAGCGGGTTTCCCATAAAAAACCGAAACCAGGCCAACTTGGGATAATTTTTGGACCGTAGTAAATTGGCCTAAATTGATTTTGGAACGTATTTAACCCCCTACCGCAAATCTTGGGGGCTTTTGAAACCCTTTCAAAACTTTTTTGAATGGCCCTTAGAAAAAATTTGAATAAATTTTTATGAATAAAACCGGCCTCAGGGAATTCCCCGTACGAGGTCGATGTTTCGGGGCGGCGCTACGAAAAAACCCTGGCACGAACAAGAAGAAACCACGAGGACCAACAAACACCTGTTCGTGATCCAATGACTTTTATCATCACCAATGAAAAAGGGGTTAAAAAAGGGGAAAGGTGAAAAAATGAGAAAATAACCTCTAAAAACAACGAGAATGAGAAGTAAAACTGGGGCCCGGAAGGAAAGAAAAAAAAAGAAAGACAAGAAAAGGTAAGAAGAGGGAAAAAACCGGGAAAAGAAGAAAGAAAAGATCGAAAAACAAGAGAGCCAAAAAGCAAAGAAGCAGGCAAAGAACAAAAGAAACAAACCAACGTAGAGAAACATCGAATGAGGGGAAAAATGAACGATGTTCATGCTCCAAACAAAAACCACCCCAAACCCAAAACCCCCACTGGTTTGGAATGAATCCATTCCCCCGGGAAACAAAAACGAAAACCGAAGGGGAGAAACTGAAGATGACGAAGAAAATCAAAAAGTCTGAATGGGTAGGGAAAAAGAAAGTTTCAATTAACCCCAGATCAAAAAACCCAAAGAAGAAGAAACCCAGGTGATGATTTTGTTGTATACCCCACGAGGGGGAGCCCAAACCCCGAAAAAAAACGGGGAACAGGGCAAAGCCGCAACAACGACAAAATTTACCATTTCAAGCTAAAAGTCAAACAACAAGTCAAAAGGGAAGAGGAGGGGCAGAACTAAAAAAGATTTTATTTTAAATTTTTTCCCCTGACTTTTATGGAAGTTTAACCATCCCCACTTTTTTTTCCCACCCCTTACAAAAATGAACAATGAATGGATAAAGGGGTTTTCCAAAACCTTTTTGATTACTTAAATGTAAAAAATTCCTTTTTCCCCATCCAAGAAACTCGGGGAGGAAGAAATTTTTTGGGCAAACAGTGGGGGGAAAATTTTTTTAGTCACGGACCCGCCATTCTAAAGGAGTGCATTTTATTTCACAAATTGGGTTTTTGACTAATTACCAAAGACCCAAAAGGGATGGGTTTTGAAACGGAATGAAAAAAAAGCCCTGCCTTTTTCAATGCAGTTTATTAGAGGGATTTTCAATGAAAGTTGGGAAAGTATTAAGAAAAAATAAAGGGTATTTGGGGCAATTTAAATGAAAAAAACACAAAAGGATAAAATAAAAAAACCCAATATAAAAAAGTTGATATTATCGGGTTTTAAAATAAAATACCCACTTTTGGGAAATCAAGGACCCCAGGGCATGATTTATACTTTCACAGTCCCAAAAAAATAAATTTTGGACCCCAAATTGAATATTTTCAGACAAAACAAAATAAATTTGGTCATTTTTTGTATTTAGTGACGTGCATCCATAATACCAATTGCATAAAGGTTTCAATCATGACTCGCCCAAAGCTTCATTTGTTATTTTTTATACTACAGTTTTAATGTAAAAAATTAAGCATTTTTCATTTCGTAATCATTTTCGTCATGCGTAATAGGTAAATTTTGACTTTCCGGGCAGTATTTTTGAGTTTGCGGGGGGGGAAACAAAAACCTTTTTGGTAATTTTTGACAAACAAACACAAATGTACCAAACAAGGGGGTAATCTTAAAAAAAATTATGTGGGAATCATAGCATACAAACAAGGGGGGCACAAACCATTAGCAAAAAATTGAAACCTCGACTCAAAAAAGTCAACGGGGGAGGGTAGGGGGTGGGGAGAAATGTTGGGGCATGGTATGATGAAAAACCCCCCCCTCAATTTACCATTTTAAAAATCAGGGAGGGGCCTTTAAATTTAGAGGAGGAGACTATGTTATAAACACCCGTCACCAACACATTCGTGAATTTTCCAGACATTTCTGTTCGAGTTCCAATTCTTCACAAGTTTCAAAAGGTCCAGCAATGATAAACCGTTACCGGTACGTTTGTTGCAAAACTTCATCTTTTCAAACCCACTTCTGGGCCCGGACACTTTTTTGGGGCCAAAGCCCTCCGAATTCTAAAAGTTTTACAAAAAAAAAAATGCTCCCTCTCTTTAAAACCCCCAAACATACCCGTGAATAAAATTAAAAATAAATTTTTAACTTTATCCCCATATTTACATGCTATCAAAACCCGACGATTGGGTAACTTGTAAAAATATAGGGCCCATAATGTTTTTGGGTTTTTGGAGAAAATATTAAATTTGTCCATAGCCGACTGCTTTTTGCTTTGTCTTTTTTTTAGGTCTCCCTTGAAACAAGCAAAAGGAAAAACGTTAAAAAGAAACTTGAAAATAAAAAAAAACAATTTTTTTTTTTCCAAGTAAAAAGGGTCCCATCAGTTCATGGTGGACTTGCCACTTCATCTGTTGCCTTTTAAACATTATCAGAGGTTGGCCCATCAGCCATCCTCCCAAAACTGGTTTTATGCTGGGAAAAAATTTAATTGGGGAAAAATTAAATTCTTCAATTTTATTTTATTTTTCTGGGTTTATCCCAAACAGGAAAAAAAACAAAAATTTGGAAAATTTTTTTTTTCATATCTTCAATTATAAAATTAAAAGGGACCTATTAAGTTTGGGATTTCAGTTTGTTTCAGTACAAGATCATCTTTAAAAAAAGCTGGAACCTCCGGATCAAAGTTTAAAAATTTTAAAATAATCATACCTTCCACCCTTTGGGCTTTTAAAAAGTGATTGGGTTTTGATTTTAAAATTTTATATTTATTAAAATGTAAAAAAAAAATTTTAAATTTAAGATTAATAAATTTTTGGTCTGAATGATAAGGTGAAAACTGGGAGGCAAAGAATGGCGCCCTAAAAGGGTTTTTTATTTTACGCATACGTGTAATCAATTTTAAAAAAAGAATACTTTTGCAATTTTGTAAAGTACATTGGCCATCATTTGGACCCGTGATTGTCACCCCAAAAACCCTACATTTCAAAATTTCTGCCCTAATAACGGGGAAAACCAATGAGAAAATTCCCGTTTTAAAGTTTTTCATGCAAACCAAGATACTAGTTTGGGCCGTGGCTGTGTCCAAGGGAAAATTTGATATTTCCCTTGCAATTGAATGTCCACCCATGTTGGTTCCACCCCCCCCCACGGATTTTGTAAATTTTAGCGCTCAAATTTAATTTTCAAATTTACCAAACCTTCGTTGAACTATCCCCCCGCCCCCAAAAATGGGGTTTCCCCTTTATCGTCCAGGGTAATTGCCGCACTGTGAAATGACGCACGGCTTTTTCTCGGGAAAAATTACAAAACTATGGCGTATTTGGTTGATAAACTTTTCTAAGTCATACTTGTTACAAAATAAAAATTCAGGGAAAATTTTATGAATTGAAAGTTTGCTTGTGAAAGTGGAAAAAATTGTTTTTCCACGTTTTACTAGAACAAAAAGTAAGAGATTTAATGACCTCTTTTTTTTTAGAAGCATTTTTTTTCAGCCTAACGAGCTTTTCTTGGAAACAAAAAATATGAAAGCTTTTATTTTAATGATTTTTAAAAAAACTGATCCTCAAAATGGACAAAATTTCCCTTTAAAATGAAGAAGAACGAATAATTAAGGGGTTTTTCGTGGCGTGAAAAAAAGAAAATGAAAATTTAAAATCATGGTTATGAAAAAAAATTTTTGACAAAATTTAACATAATTTTTTCACATATCAAAGTTTTAAAGATTTTTTCAAAAAAATTTTAAACCTTTCCCTTTTTTCCTTCAAAATATTGATTAAAAAATTTTTAGAGCCCAAAATTTTACCCCTTTTTTTTTTTAAAAATCTAGAACAATATTTTTTTTTTTCAAGATTAAAAAAATTTACAACCATTAAAAATAAAAAACCAACTGTTTTTTTTTTAAATTTTTTTCCCCTAACTTTTAAAGTTTGGGGGGGGACATTATCCAACATCAATTTTTGATGACCACAATTTGTGCGTCGCAAAAAAGGCGCTCAAGACGTCCACGCATATGACTATTGAAATTTAGCATTTAACAAGAGAATCCTTTACTGAAACAAACTGAAACCAAAAAATCTAATTTATTTTTAATTTGCCCCTTTATTATATAATTAGGTGCGGGGTTTTTAAATTTGAAAATTAAAAAATTAAGGATTTATTTTAAAAATTTTTAAAAAAGGGGCAAGGTCTGGGTTTTGGAAAATAGTGATTAAAGGGTTTGGTTTAGCGGGAATGAAAAACCCCTTGGGGTTCAGGTCCGTGCCCACAAGGGAAATTTTATATCTGATTGTATTTTATACTGGGGTCATGCCCCTCAGCCCATTTCCTCACCCCGTTCTGCCTAACATTTTTAAAATCAAAATTTTTTATCCCCCCCAAACCCCCTCCCCACCCTTTTAAAGTTCTCATCCCAAAAAAGGGGAAAATAGGGTTTTTGGATGAGGGAAATGGGCTGAAAATATTAGGGAAGGAAAAGGGGTGAGGAAAATAAAATAATGAGGAACGGTACGGGCCCCATATTGCCATTGTATGTATTCCCATTGGGCAGTCAAACACAATCATCAGTGTGGTCAACCAATACACACACAGTGCGTATAAGCCTGAGGTATCACTATGCTGTTTAAGTCTCACAATCAGCAGTGTGGTCAGCAATACACACACACAGTGCGTATAAGCCTGGAGTATCACTGAGGCTTGTAAGTCTCACAATCAGCAGTGTGGGTCAGCAATACACACACACAGTGCGTATAAGCCTGAGGTATCACTATGCTGTTTAAGTCTCACAATCAGCAGTTAGTGTGGTCAGCAATACACACACACAGTGCGTATAAGCCTGAGGTACATGTATCACTCGGCTGTTGAGAGTACTCACAATCAGCAGTGTGGTCAGCAATACACACACAGTGCGTATTTAGCCTGAGGTATCACTATGCTATGAGTCTCACAATCAGCAGTTAATGGTCAAGCAATACACACACAGTGCCGTATAAGCCTGAAAGGGTATCACTAGGCTGTTGAAGTCTCTCACAATCAGCAGTGTGGTCAGGCAATACACACACAGTGCGTATAAGCCTGAGGTATCACTGTGCTGTTGAAGTCTCACAATCAGCAGTGTGGTCAGCAATACACACACACAGTGCGTATAAGCCTGAGGAATATCACTGTGCTGTTGAAGTCTCACAATCAGCAGTGTGGTCAGCAATACACACACACAGTGCGTATAAGCCTGAGGTTATCACTGTGCTGTTGAAGTCTCACAATCAGCAGTGTGGTCAGACAATACACACACACAGTGCGTTATAAGCCTGAGGTATCACTGTGCTGTTTAGAGTCTCACAATCAACAGTGTGGTCAACCAATAAAGCACTTATCAGATTGAGCACGCAATGAATTATAGGGGTTGGGTTTTTGGAAAAAGTTGTAAACAAACGCACACGTTTGTGCACAAGAGGAGAAAAGGTGATCGGCAAGAAGTTTTTTACGTTTTATAGCAAAATTATGGAGAAAATTATTAAAGAGAAATCAGGTTAAATTATAAATAGAACATTTTAATAATTAACAAAATAATTTATTTTTTCTGCGGAAACTACACAAATGGAGGAATTCTCAGCTGATTTCCTGATCCCCAGGTGCGACGACTAATCATTTTTTCCTTCTAAAAAGGGAAATTGCAGATACATTGAATTTCAATGTATTTAAAAACAAATTAAGCGCTGGTCCAAACCATTGGGTAAACTCATAATAGATTAAAAATAATAATAATTATAAATTGGTTTGTGTCGGTCAAGGTAGTAAGTACATACAGGCACCCTTGACTCCAGCGTAAAATTAAAAACCTAAATACAAAATAAATAAAATAAATACCAAAGATTACTGCACCCAAAAATCAAAACATAAAAAAAAAATTAAAATCAAACAAAAGTGCTACTTGAGACAAGAGAATATTATATTATCAAGAAACTATTATCTTGATTCCTCATTGCTACATAGTAGTACATTAGGTACATTTTAGTAAACTCAGGATTTCCTCTATTTGGACTACAACACATGTAAAGCAGACACACCCAGTAAATAACATCAATACCATTGTCTGTGCAACTAGTCTCTATGTGTTTACCCTTTTGAGTTATATCCCTTTAATTTTACAGTGAATGAACCCATCACTTCTTCACATGAAGCATGAGATCGAACTGTTTTTTCTTGGTTACATTTTCTGTGCCCATGCATAAACTTTTACAGTTTGGGGTGAGTCATTATACCAGCGTCATTGTGTTGATGACCACAATTCTGTGCATCTCAAAAAACTGCTCCAGAAGACGATCCATGCATATAATTGATCCTGGCATTTTACAAGATTCAGCACATTTTACAAGAAGAGTCCTTCACTGAAACAACAAACTTGTAATTTCATTTTGTAAGTGACCAGTTGATTATATAATTGTATGGCCTTAGAATTGCTTCAATTAGGGTTTACATAGGGGGAGATGGGTTTTCTTGCCTAACATCCTGTATGGGAGGGGTAGGCAATAAAACCATAAATTACAATAACAAATATAAGACAACCACCATCTCTTTTTAAGTAGGCACTGCAGTGTAAAAACATTATTTTTGATTCCTTGCGTAACCCTTGTGTGTGACAGCAAGGGTCAAAATCAGTCAAATATATTGACGTACTTGCCCAGGGTATACATACGCTAGGTGAGAAATTAACAGTCAAACACTGTCAAAGCCTTATGTACTTAGTACATGTAAGTACATTTTACAGGTCAAAAATGGGTCCGATCGTTTTTGACTGGTAAAAAGCCATTTTCTGTATTGTTCATCAGGGTGGTCAGAATGACAGTCAAAACTGCCCATGTGTGCATTGTTGGGTCAACAGTCAACTTTACAGGCAGTTGTCTGGTTTTGACCACTATAGCCACTAAGAAGTTCAACTACTAAGCACAAAAGGAGGGTTAATGCATGGGTAACATGGTACTGTAGCGAATTTTGTGGGAAATTGAAACTTTATAATTTATAATGATACAAGAAACTGATGAATGTATTGCGGCATGGGCCTACAACTTCAAAAGTAATTGAATCTGCATGTATGATGTGCTGAGGTTATTACATTGGTTTCTTGATAATAATAACAGGCATTTATATATAATACATGTACATATACCTTTCACATTATATATACTCCCTGGTAACTTGGGCTATAAATCTTTCATTATATATAACTTTAGCTCAGCTCCAAGGAGATGATTATTGTAGACAGGAAGCTATTTTTTGAGTACACACAAGGGCTAATTCAAATACAACACCCATCTCTGCACGTGCCATGCTTACCAGGTACCAATTTTTGTTCTACGGTAAATAATTGCTGCCTCTGTAAAGGTGCACTCAACTATAATATTATACAGAAATGTATTCTAAAAATGAATTTTTGACTTTATTTTCCTTTAAAAAATCTTCCGTAACCATGAAATACTATTTTACAGGAAGGCTTTGCTTCCCTGAATTACTCAAATACATTGTATGTACATGGTGTTTGCATCTGTGATTTCTTTACAGATTTTATAACAATGAATACCAGGAAAAGAAAGCCATTAGTGAAACTTTTTACACCAACTCCATTTGAAGAAACAAGGAGATACTGTTCTTTGCAGGAAGATTCTGGAAGGGTTTGATCGTTGTATCACATCAACAAAACTATACATGTAAGTATTGCATGTACCTTGCTCTATAGTACTAACTTATAAATGTTTATAATTTGATATAAATATTGAGTTACGCCACATGATTGTGAGGAATTTGTGCTGGCCATCCTCCATGCCAAAACCGGTTTTGTATGTTTTTAAAAGAATATTGCAGCTAAAATAGTTATTTCCTAACGCAACAGAAAGTTGAAAAAAGAAACTCAATGTTTGATCATATTGTGGTCATAACAAAATAAATGTTTCAAAGTACTTTTTTGAAAATGTTAATCACCTTTCACATTATTGGTCTTTTCAAGAATTATTCACATTAAACTTGGCAAGGGGTAAATAAATAGCGCCCTCAAGAGTCTGCTGTACATATTCACCCTATACGTAAAAATCATTCCTAATCACTTCGTAAAAGTTGTACATGTATGTGTGTATTACCACAATTTTCCCAATTCCGAGCGTCTTATAATGAACGATGAGTACAACCAATGAGTTAGTTAATGTTCCTAGTTCTAATACGTATTGCTCTTTTTCCATGTCTGTTTGGATTACCGAGATTTTTAGCCTGGGTGCAATTTTTGTGACCTAATTTTGTAACTTAGCCTTTGCCTAGGATCGTATGTGTATATGCGCTCCTTCTGGCGTTGTGCATGTATTCACTTTCGAAACAGGTCGTTCGTTGCCCAAGTCGTTTCGTACCCAGTCAATTATGATGCACAAAGGAGATTAAGCCAGTCTTGCAAACCCTGCTCACTGTGACATCGTATCGACGTGCGGCATCATTCATGAGAACAAGTATCACGTTCCAAGGAGATTAAGAATGCCCGGTCCTTACAATATCATGTTCAAAATTTCAAAAGCTTCTGTTATTCACTTTTGTGTGAGAGGAACCCATTGATCCAATTTCTATACTGCCCTCCGGCGAGGCACCACCGCCACCTCATTAATGCTGGGGTGTCTTTGATAAACTGAGGTTGGTCACATCTTGAGGAATTCAGAGCGTCTGGTTGGGTTGATAGAATTATACTCAAAAGTCCTTCTGAGGTCTATAAAAAGTCTCATCGAGCAGAATCTATCATTCTGTGTCAAGACAGGATTCAGTCGAAAGATCAAGATTAAGAACTTTCCAACTCAAATTAAAGATTCAGAACTTTCCAGCTCAAGATGCCCTATCAAGTATCCTTGCCTCTTCTGTAGAAGTCTGTTCGATCGAACCAGCACGCCTTCAGTGTGAGCGCACCAGGGGAGTGGCAGCATGTGGGCTACACAACTCTGGTTTTTAGTCACCAGATATAACCAAGGCCGAGCTGACATCTTCAAATCAGCAGGGGGCCATTGTTGAGGAAAGCTCAACCTGGAGCCCACGCGAGCTGGTCGGTGTTTATGAGAAGCATTCGCACAAACAACGACGTGGAGGGCTGGCAGGACGTCACACTGCGTCCCATTCTACAATGTCATCATGGATCATGCTCCTGCATGCTGAGATCCCAGCTACGTTAACGTCCAATCAAGCTCGTAAAAGAGAATTCGAGACTGTGCCGGGTTAGCGGCGGGTGTACTTTCAGCAGGTTCAAGGAAAAATCTTTGGATTATTGGGACGACTACCAAACCCGCCGCCTCACAACATCGGGACTACCCTGGCAGGCCTGCTGAAGAGCCTGGTCAGCCCTGCAAAGCCACAACAACAAACCCCCCACAAAAAAAACCGGTCCTTTCAGGACCACCAATTCCCTATAAAGAGAGATTGATTACCGCCATTAAGTGAAAGAATAAGACAACGGAAATAAATGTGTTTTTCTCCACAGGTTAAAAAAAAATTAAAGTAAAAAGCAATTTTTTCCGTTCACTAACCTATAAAACAATTGTAGCCGACTGATCACTAAAATTGATCCAAAAATTTAGTCACCTGATTGAAAATTGAAAAACAATCATAATAAAAGAAATGCAAATAATGCCAAATAATAGAATTTCATTTATTAGATTTTTATTTCATGCTGGGGAATTGAATTTATTAAATCTAAGCTCAAAAAAAAAACAAACGAAACAAACGAAACAAACCACCCAGCGACAACACATTTCCCGTGAACCCATCAACAGTGATTGACAGTCACATTGTTGTTCAATATAAAGGACTTGGAACCCTTGTTTACTGTGCTATGAAGCCTGGGTACGAAACGACTTGGGTACGAAACGACAAACTGACATTCCTTTTGGATATAGAAAGATCCTTCAGTCCGTAGTAGTGGTGTAAATACTTAGCGCTGATATCCATAACCACACCCAGACCGAGGGATCTCCTATATCCTAAGTCAACCACCCTCCTTCCCCCCTGTGCTTGGTGCAACAACAGATTCAGGTTCAGTGAGGCACACACACTCCTCTCCCCCAACCCCTGGGATCCCTAGTCTCAACAGGTTTCTCGCCTGCATTATAAACAGAACTAATCCTCCCAGCATCCTTTCATGGGATGATCCTCAACAGATCTGCCAACCCCTAACCACCCACATCACACAAAATCACCTCTGTGAGGGTATTGGAGCATTTTGGGTGATTGAGGAAGAATGCTATATATATTCTGTGTTATTTTGGGTGATGCAGTATGGTACATATATACCAACAAATGACATGACGCTTTTACTGCAAAAACACCTGTGTCAATATCAGTTGACTATGAGCCCTTACAAAAAAAACAAAAACATGTATGTTTTGTTCTTATAAAGTGATAAAGGCAAAGGAGTACATGTACGCCATGTATGTAATGATTTTGTGTGAGAAGTTGAGGCAGTAGGCACCCTACACACAAAATACAAGCACAATATCATTGGAGTGATTTGGAGTATTCAAGGAACCTTCCAAATTTTATGAAGACGTTGTTTGCATAGGCATTTGTGTGTGATTGAGGATGCATCCTACCTAAAAAGGGCCTGGGGGTTGGGGTTTAAGCAGCAGCATTTTCCAGAGTCCGGCATTCTCCTGAGGACGATCAGAACGCATGACCCCAGTCAACACGTCGAGTTTGCCTCCAGTTCTTTTCAGAACTAATTACTTACTACTCAATTGAGCATTTCCATCGTGTCACTGCAATTACTCTTATTACTTTAAACCATGTTCAATATATCCTTAGTTCATCCATAAAGTATAACTCTCTGCCCTGGCCTACACCATACCGTGCAGATATTTTCTTTTGAAAGAGGATTTAAAAAGGCTATATAGGGACTTCTTTCTGTCCACATAATTTTTTTTTTGGCCCCCACAATTCACCATCTATGGGACTTGTGTAGTGGTCTACTACTGGGTAACCAGTATTTGTGTTCAGAGTTTTCATTATGCTTGGTCCGATTATTTTAAGCTTTTGTCTTAACTTCTTGTTCAGGTAGAAGAATGGATTTAAAGGAACAACCATGCAGAGGTACATGTGAGTAGTCTAAATGAAGAATAGTATGGGGTTTATGTACTGGATACTGATGTACTACACAACATTGAGGTATTACATGTACATGATATTATTGACAACGCATTTGTTTGGATTCACCCTCAATATAAAACAATAATGTCCATAGAAGAATACAGAAAGTATATGTACTGTTCTTCAAAAGCTGGAAACTCTGTATCCACATGACTTTCACTTGAAATTTATGATTGTGCTGTTGGGTACGCAACAAAATACAAAACGCTGAAAAAAAACATGATTAATAGGAAAAAACAATGACTAGCTATTGACAGGAATTTTTCAAATAAGCTTAACGTGTGCAAAAAGAGACATTGTATGTTTTTTTAACCAAAATGTGTAACAGTGTCCCTTGGCAATCCAGAGATAACATCAGTGGGCAAATAATGAGTACCACTCTGTGTCACATGACTCACATTGAAATTAGCCATGATTGTACTGTTGGTTACGCAACAAATACAAAAACTTGTGAAAAAAAAAACGCAGTTGATAGGAAAAAACAAGGCAGCGCCGCTAATGATGGGAATTTTTTTGAAATAAAAACATTATTGCAAGAGAAAGAGCCATTGTATGTTTATGTAGCAAATGATATTAACCAAAATGTGTATCAGTGTCCCTTGGCAAACGTAAAGTGCTCTCATAGCACTTGCTGTCATTTAACACATAATTCTGCAATTTTATATTTTTTCAGAAGGCTGCTACTGGGATCTGCGGCCAACCCTGTTGTTGGCAAAAACCAGCTGTGCAGTCATCATCAATAGGCTGCTGCAACTCTTCCTATCTACAGGTAATACCATTTTTTCACATTTTATTTGAATTACAATTTATTCAACAGTTTATTTCCAATAACTTATGGATCCCCTATGGTAGTAAGTGCATGATAAGATGATTAACACAATTGAAAGTCAACCAAAAGTTGTTATACCATGTGCTGTATGATTTGTTTGTTTCTTAAAAAAGAAATTATCAAATCAATGTTAATTTCTTTTCCATTAACAAAATTAATAAGATTGATGAATTTATGGTAGAAATCCAAACATTGTTTAGATAAACACACTGTGAGGATTTTCAGTTGTTCAGGGTAACAACCAATTTGTTGGGTTTAGCCAGTTTTGCTGCCACCTTTGGGAGCTAAAATGGTAGAATTCATGTGACAATTCCATCATCATGGTAATTTTCTAATATCCCAAAAATATTGTGGTAATGTTCGACAAACAGTTTTAAGAGTAAGGGACTGTAAATATCAAACATCGGTTGGCCACGGCAAAAATAGATTTTCTTCATACTTTCATATTGACTGATGGACCTTACCCCAAACTAACAAATATGGGGAAAAGTTTCCCAAAAAATTTATTATCAATTTTTGAATAATTGAAATTTGCCCACTATTCAAAGACCTACATTACCATTACACAGGATATGAGAAAATTATTTTTCTTTAAAGAAGTTATGGATAGAGTGGGTCATAGGGGCTGTTGAATGTATAAAAAATAATCTTGAGGTATCTGGGTGGGTTATACCATTAATTTCAAATAAGGGGTGATTTTGGACTTTTCAAGAGGTATGAAAATATACCATTTTTGACCGCTCATAACCAGCATATGTTGGTGCCCCGATTTCAACATCGACCACATATTGTTGAAGATCTAAGACATTGGTCTTGTCGAAGAAAATTAGCTGGGGAAAAAATAACTTTATTCTTAGCAGATGTTGCCCGGGAAACTTTCCCTTTTTCAAAAATTCAATGCAAGGCTATACCTGAGTTTAATGATGTAGAAAACAAAACGTAAAACCTTTGTAATCAATATTTATTGAAAAGAAAGTCGAATTTAATATTGAATTAGATCATTTCTATAATGGTCAGGTTACAATAAACTACTGAGAGTATTTGCCATAACTGGGGCTCCACCCGAACAAGGCGGGAGGGGCTGGGGGCAGAGGAGAATCAATGTTTGCACCCCGCAATATTTTCACCAATTTCTGTAAACCTGCAACTGACCACCACAAGACTTGCCCTTTACTTACCTAACTTTGGGTCAAAAACTATTATATCCTTAGGCATTTTTATTTGGTAACAGTTTGTTGGGTAACAGTTAAAGTTTATAATTGCATTTTTTTTAATTGTATTTTTTGTCAGGGATTTTTGTTCATTAGTTTTTTCCACAAAATGTTATTGATGATGGTGTTCATATGATCAACAAATTGTGGAAAGTATCGCTTCAACTTCAGCAGGGGGAGGTAGTAGGGGTAGGGGTAGGGGTAGGGGTAGGGGTAGGCCATCTCTAGAGTGTTGCCAGACATATTCGGGTTTTCTTTTTAATTCAATGCAAACCTAATATAAAGTTCAATGTGATGAAAATGAAACTTAAACATTGTAGGTAACATTTATTGAAAAGAAAGTGAACTGCAGATCAGATGAGATCATCTGTAATGGTAGGAGTTTTACAGTGAAATATGGATAAATTGAACTTTTCTAAAAGTGCGAAAAATACACATTAAAATGAGCTCATAAGCAGTATGCTATTAAATGTTATTTTGCTGCAGATATATCAAACAGCCAAGGAACAGGCGATACCACACTGTACAGTGTTATATCTTTACAGCAACTGTTTTCAAGTTAACACCCCCAAATCTACAAAATATTTTTATAGAATCTGATAATTAAAGCCAAATATGCACAATCAAGAAACTTTTGCCGCAAATGAGAAAGGTGTGCCCATGTTCAGTAATTGTGAGCTATATGCCTAGAGTGGCCTTCGGACCTTGTGAGTCAGGCGATTTCCATTTAAAAAAAAAAGGAGTTTTTTCTACTTGAAACAGGTGCATTCCCAAACAGATTGTTTAATTTTAGCAACATATGGTGCTTTCTTGTTCTGCTTCAACCCGGATGTATCAATGCTGAGGTGTTCACAAATATCTTTCAGTTTTTGAAGCTTAATTGTAGCCAGTTGCTTCTTTCTTACATCTGTTTGGCATTCTCTACATCGTTCCCTTCGTTGATGTGTATTCTGATGTGGGACTTGATGGTGGCCGCTTTTCTGTCACAGCTTCCGTTTCCCCCTTGTAGATCAGAAAAGTCAATTCTTCTCACTTTCACTCCCATTTCCTCTTGGATATCTTTCAAGGTCATTATGGTATTTACAAAGTGGTAGCATCCTGCATTGCCCTGCCTATAGTATACATTTTGCAATTCAGGCATTACTTGCTTGATTTGTTTGACAACGTGATGCATTATGGCAGTAACCGTGTGACTGTCTTGTTGGGCTGTTTTGATGTGGACCAGGTAGAGAGATTCAAACTCATCTTTAAAAGATCTGATGAAATTACAACTGACAGGTGCCACGAAATTTCACGCTTTCCAAACCATGCAGTCCTCTTGCTTTCACGGTACTTGCGGGAATGAATTTCATTGCCCAATCCTGTGTGATTAATACTGACTTATCATCTAACATGTCCAGAATGTCAGTTGAGCAACTTTCTTGATTCACACTGCGCAATTGATGTGCTTTCCATAAGTGGATATCTTGGTAACCCAAACTGAATTTCTGCTTTATCTTCATTACTTATCTCACACTGCTGAAGCACTTTCGATTTCATTGACAACTTCATCAAAAATCTGGCATTAGCTGCAAACATCGTTGTGTTCGGGGTCACACATAATTTGAAATCAGTATCTCTTGAATAGTGAAATTTGCCTATTTTTCAAGGCCACGTTACCATTACACAGGATATGTTGAGTTTTTCTTGAGAAAAAAAAATCCAAAGAGAATATATTTTTTTATCTTGCTGAAAATAAAAATCCCAAATAAAAGAATACACCTAAAAACGTGGTTACCAAGAATCAACTGAAATGGTTGCCATAGTAACAACAAAACTTTGTCAAAACTACTATTGTAACAGCTGAATTCCCTTGGGATCTAAATAAATTCAGCAAGTTTCATCGCAATGAGATGCAAGGTTTAAAATTGACGGGGGAAAATAATATTTAATAATCATATTGTTGGGCTCATTGTTCCCCCCAATAGTGTTAAACCCAGTTATGCAGCAATACCCAGTGGTTTATTGGGACTCGGACCATTCAGGTGATCTAATTTGATATAAAATTGATATTCTTTACAATAAATTATTACTTAAAAGTTTTAATTTCATTTTCATACCATTAAACTTTGGGTTAGCCTTTTCGAAAAAAAAAAAGGGGAAAGTTTCCGGTAACACTGCCAAGAATAAAGTATTTTCCCCAGCTAAATTTGTTATTTTCCACAAGACCAATGTCTCATCTCAACAATATGTGGTCGATGTTGAAATCGGAGCACTACCATGTGTGATATATCTCACCTAAAATGAGCTTAAATCGGAAATTTAAACAATTGGTGTGATATTTCTGGATTCAGTAGAACAAGAGCTTTCCAATGATCTATAACACTTGGGGTTACAGCAATCCCCCGGACCACCAGAGGGCGATTTGTGGCTTTGTTTCCGTCTTTGTTTCCGTCTTTGTTTCAAGTTGTTTGTCAGAACACGGTAAATGCTACATGTACCAAAAATTGGCCTGAATTGGGGTTTTAATTGTCTCATCGAAATGAAAATTTGGAATTCGATATACAGGCTGTAGGAGATTTACAAATTGCAAATATAATAAAAAAAAAATTGACCTCCCTGCCGATTTTCACTTTTCTTGCTGTACTGTGAAATGGTATGGTGCGACTTTACGCTCATTTTGTTGTAACAGGTCACATATGGTTATGAGCGGTCAAAAAATGGTATATTTTCATACTTTGAAAAGTCCAAAACACACCTATTTGAAATTAATGGTATAACCACCCAGATACCTGGTGATTATTTTTATACATTCAATGTGGCCTCTGGGACCCACCTATCCATAACTTTTAAAGAAAATAATTTTCTATATCCTGTGTAATGGTAACGACGGCCTTGAAAATAGGCAAATTTCACTATTCAAAATTTTAAAAAAATGGCAAAAAACTAGCCTACAATCTTAATTTGGCTATTGCCATGGCAGCGGAATTTTGTTAGAAATGTTTTCCATATTTGTTGATTTGGGGCAAAAAGGTCCATCAAATATAAAAAGTATGAAGGAAATCCATTTTTGGCCGTAGGCCAACATTTTCAAAAAATCTTTGATATTTACAGTCCTTACTCTTAAAATTGAAAAAAAAGTCGCATTGGTCACTATGGCAAATTAGGGATGACTTGTTAGTATTTTTGTGCGGTTTTAGGGTACTGGCTGGTCCAGGTCATTTAATGTATTTCACGACGATGAGAACTGTGAACAACAAGATACCATTCGTACATAAACACAATGTTATCCAGCCCATTTCGAGGCTCTCCCGAAATGGGTTCTTCTTTTTTCCATCAAAGCCATTGCTATTAATAATTAACAAAACATCCCAGTCAATTCAACAAAATCAGTTATATAATACTTCCTTGCAATATTACTCATATTATTTACATTATCAATGATAATTGCCGTCAAACTCCTGTACTCTTTGTAAGACACCAACTGGCCAGACAAAAACAGCCCACTATTTTGTGCAATTATTCGGTGCATTTATCCATTTAAGAATGGAGCAGTATGTGTAAAGTGTTGTGTCAATTACCTCGTCTCAATTTATATCGAACCCAGCACGTACCATAGTTATTCGATTTGTGTGCTCAGCAATATTACGTGGGTCCCCGTTGAAAGTGCTCGCAATACACGGCACGTTCCCCGTTTCCCCCCGCGTGTTTTTGAAGCAACTTGTGGGCTGTACCGTACTATAATTATTCGAATTGTGCTGTTGTCCTTAACAACATGGATACGCTCAGTAAAAGAAGAGGTTGCTCACCCATGAACTGCAAGTTGTGGTAACTATGGTTTTATGAATGAATTTCGTCTTGAGACAGGTCTCAACTGAAACCGGTCTCGAGACCTATACAATATTTAATATATACACCTTGGCGAATCCAATTGTGGCATATGCCCTCTCCTAGCCCCCACAGAATAAGAGGAAAATGAGCAGATTAAGTATGGACAACTAAAATTTATTTTCTTATTGACAACCTTATTTTCTTATTGACAACCTTATTTTCTTATTGACTCAATACACAAAACTGAAAATATTTCTTATTCACTTATTTTTTGTCCACAGATGGTGAAACAACTTGCAGACTGTTGGTTTGCAGTGATGGTGCAACCATGCGTCTTCCATCTTCCCATCAGAGTTAAGCGGGTGAAATGCAAAACAACTCTAGTCTAGATGATGTCATCAATTCATTTATTGACTAAGTCGGTAAGTGATATTACTGATACAAAACTTGACATTTCCAGTGCATGCTGGGAATCAGCTGACAAACCCCTCAGCATACAGACCATTTGAATACAAGCATAATGGTGCTCCACATTTGTAAAAATAATAATTATGTGTGGTTGTCATGCAATTGCCGGCATGCATTGAGAATGCTTATTGTTTCTTTTTACATTGAATAAGTGATTGATTAGCCATCCTTGAGAAATAGGCTCTATGAATTTTACCATAAAAATTAATGTTTGATAAACGTTATATACAAGATTCATTGCAGCATCTTTATTATATTGTCAGTGTATAATGAAAATCTAACCTGAGTTTGTATTTATGAAAAACTATTGATGAATTTCAATTGTTATAGTAAAACCAGGTATTGACCTCAAATTGGAAATATCTCATTTGAAAAATTGTATACAACCAATCATATCAACCTAATCCGGAGACCACTGTTTTCCGCTATTACTGCTGCGGTACCGCACCACACGCGTGCATCACACACATTCTTAACCCTATCAAGCATGGGCTTTTTTTCGTTCTCAGACCTGGGGGACCTCATTTTGTTCCCCCTCCGTATTTTCTGTATTCTTCAGCCGATTTTCATGAAACGTTTACACGATCTATCGAATGTTACAAAAAAATTCCACAGGTCACCCACAGCCAAATATTTGACCAAATTTTAACCTTTAAGGGGGGGGGGGTGTTGATGTTCTGTGACCTCAATCAAAATACTTTCTGGTCGGATATTTATCAGGGGCTACTTTTTTCAGAAAATTGTCCGCTGCCCCTCCCTTTTTGCCCTCTAAAATGGTTTTAAAAATTTAACAGAAGGCTCACTGACGGACTTTAATTATTTGTGAGAAATTCGAAAACGTTTACAAACAGCGTTTGATTCATGACCTTTAGGTAATGTTTGACTGTAGATTTTACTAATATTTTACTAATATTAGTAGTTTTACTAATATTAGAGATTACCATGTGGATTATTATAGGTGTTTGGGGTAATGGAGTATACAAGGCATAATTATTGTGTACATCAGGTCTGTTTTTTTAATGAGAATTTGTAAGATTTGAGGCCCAACAATTTGAAGGATTGTGTATTGTAAAAATGGTCCAATATCATGACCTGGGTCCATTAGAGCCATGAAAAGTGGTCCTAATTTGATTTCAAGCATAAGGCCTTTTTCCAAAATGAAATACTTTTCAGTGTGGGCGTTTTCACTAAGGTAGAGGGTGGTTTCCATTGGGATGAGAATAACTCAATGGGCCTCTGGACTATGAACATTAAATTGAGAAGAAAATAAAAGAACAGACATCAATCAATATGTTTTTCTTTTGGTTTTAAACATCTTAGGGCTTATATTTTGTATTTAGCATTGGTTGCGATGGGAGTTTATTTAGTGGGACTGGGGTGCACCCTAGTGTGTTGTAGTACATTGGTGGGATCTGTGTACAGTGCTGCAATAACATCCCACTGTACTTATGATGACCATATTTGACAACCTACCATGTCCATGTACAACTCTTGACGATTGAGGAACTTTGCTTCTGATTTCGTTTTATTTGGGCATATAGCCTACACGATTAAACTTGAATTGAATTGTACATATAGCCTACACGATTAAACTTGAATTGAATTGTGCATATAGCCTACACGATTAAACTTGAATTGAATTGTGCATATAGCCTACGCGATTAAACTTGAATTGAATTGTGCATATAGCCTACGCGATTAAACTTGAATTGAATTGTACATACTGTACATGTATAGCCTACGCGATTAAACTTGAATTGAATGCACATGTTCTTTAAATCTGTTTAATTGCGGACGTTACAATGTTCGATTTCTGAATCTAATATAATAAGAGCGAAATCCTATGGCCCGTCTAAAAGGTTTGTTACATAGAGGCTCGAGAAGCGCTGGGTCCCGCGGCTCGGGAGGGGTACCTGCGTGTCGGGAAAAATACACAGGGTGTTGTCGTCGCCCTTCCGGCTCCGCCGAAGACGTCGTTTTTTGCGTCACGGCGAATTGCCGCATTTCCGCATTTATTTACTGCTTTTTGTCATGCAGCGACCGTCGTTCGGGACCCGTCAGTTGTCCGCACCCACTCCCTCTGTATTCGCTGAGGTGTTGTGTTATTCTGTGTGCTTAAAGACCGTAATGGCCACACTTTCGTGGTGTTTTTCAAATCTTACATACAACAGCCGTTATGGCTAACACGTGTCAGTATGCATGTTGTGTTGCAGTAGTGCGTGTTCTGTGGGAGCATAGCGAAAGGACGTGGTCCTTTCTCCAGCTCTATGGTGGGAGCATATGGTGGTCGCTGTCAATTTTGTTGTTGGCATAGAGTGGAGCGGTGAGTCCTCATTTTCAGCAGAGCATGGGGAGAGTCTACCGAGGAAGTTGGGGTTCTTTTTCTTAGGCATGACAGTCTTAATGCAAAAGAAGAGATAGGTGGGGTATTTTGAGGTGGTGACGTGCATGACAATTGTCTTTTTTGGTAGTGGAGCGGTGAGTCCTCATTTGAGCAGAGCGTGGGGACAGTCTACCGAGGAAGTTGGGATTCTTTTTCTTAGGCATGACAGTCTTAATGCAAAATGTGTGGTATTTTGTAATAAAGAAAGAAGAGATAGGTGGGGTATTTTGTAATAAAGAAAGAAGAGATAGGTGGGGTATTTTGTAATAAAGAAAGAAGAGATAGGTGGTGTATTTTGTGTTAAAGTAATACACTGGAGAATTGTAATAAATGAGCAGAAACAAATGTTGTAAGGAGCAACAAATACAATAATACAAATGACATCCCACTCCACAACAGAGCAATACCACCGCCCAACACAGGTAACCACCAATCAACACATTTCAACAACAAAAAACTGTACACATCAACCCCTTCTTCAGTCGAAACACTGGCCAATTATACACCTCCACTCTACCTAAACCCTTCATCCCCACCCTCCTTAATTCACCCAACTCCAACCGCTCAGCGGCGTAGCCAGGACTTTCTCAGTGGGGGGGGGGGCAACAGGTTGGCCATTGCTTTTCAGCCCAGGGGTATGGGTTTTTTCCTTTTTCTTTTTTTCCCTGTTTTTTGGGGCATTATTCGTGAGGGGCACCTGCTCCAAACCAGATGTTCAGATCGGGTAACTTCGCTTGTATTGGTATAAAGCTCATTATGGCCTTCATCCTGCTGCATACATGTTCAGCGTTGCGCAATACTTGAATATTTTGTATCATGCAGCCTCAAATTCTGAATAGGGGGAAGGGCCGTAACAAGGGGCGGGTGGGAGGAGTGATCGACAAGAGGCTCAAGACGGAAAATTGCCACTTTACAGTACAAATATTTCTGATATTTCATCTTGGGGGTGGGGCGAGATATTGTCCAACGTAAAATGCCACAGATTTCAAGGGGCAGTATCATCACGATAAGACCAGACTTTCGACGGGGCAAATAATCGGTGTGCTAGTTTAAGATGAACACAGTGACTGAAAGTTATTGGCTCATTTATGCAGCAGCAATGGTAATATGACCGTATCATGTGGGTTATAATGGCTGTCACTGTGTTAATCTATAACTAACATTCCGATTCCATGCCCTTGTAATTCTTACTGATTTTACATGACCACACGTCATTATCTTTAAAAAAAAAACTGTGAGGTACCATCCATCACCGAATTTACTGAAGTTGTTCCTATGTTGTGGAATAGTGTTGGATGAAACTAGCGTTGGTCAAACATTGCCAAAATTTTGATTATGGTTTATCTTATGAAAGTGTGTTCAAAGAGTAAAAGATTGGGCTAGAAAACACCTTTAAAATGATATAAAATCTCTTTACGTACTGTATGACAAGAGATACATACATGCATAGTATGTTTGAAGTCGCACGGTAATTACATGTAGGCAAAAGTTGATTAATTAAAACCCTCCTACTGCCAGTGCACTTTTATACAGAACTGATTTATTCCACAAAATTCCACAGAATTCTACTTGTGTGGAATTTTGAAGAATACATGTATGTGTACTACTCTGACAATGTAGTTAGGTTCCACCTAATACCACAACAGATCATTGTGGAATTTTGAAGAATTGACAATGTACACTGGGGATTCACATATAATTCCACGTGGAATTTTGAAGAATATGTTTACTACTCTGACAAAGTATATTGGGGTTCCACCTAATACCACAGCAGATTGTGGAATTTTGAAGAATATCTTGGCAGAGCAAAATGTGGAAATTTGGTTGTGGAATTATAATTGAAAGAATCTGAGCCCACCCAAAAAAAAGAAGAAAAAAAAACACTGTACAAAAGTTGAGGGGGAAAAAAAGTACATTGTGTGTGAAAAAAATAACTAATTTATTCCACATACATGTACTACCTTGAATAGACAAGAAAGTTAACAAGTTGCCAGTAAGACCCTAATTGAAAGCAAACAAAAAACAAACAGATTATAATGTCAGCCTAGCAGGCCAGTTCCACATAGTACCATGGGCACTGAAAAACAAACAACATACATGTACAGTATATGCATAGCAGGCCAGTTCCACATAGTACCATGCAGTACTCTGTGGAACACTCAGTACAGGTGACCAGTACGAGGGACTTAGGTTTTTTTCACAGTGGAACTTTGTGGTACTGATATGCCACTGAAAAAAATAGTATGCAAAACATTGTGGAACGCATGCAATTAAAACACACATGTAACAGATGGGCTAATTTGTGGAATTTTGTGGAACACACATGTAGGAGGGTTTTTAATCCACATCTCTAAAATAAAATGGCCAAGAGACGCGCAATTTGGATTCAAGGGGTTTATACCAAATATCCTACAAAATTTGAGGAATTAACATGGAATGACCCATTTGTATTTTAACCCATCTGTATGATGACAGTCACATGATACTAGCTGATGGATTGTGACAATTTTACTTCTACAGGGCATGGTGTCTTCACTACAAAGTCTTTCAAAGATGGGATTTTTTGCTTGATTATCGAGGGGCGTGTGCCTGTCTCACAAAGGTCTTTGAAGGGAGAAATCATTCAAACTTTCATGGACAACATGGTACAGAAGGTAAGTACTACATGTAACAAAACTAACATAATGTTGTATGTGATATGTTGCATAATTGCCTGTGCTGGTTTAGTTGCCCCAGAGACTGGAGGTAAATTTATTTTAAATACAATACCTCACATTATGGTAGTTTCATTGTAATCTTTGAAAATGTAATTTTGTCAACTTGTTTTTCATTTGCTGGCTCATATACGTTTTAAATAATTTGTTTGCCAGTGTTGACATACTACCAAATCCACTGGCTATGGTTGAATGATCAATGATAGCACATGGCCTGAAATTAAACTGCAAGGTAATGACTTTACATGGCTGTGTAAAAGTGGGCACGCCACTCTGCATATTTGTATTGTGTAACTACAACTGAAATTTGTTGTAATTCATCTTGCCATCAAATAAATGGAATCTCATTGAGTTGACAAGTATCAAAGTCCAGCTTTCTAGTTTAAATGCCCAGTACATTTGTTTGTTATCTTAATAGAAAATAAAGCCAGACAAGGAACTAAAGCAATTCAAAGAGATGAAACAAAGTGCCCTTGACCAGCTAACGTTTTGTGGACTCAAAAATGTAAGTATTAAATTGTAGTTTAAGTCATTAATGTAGTTTGAGCCATTATTACTGTTATTATTATTTTTATTATTTTTTTTTAAAAGTAAGCTTGATGCCATTTTTATTATGTACCATAAAGTGCAACTCTCTTAATTGTCTTTTTTTTCATTAAAAGTCATTGTTTATTTCAAAGCAGTCAATCTCCGTTGCCCAATGTCACACTGGTAAAAATTGAAACTATCAAGTGTCAAGTGCAGTAGTTTATCCTTTGTGTTCATGTAATATTCAATAATGTTCTGTGGTCTTATGTTTTTTTATATTTCTCTACCAATAAATTTGCAAACATAAATTAATCATACATGTACTACCGGAGGTTTATGAATAATTCAGTAGTAGCGTCCACAGACAGACTGTAAAGGCACTTGTAGCTTTTTTGGACATTGTGTTTTGGGGTTGCTGCGTGCACCTTGACTAAAGGCTACTCAACATTAGGCTGCTTCTGTTGTGTCATAGTGAAGGTCAGGAATGGAAATAGATCATGAGTAAACTTACTCAAATGTGTATGGTATGTGCTATATGTGACGTGATGTACACATTCATATATTGTTGCTTTCCGATCTGCCACCAATGACAACATGTTAAAAGTCACATGAATATCATCTATCACATCACTAGAAAAACCCTTAACAGTTGCCATTGAGGCTAGTATGCAAGTTTGCAAGTTTGTTCCTGTCAACCTTTTAATATTTGTTATGTTTGCCAGGGGGATGAGTTTGCTGAGGGGTGGAAGTTTGCCAAATCTGTGGACTTGACCCTTCGTATTTTCGATCAGTCTTTGAATTTTTTTTCTTTGTTAATAAATCTATTATTTTTATAGGTTACCTGGTTTTGTACATCTACATGTACGTATGCTATGTACCTGTGCTTACTAGCAGACTTGTATGAATCAGACTTTAACTCAATTCCAACTCGAGTCGCATATTATAAAGCCCTTATACACTTTGGTATTCTTGATACATGTAGTGATGAGAAAATAATAAGTTTGTATGTGAGTACTGATTATGTGAAGCTATACATTTCATTCACCTCAACAGGACTCATAGATAATACATTGCTGTCTCCAAGACGGACATATCCACCTGATGATTTGATGGATCCAAGCAAAGGTATGTACTTAAAAATGATGGATCTGAAAACATTTTCTATTTCAAACACTCCACCGATTTAGACCATGTCATTGACAGGCAGAAGGCAGAGATCATAGCCCCGGAGAAGCACTGGTACACTCGTCGTATCAGAGAGGCTATTGAGATTCATAAACATGACACTGTCCCACAGGACATCAGCTTTTTCATCAGCAACATTTGGCATTCAATCCTACCATCCATCAGCATCCAACACCCCACAGTCAACTGACATGCCTCAGCGAGCAGGCAACTCACACACAGCAGGAAACACACAACAAAAACAATGCCACGGTGGCAACCAATCACAACACATCACACAACAGTGGCACCAATCGGAACACTTCCCATTCTACACATAATCCCAGCAAATACTACTTAAGGAGCTGCATCTGCAAACCTCTTCATTCTCCTGACGAAGATTAGAGCAGGCTAATCGAAACGTTGAGAATAACCTGTGAAGTCCCCATGGTTCTCCGTGAACCATATTAACCCGTAAAGTCCTCATGGTTCTCCCTGCACCATATTTCTCACTTATGCTACAGTCACACTGTCACGATTTTTGATTGCGAATGCACAACGGATGTCCAGCGGATGGTCATCCGTAGTCATACGTAATGATACGTTCGGGATACTTAGTCATTCATAGTAGAGTCCTAATCATACGTGGGCATCCGTTATGGTCCACGATGGCACAACGGAAATGTCAAACGGTTCAAAACTATCATTCTGGAATCGTGGAGAAAAAAATCTGCTGTGTATCCTGTGTACATCCCTAGTCATCCGTATATCGTGAGCAATCGTAGACATACATGAACATCCTTTGTACAATCGTGGCAGAAATCACCACGGATGCACTAGGGATGCACACAGGAAGCATTACGTATGACTAGGGATGTACACAGGATACACAACGGATGCTCAACGGATACACTGCGAATGCTAAGATTACACTACGGATGACCAAGAATGACAACGATTTATAACGATAACGATCATAATGATTTCATAACGATTTATCACAATCTATCACGATTAATCACGATTTCACAACGATTCTGATCTTGTTTGGTTTTGAAAAAGTATAAATAGGGTCAGAACTTTTATATTCATTCATTTATAGCAATTGTTGGGCAATCGTTAACCAATCGCTGTACATCCGTGTATAATCGTTGTCATACGTTTTGAATCCTTAGTAACATCGTGGTCAATCGCTGTGTATACGTGATTATCCGTGGGTAATCGTAAGGCATACCTAGTAAATACTTTGTATACTCTTATAGCAATCGTTGTATAATCGGGGTCATACGTTGTGGAGTCTTTGTGTAATCGTGTAGAAGTGAAAGTTCCACGGATGTACACGTATGGCAACGGATGAAATTAATTTTTTTAATCGTGGTCATACGTGAACATCGTGACAGTGTGACTGTAGCATAAGCGACAGTAGAGAAAAACGAGTTGCCCAAATTGGTTCTCCCTTGAACCTTTCTCACTTAATGAAGGTTGAGATATGATTTGTGCGATAATGTTCTTTTCAGAACTTGTACCTCATGTTAAGTTGAGATAAACACATGGTGTTACCGCAAACCGAAACGATAAGTTAATACTTCTAGTCAGTTTGAAAAATTTGGAGATGTGACACAAGAAGTATCCACAAGCCAATGGATGATTGTTTGGAAAGTTACATGTATTACAACAACAAATGGGTACAATAGAGGTCCTTGGTTATCAATAATACACATGTATTAGAGTATGGTCCAAGGATATAACAAACAGAATAATAGGTCCTTCATCAGTTCTTTGTTCTCAGAGTCCTTGGAAGTACTTTGTGTGTAAATCCAATGAAGATTGCTTCAAAAAGTCCAACAACAATTGGAGCAGTAGATGTCCTTGGCTATGCAATTATGCAAGATTGTGCTCCTAGGACCTCTGAGAACAAAGATTAATGAGGACATATTGTCTCTTTTATTATTTTGTCCTTGGATGATACTTTAAACCATGTTCAATATATCCTTGGTTCATCCATAAAGTATAACTATGCCCTGGCTTACACCATGCCGTGCAGACATTTTCTTATTGAAAGTGGTCCCCACTACTGGGTAACCAGTATTTGTGTTCAAGAAGTTTCATTATGCTTGGTCAGTTATTTAAGCTTCTGTCTTGCATGGGGTTTATGTACTGGATACTGATGTACTACACAACATTGAGTATTACATGTACATGATATTGACAGCATTTTGTTTGGATTCACCCTCAATATAAACAATAATGTCCATAGAGAATGAAGTATATGTACTGTTCTTCAATGCTGGAAACTCTGTATCACATAACTCGCTTGATATTTATGATTGTACTGTTGGTACGCAACAAAATACAAAACTGTGAAAAAAACATTAATAGGAAAAACAAGGCAGTACCACTAATGACGGGAATTAAACATTATTGCAAGAAGAGCCATTGTATGTTTATTAACCAAAATGATATTAACCAAAATGTGTACCAGTGTCCCTTGGCAATCAGAGAGATAACATCAGTGGGCAAATAATGAGTACCATAGATGGAACATCAGGTAATAAGTGGTTTACATTTTTCACATCATAACAGTGGGTTGTTTTCTAATCCAACTTTTCAATATTTGTTAGCGCGAGAAATTATATCTTCCGAAACAGATGAAACATTTTGAATGTGACTAAATAAAGTGCTCTCGCAACACTGTCATTTAACACACAATTCTGCAATGTTATATTTTTCAGAAGGGAAGCTACCTTGGGATCTGGATCCAACCCTGTTGGTAAGCAAAAACCAGCTGTGAAGTCATCATCAATAGGCTGCTGCAACTCTTCTACAGGTAATACCATTTTTAACATTTTTATTTTGAATTATTTCAGCAGTTTCTTTCAATAACTTATGGATCCCCTGTAGTAAGTGCATAGTAAGTTAACAGAAATGAAGTCAACCAAGAAGTTATTATACCATGTGCTGTTATGATTTGTTTTTGTTTCTTAACCCTAAGGACTTTTTTTGGAAATTCAGCACTGTTGGCGGTGGTAATTTCACCTCTTCAAACGGGGCAAAATTACTACCTGGCCAAGAAGTTACAGGCCATAAGTGCTGAATATGAAAGATCAACAACAATGCATGATGCATTTTGAAGATAAGGGCATGTTTCCAAAAGTGCACTTATGGATTTTGGAGGATTCAGGAAGGTTCCTAGCCAGAATACCTAGGGGATTAGGGTTAAAGAAATTATCAAATCAATGTTAATTTCTTGCCATTAAAATTAATAAGATTGATGAATTTATGGTAAATCCAAACATTGTTTGAATAAAACTGTGAGGTTTTCAGTTGTTTGCGTAACAACCAATTTGTTGGGTTTAGCCAGTTTGCTGCCACCGTTAGGAGCTAAAATGGTAGGAATCCATGCGAATAATTCCATCATCAGGGTACAATATCCCAAAAATATTGTGGTAATGGACAAACAGTTTTAAATATTTAACTTTTGTGGATATTTTAGGAATATTAGTATTTTTACAAATATTGCTGACATCCAAAAATGTTGTCCTGGTCCTTTGATTCTCATTGATGTCAACAAGAAAGAAAAAAAAACGTTCTTTGCATCAACTCTGCATGAATTTCCTCTTTATCAACTGCACTGTGATCATAGAGCTATATTACATGCTGTGATCATGGACCAAATAGACACACAACCGTAACATGAATAGATTAAACTGCCTTATTTAAGTTGATATAACACTGTGATTATCATAGAAAATAATGGCTGCTTATACACAGTGAATAGCTGTTGTATTAGAACTTCAGATACTTTCTGTTAATCTTTTTGGTTATGTGGCTTGCTTCAATTTCTTTCTTAAAGGGAAGGTGCAACAGTGATCCAGCTTGATTCAAAGAATTCAAGCATATACATGTATGTTAAAGCAGATTTGCCCAAATTACCAAATACCACTGCTGTACCTACCCTAACAATATTTGTGCAAAATTGGATGAAGTAGACTTCATTTAAGTTATCAACCCTTTTTCCAAACAAGTTCCCTGGATATCTAAGCTAATTGTAGCCTCCCCCGCCATGTTTGCAGAAATTGTGCTTTCTCAATTCTGACTCGGTGTCTCAAATTGAGCTAAAGAGAGCAAATTAAACATGAATGTGTCCTTGTTGTTAGGTTGCTGTATTTTTTTTTGTATACTAAATTTGGTAAATTTCATACATGTAGTTTTTATCCTTTAGGGTCTGCATCCTGCCCAGTTGATGATGAGGAACCTTTGAGATCTGAATTCTGTCCTGTTGGTAAGCAACAACCAGCTTTGAAGTCGTCATCAATGGGCCGCATCATGCTCTTCTCTACAGGTAATACCATTGGAATGGAAACTTACACTATGATGACATGTTTATAGTTGTGCTTGCATCCCTCAGACCAAAACATTAACGATGATGAGCACATGTTGTTATAGTTTGAACAAAAATACACCATCCCTTGATTATTGTTGCTTTTGTATGATGTTGTCATGGGGGGGGGGGTCCCCCTCCTGACCAATTAATACCATCTTGCCACATGGGGGATGCCTGACTGTGGTCATGTTGGTGTTCTTGAGTCATTTCAACTCTGCAAAATGATACATGTGCAACTATCATAAAATAATTCCTTAATTAGCCTAGTATTGTCACCTTCACTTCCAATATGCAGTGGGTATATACATCGTCACTCAGGCTTGCTCTTTTTACTACCTGTGACCACTTAGATCCTTTTACTGGCTTTACAT
The DNA here is from genome assembly GCA_029582265.1 of Zoroaster sp. YZ-2022. Classification (NCBI taxonomy): domain Eukaryota; kingdom Metazoa; phylum Echinodermata; class Asteroidea; order Forcipulatida; family Zoroasteridae; genus Zoroaster; species Zoroaster sp. YZ-2022. Next base: position 6,849,603 of record CM055817.1, on the reverse strand, counting down.
GGACTTTGTTTTAGTCTGTCAATCAAGATCACTGATTCTCTTTGTCATGGCATGCCATGTCTCTGAAAATAATAATGAAGTTTTAGGGGCGGGGACCAGCTCTGAATAGGTATAGAGAAAACTCTGTCAAAAATTATCAGATTTGGACGTTTGATGGTTACTCATTCTACGTCTGGCATTCCGTTAAATTTTGTTTGCAATTTTTTTGAGACACACTGTACACATAGTGAAAGCCCGTGGCCCAATGATTGATCCTTGAGGAACTCCAAAGTTCTTATCATTACGGGATAGCTCCATTAGAAACTTTCCGAGGTTGAGGCCCCAAACTCGGAAATCACACATCCTTTTCAATGCAATTTTTTTTAAGTGTGTTTACTGTGTCAATAAACTTATCAGATTAGATAGCTAATCCTGCGGTAACTGAAATGTACACCGGCTGGCTGTGAGTTTGCAGAGAAAAATATCACATAGAAGGCATTAGTTTTCGGATTCCATTCTTGTATTTTCATTCTTTTGACAAAAAGTTATCATAGTTTCATTGTTTAATCCTGAAAAAGGACCAAGTATGAGCTGAGAACGTACGGCACACGGTAACTCAACGGCCGTGAAAATGCCAGCGTTGCGTGCGAATGGATATTTACTAAGGTTGATTATTACTTATTAGGGTTTTGCAATAATGAGTCTAATATTTTAAAAAATCGATTCTAGTCGTCAACAAAGGTCGTTGGGTATATTTATTTATGTTGGTCATATAGTTTTAACGAAGTTGAACGAAAATAGTGAGCAACATTGTCCTACTTTTTTCAGGCGTAGGTTTTAAATATGCCTGCGTACGCACCACACTCAACAGCGAGCATAGGCATGGTAGGTGATTTAACTGCGTGCAATAGCCTACACATGGCGCTGTAGCAAAATAGGCCAAAGCGTTTATTGCTTTGATCGGTGGGGAGGGGGGCGCGGCGGGATGCAATTTTTTCTGCAATTAAAATTGCCATCCTCAAAAAATTTCTTTCTTTTGAGGATTCCTCTTTGAATCAAATTACAACAAACAAATTTCCATTGAAAATCATTGCGACAATGGCGATTTCGGAATGCAGAAAAAAATTCCCGGCGGATTGTAATCATCCATTATTTCGCAAGTGCGTTGATATGACATGGGTTTTGAAAAGCGTTGCTTTGCGCAACTAATTCATTGTGCACCATAGTACTTGGTTGAGGGTTAGACAAGACGTCCTGGTCTAGGTTTTCACGGGCCGCAAAGTACGTGTCGTTAGCTTTGAAATCATGTTAAGGGCGCTGGACAATAATGGTTTGGTATATTAAAAAAATACTGTGGCCCCCGTTTTTTTTCCCTTTCTGCAGTCCGAACTTGCCATTGTCGTAATGATCTCTAATGGGGATAAGTTTCCGTATTAGATATCACTAGGACAGTGGCAATTTCGGACTGCAGAAAATATAATTGCACGGGGGGCCACAGTATTTTTTTATACCAAACGATTATTGTCCAGCGTCTGTCTTTCATGATTTTTTAGCTAACGACACGTATAAAAACATCAGGGTCGTATTTGCAAGTTGGGCCGGGAATTTACTATTGTTGGGCAGAAAATATAATTGCACGGGGGCCACAGTATATATATTTTTTTACACCAAACGATTATTGTCCAGTGTCTGTCTTTCATGATTTTTTAGCTAACGACACGTATAAAAACATCATTGTCGTATTTGCAAGTTGAGTGTAAAATACATGCAAAATACCTGTAGCGACCGTTATACTGTTTTTTATTTTCTAGGGAAACTGCTGGAACCGCTGGGTAAAAAAAATACTAGGCCCAGCCCCGCTGAGAAATAATATTCCCGGCCTAAATTGCCGCCAGACCAGCACAGCGAAACTCTTCGACGTGTTTTGAACCATGGGAAAACGTGCGCCTGATGTGTTTTTTTCATGTAAATAAAACGACTTATTTAGGCAAATGCTTATACAGTACTTCTAATAATAGTCATAGGCTAAACATGGATCTTTGAACCCCGTTTCGTTGTCGAAAACCATAAGTTATGGCGGCTGTTTAATGGACCATGAGTATTTATTAGCATATCAGGGGCGGATCCCCAAAAATTGCAGGTGGGGTCTGGCCAATTTGTTTTGTTTTTATTAATGTCCGATAGTACCCCTGCAGAATGTCAGTTTTTTAATGTTCACTTTAATATTGTTACATTTTTTTTTGTCAGGAACAGGGTCCTCCCCACCAGTTCGACAAACAACGTGTCTTGCGGCATTCTCCATGGAAACCTTTGTTGAAGCTTGCTTTTTTGAACACACGTTGCTACTGTAAAGGGCAATAAACTTGAAGACGTGTCTATTGCTTATTGTTGCACCCTCCAACATAATAGTGTTCTTTTCATTAGTAATTAGCTATCACAGAAGCATCCTATTCAGTCTGCTACTAATAGTATTCAATGGTCTGTTGAAATCGGTGAGCCAAACTTACTCTCTGGACACTCTATTGTTCAATTCATTGGCTAACTCTGCTAAGCATCCTGTTTACTTTCAGTGGTCTTTTGAATTTCTGGGACATCTCTGAAAACATCAGGTGTTGCTGTTAAAATCAGAAATAGTTCACAAATGTGTGTTTTATTTATGTTTATTTTTTAACTGAATGGTAAAGGGTCTTAAACAGTGTCAATTCACATTATCGTAGGAAAAAATCAGGGTCGTATTTGCAAGTTGAGTGTAAAAACATGAAAATACCTGTAGCGACCGTTATCCCGTTTTTTATTTTCTAGGAAACTGCCGGAACCGCTGGGTAAACAAATACCAGGCCCAGCCACGCTGAAAATAATATTCCCGGTCTAAATTGCCGCCCGACCAGCACAGCGAAACTCTTCGACGTGTTGAACCATAGGAATACGTGCGCCCGATGTTTTTATTTCATGTAAATAAAACGACTTATTTAGCAAATGCTTATACAGTACTTCTAATAATAATCATAGGCTATACAAACATGGATCTTTGAATCCCGTTTCGTTGTCGAAAACCATAAGTTATGGCGGCTGTTTAATGGACTGAGTATTTATTAAGCAGGGCGAATCCAAAAAATTGCGGTGGGGTCTGGCCAATTTGTTTTGTTTTATTGTCCGATAGTACCCCTGCAGAATGTCAGTTTTTTAATGTTCCTTTAATATTGTTCATATTTTTTGTCAGAACAGGATTCCCCCACCAGTTCGACAAACAACGTGTCTTGCGCATTCTCTCCATGGAAACCTTTTTGAAGCTTGCTTTTGAACACACGTTGCTACTGTAAAGGGCAATAAACTTGAAGACGTGTCTATTGCTTATTAAGTTGCACCCTCCAACATAAAAGTGTTAGTGTGCCTCAACCCTTGCACAATACATGCACTAGGAAATAAATACAGTGGCTTGTGCTGGTAGATCAGTCTTCACTCTTCAGTGGTTAAAAGTAGTACCGGCTACATATCGCCTGTCACTCAGATAAAGGGATTAAAAGCCACTGTTTGTCCAAGCAGATAAGAGGTGTGAGTTGGTAAACATGAAAAGGATGTGTGATACTGGATTTTTCTCTAATGGAGGATTCCCGTAATGTTTTGCAATCGGAGGCAGCACCGGCAATATAGATTCGATTGCGTCGTCCAGAAAAATATGATGAAAACCATTTCAGGGCAGTCCCGGTGATTCCAAATCGGTCGCGGAAATGTTGGAGCATGATGTCATGGTCTAGTGTATCGAAGCGGCGGAAAGATCAAGAATGACGAAGATGGTCATGTTTAGTCCATTGCTGAAGGATATCATTTGCCTCTCCCGGGCAGACCGGAC
>CM055817.1:6823925-6845274 GCA_029582265.1 Zoroaster sp. YZ-2022 | reverse complement strand
AAATTCCCTTCTATGTGCTTCTTTCAACTATGTGACGTTGTGAAAGGGCGAGCTATTCCTCGTGAAAATAATAATAATGCAGGCTAATAAACAGCTAGGACCGCTTGTAACCAGGGGATACATGAAAGATGGCACCATCGAAGGCTTTAAGCAGCGGTTCCCGCCAAAACTTTGGTGACGACCACCATATTGGGAAAATGTACAGTACATTAAATGCAATGTGAAATGTAAAATTAATGCATTTAAAGTTAAAACACCTTGACATCACCTTAGATAAACTTATAACTATAGGAATATTTACAGAGATTTATTGCTTAAACGGGTGGCTGTTACTTTCTGAAACCTCGAGGGACAACATTTAACAATAATACAACAAGAATCATCAAATAATAATAAATTATGGTTTAACTGAAGGAATCTGTATACTAATTTCTTTTGACTGCATACATGCAAATTTAAGTTATAAATACAACAGATGTAGAAGATAAGGCAAAGGAGAGAATGGTATAATAATATGCTCTGTCGCCTTCGGTTAACTGAAGAAAGCCCGCAATCAATGGTGTGCTCGGTTGACTGTTGCTTAATTTGAATTTAAATGAAGATTATTTACATATGAAGAATAAGTGGATGACGTTGCCCAAATGAATAATACATCAAACTGGTTACATACATAAGTGAACTTACGCAAACTTAGAGTGTGTACTTGTCATACATGTGACGTACATAGAAGGAATGTTTGAGTGAGCAAAGGTATTAATGGATGTTAAAGAATAATAAAACACAGAGACTCCTAACATTTACAATGAAAGTAACACATTGAACAATCACCAGGGATATTAATGGTTAAATAATTCAAACCGTGATATCAAATTGAGGAATAGTTATTATAACATCTAGAAATAGTATCATTATTGTTATTAAATAAGTCATTATCACTAGCATCAGTAAATATCACAATATAAAAACAAACAAAAACGTGTATATAAAATGAGTTAGGAAATCAATCTACTTAAATACGGAGATGGCAAAATTTAAACTTATTGTTGGACATTATCATCATGATCAACAGGGCATGGAATCGGAGTGCTAGTTTTAGATTAAATCGGTCCCTGAAAATATTACTCCACATGATAAGGTCATATTATTGGTGATACTGTATAAACAAGACAGCAATTTTCAGTCACTGTGTTCATCTTAAACTAGGACACCGATTCCATTCCCTGTTGAAAGTCTGCTCTGATCGTGACGTTATTGCCCCTTTAAACATGTATCGCTGTATTAGTTATGTTACCCGTAATTTCTGGCAATTGCAAATTTATATTAGAAAAAAAAAACGTATACTTTGAAATCGGCTATTTCATAAAATATTTGTCAAAATCTTGGTTTTACAGTAATTAAGTGCCCAAATTATGATTTATTTTTAAAGTATTTTTTTATTATCATATACAAAAAAGGACTTGTATAATTAAATAACTAATAACTAATTGTTTATTAGCATAGTTAATAGTCACGCTGTCAACAGTCACGCTCGCCGCTCATGTAAAGGGTACCAAGTTCAAATCCACGATATTTCATTTTTGAAAATACACACCATGAGGAATATTCCATTAGTGTCCTGTCACGTCATCATGTGGCGATGACAGTGGTGTCTTTTATTGTTCAGAGGAAAACGCCGGTTGAATGAATCTAGCATCATTGGCATCAGTGGAAAAGTGATTTTGGCCTCATAGGAATATTTTAATGGTCCATTGCAATCCAGATAGAATAACAAACCGATTGATGACACCAAAATAAGCGGGCCCGCAATTATTTATTTATTTTTTATTGTTTATTTATTTATTTATTTCACAAAACAAACTGAACACGTGCACATAGGTAAATGAGTTATACTCATAAAAGTTTTTTTATTATATTTTTGTTATTATTGTATACATTATAATGCACTCAAGTGTTCTCTATCGAATGATTTTGTAATTCAAATTTCCCCACACATGTATCTACTGAATAATACAGATGGTGCTTAAAATAATATGCCCCTGTCAAATGTCACGATTAACCCTATCTACCAAACTTCAGATGAACGGTCTACCAAGTAATTATTTAAAGGACGAGTATTGTCGAAATCGCACCTATCTTCATGGAAGGCTCGGTAGATTAGTGATCTTTTGCTTGATGCACAGAATACATATTAGGATAACAATCTTTATTCTCACAGGAATGACCATGTATGATTGGAGGCCCTTTCTGTTAATCAAATAATGTGATATTGTGTTGGCAATAAATGAGTTTGTCTTCAATAATAGTATAGTTGATGTTATTATGTATCAATGAAGTATTTATATCAATGAATATAATTCTGAAATCAGTGAAGTATTAAAATCAGAGTCCAAAATGGTAAAGCAATACCGACAATAGCAACATGCCACCCATGAAATTATTTTGAAGGTGCATGATATACAAGCTCAAAACAGAGACCAATGGTGTGCAGAACCTGTTGGTACACCACCACAACACACCCCCCGCCCCCGCCCCCACCCCACCCCCATTCAATGTTGAGGTAAAACCAAATTTTTATTGGAAACATTTCACAGTGTGATATCACTTAACAACAAACAGTGGACAAGGGGAGGGGGATTTCTTCTCATAAAGTTACGTTACTGTGTCAAGGTGTGCCAACAGTTTTGGTCACCATTGTAGATGGCATTATTGTTTTCTAGCTTAAAGGGACAGTATTGTCACGATCAGAGCAGACTTTCAACAGGGCATGGATTCGGTGTCCTAGTTTACGATGAACACAGTAACTGAAAATTACTGACTCATTTATGCAGCAGCAAAGGTAATATGACCTTATCATGTGGGGTATTATTTTGAGTCATTGAGTTAATCTGAAACTATAGCACTCCGATTCCATGCCCTGTTGATCGTGACGATATTGCCCCTTTAATTTAAATTATTAACACTAATGAAAAACACTATATTTTTGAGTGTATATAAAGACTATACATGTAGGTAAAACTCACAAAGATCCAGGGGCCCTCAGCAAAAATAAACTTAACACCAAGGTCAAAGCTGAATCTCCAGTATCTGGCATAATTCAAGAGCCTCAAATCTTCAGTCTAGGTAGTGGGTATCCATGAGTTGTAAGGTATGATACGGTGTGCTACCTGGACGTACATGAATGCTGTAAAGAGACAATTCCAGATAACAAGTCTTAGAAAGACGTCACTCATATACATCTCTGCAATAACATTTTAGTGTTTTCCGCCTACCAGCAGAAATGCTTTAAAGGTCATGCATGTCAATTCAATATGTAAAATCATAAGTCTATTACCTACATGAAGTGTGCCAGCCTACTGTAATCCATATTAGTCTACATGTTACAAATGTATATTGGTAGTTTTTAATGGTTACCAAGAAAACATGCATGTAGTAAGTAAGTAATTTGTCTACAAGCACAGGACAATTCAATTCTAATCAAGTGATTTCATGAACAGTATACATTGCCGATAAACCTGTACAGTTGATTCATGGTAAAATGCTCTCAAATTTAATGCTCTTCTGTGCCTAATATTCTCCTTTAAGATACATTTGTAGAATAGAACCACGCTGTTTACAACAGCACATTATTGTAGCCAAATGAACATGCAACATTTAGCAGTGCTAGCTAACCATACTTTTCACTAACTATTTTCACGTGGGTTTGAATTTTGATATGATACTGTATGTTTGGTGGTCATAGGACTATTCTATACCCACTGCATTGGCTGCTTTTTCAAATAAATAAAGACAATGGCTGATCACTATAACAGTGGCATGTCTGCTACCACCTTCAGTAGTGACACGGATGAACGATTACCTATAATGACATACCAGGGACCTGCATGCCCTATAATGTACACCAAATCTCAGCTGATTGCACTCAAACAGGGCATCAAGAATAAATGGATTTTTCCAGAGGTTTTTAACAATCTCAAGTAACTAGGACTTCTGCACTGCAGAAGCAGGCGCGGTGGACGTCATATCCCGTCAGGTATCCACGATATCCCAGGACAACCCCCCAACTAAATCCAATTATATGTACCGTCTGGTGTTAACCTCCACATTGCTCACTGGAATGCCCATTCAATCTGCAATAAGACACTGGTGTTTGTTGATTACGTTCTAAGCCATGGCTTGATATTGACCACCCTGTTGTGATTAATGAAATAACACCACCTGGTTATACTTTCATTAACGTCCCATGACCAGGCGATAAACATGGAGGAATTGGTATTCTGTATAAGTCGCAAATTGTCTTACAAAAGAGTGACTCAGTATTTGAAACAAATACATTTGAATATGCAATAGTGTCATACGGAAATCACAGTGTTAATTTTGTTGTGCTATACCGACCACCACCATCGACAAAAAATCAGCTTAAAACATCAACGTTCCTAACCGATTTTGACAACTTCATTGACTGCTTGAATGTGTTGCCTGGGAAACTCCTGCTCAGAGACTTCAACCTCCATTTTGATTGTCCTGAGAAACCCGAATTAGCCCACATGTCTGCCATTCTTTCTGCTTCAGGATTGAAGCAACATGTTACTGAACCCACCCATTCACTTGGTCACACTCTTGATCGGATCATCACCGGATCCAATGATGAAGATAATTTCGTGATGAACCACAAGGTTGACATGAACAATCTGTCTGATCACGCCATAATCTCTTGTAACCTTAACATCATAAAGCCAAGACTGATGGTGACTTCGCTCACATATCGCAAATACAATAAGATTGGCCAGTGATTTATCATATCTGTTACAGAACGTGTGCTACGACGGCAACATAGACCATCTTGTTACCAAACTTGATTCCGCCATTACAACAGTTCTCGATATGCACCGCCCTGTTTTCTCTTCCACCAAGCCTAGGCGCTACAGACCCAAGTGGTACAACAACCTGGTTGACAACGTGAGATGTGAACGGCGTCGTTCTGAACGCAAATGGCACAAATCCAGATCCCAACACTGACAGACTCGTTTTTGACACGGCCAAGCGTATCGTCTGTGAGACACTCGCTAAGGTGAAAACAAATTTCTACAAGGAATCCCTTGCGAAATCAACTCCTAAGGAAATCTTCCGCATCCTAAACGAACTGACCGGTCACCATCAGCAAGTGCCTTCCATTTCACTCTCGCCACAAGTGTTAGCCAACAAATTCAGTAAATTTTTCGGAGAGAAAGTTGACAACATCAGGTCACACATTGCTGGTCATCAAAGCTGCGGACACACAACCGGTTGTTGAGCACTGCCCCAAACCACACTCTCAGTTCAATTTTGAAACTGTTACCCCGGATGAGCTCTTGAAGTCGCAAATCAACCAATAAATCCTGTCGTTTGGACCCTATTCCTACATGGCTTTTCAAGCGTCATATTACAACTCTGCTCCCAAAGTTGACTGAGATTGTCAATACTTCCCTTCACTTGGGTGTTTTTCCTATGCAACTACAGGAGGCAGCGATCACTCCTATTCTTAAGAAACAGTCGCTTGACAAGGATGTACTTAAGAACTATCGCCCAGTATCCAATTTGCGCTATCTGGGTAAACTCATCGAATCAGTGGTCTCATCACAATTAACACGGTATCTTGACAACCACAAACTGCTCGATCCCTTACAGTCAGCCTACAGAACCGGCCATAGTACCGAGTCTGCTCTGCTGAGAGTGCACAATGATATCCTTCGTGCAATGGACATAAACATGACCATCTTCGTCATAATGCTTGATCTTTCCGCCGCTTTCGATACACTAGACCATGACATCATGCTCCAACATTTCCGCGACCGATTTGGAATCACCGGGACTGCCCTGAAATGGTTTTCATCATATTTTTCTGGACGACGCAATCGAATCTATATTGCCGGTGCTGCCTCCGATTGCAAAAATAAGAACTTTGGAGTTCCTCAAGGATCAATCATTGGGCCACGGGCTTTCACTATGTATACAGTGTGTCTCAAAAAAAATGCAAACAAAATTTAACGGAATGCCAGACGTAGAATGAGTAACCAGCATAGATAATATAGGAATGGTTTGAAAGATACACCTTTCCACTTTAAAATGAGACATCAAACGTCCAAATCTGATAATTTTTGACAGAGTTATGAGTACTTTTCCAAGAGAGGTCAAATTGACGATGGGACCAAGTTATCAATTTTAGGCATTGGGACAAAGGTAGCCTATAATTGCCTCTCTGTGGATAATTGCTTGGCCTACAAAAATGTGTTTACCGAGTAAACACAATTCTAAACACTTTCTTGCTATCAGTTTGTAAACATGTTTACATGCTGAACATTTTTAGCATGAGGACGGATAGTGTTTAGTGAGGTGTGTTTAGGCGCCTGTGGTGGGCTCAAGACGGCGCTCCGGCTCATCGTCTACTGGCTGTTTGAGACCGCCTTCATGAAGCGTTCGGAAACCGTGTCATAGCGTTGAATCATGTGCATGAATGGCCACCGAGATCTCCAGACTTCACCCCGTGTGATTTCTACCTCTGGGGATACTTGAAATCCAAGGTGTACACGACTCCCCCTCCGGACCTGCAGACTCTCCGTGACAGAATAACAGCTGAGATTGACGTCCTGCGGCAGACTCCAGGGGGGTGTTTCATAAAGAACATGAGACAATTAATCTTAACTATTAATCTTAAATCCGAATTATTCTTAGACCACAATTAATTGTAAAATTCTGTTTCATAAAATCAATCTTGGCAAAAGTTTGATCGAGCTTAAAATAAGATTAATATTAATTGTATCTTAAGACTTCAATAATATTGACAGAGGCTAAAGCGCAACCTTTGACCTAGAGCAACTTTTCAGCTGTCAAAACTTTTTCTCAAGTCGGCCATCTTGTTTTTCAGTGTGAGTGGTGAGTAGAAAATGTATTCAATTTTGATAAGTTATATTAGATAAGGAGGTTTATACACTTATAATATGACTCAATGTATACAGGGTTGACTAAGCTTTCCTTCATGTAAAAATATGGGATTCGTTGTTTTTGATTTACACTGTTTTTATAGCAGCATGAATCGGCAAGTGACAGCGACGGGGCTAGCGGTGCTTAGTGCCCCATCAAAATACTGCTGCTGATACGGTGCACATATTTTGGTGGGTGTAGCTGAAGTTTTAGCTATGTAGTGGTTAAGTTAGTTTGACTTCGTTGGATCAATTTTCATGCAGTTAAATATTACATAATTAAAATGGAAAATTTTGGTTATCGTTGTTTAATGAATTGTTTTATTTCAAGGAAACTTTTATGTGGCACTTACTGATTTAGCCCCATTCTAGGGCCAATACACTGGACTCCCTCCGTATCCTTGGCCCCAGCACCACATGTACAAAAATGGAGCGATTGTTTCAACTTTTGATCTGCTAATTATTATTACAATCTAAAATTTTGTGAACACGTAAGCTTGCCCAAGCAGACACTTTTAGCATAAAGTGTGAGATTTTTAGTTTTGGTGAAATTGTTTTGTTTTGTTTTGTTTTTTCAATGATTTTATGAAGTTTTAGGTTGTAATAATTAGCAGATCAAAACAAAAGTTGGAAATTTTTTTTTTTTTTTCCATTTTTGTACATTGGCCCTAGAATGGGGCGATGTGGCACTTTGTGTTTTCTTGAAATAAAACATTTTGTTGTTTGGACCTGGGTCAAGTGGGCAAACTTCATTATTAACTGAGTAAATCTTACATAAATATTAAATAATTTAAGTAAATTTTATATCGTTTGTTTTTCTTTTCAGAATTATATCTGCTGAAAGCCAGTCAACTTAAAATGGTAATATATAGTTTTCCTATTCCAGTGATCAAAGTGTCACTAGGTGTGAATTAATTGTAATTGGTAATCATACATCCCTGGTTTACACATTACATTTTGTAGTGGGATGTAACTTACTGCTTTAGCAACAAAAACGATCAGCTGACAGGCTGATTCAAAGAAATTTGGAAGTGTTTATTAATTTTTAAAAGTACTAAAACTAAAACCATAAATCAAAATTGTTTCTTTTGTTTCATTTCAGGGAAAGAACACTGAAAAACCAAGAAACAAGAATTTTACAACAACTGAGAAGCGTGTTCTTGCTGGATTTGTGAAGGAAAATTCCAAGATACTCTTTGGAAAGGCAGGACACTGCTCCCAAAGGGTAAATGTTTTAATTGTTTTTTTAATTCGGTTGACTTGCAGTTCTCTGATATTTGAAGTTTACTTTAAGTTGCATCGCCCGATTTCTGCCGAAAGACCAACAAACTTTTGACAGATGATGCTGTTTAAAACGAAAAACATAACAAACTTTTGGGTATGCCACGCACAATGCACAAATACATGGAACATGCAAAATTGTTTCAACATGGCTGCTGGTACATGAGATAATGTCGGGATCCCGACAATAGTTGACGGATTTTTTCGTTCAGTATCTCAAATGAAAATATTTAACTTCCTTGACGAAAGGAAAATTGCTACTTTATGTTTAAATCAATTTGTTACTGTCAATTTGGCAAAAAATCGGGCAACTTTAACTTTATTTGGGTAATGAATAACAAAAATATATGTAATTATTTCTCTAAGTGTAGTCAATCCAGAGGGGCGTATGGAGGGCCAAAAGAAAAAATAAAGAAAAACAATTCATAACATAATTAACTAATTAAATAATTAATAACAAATTCTAGCTATATAAGCTAGCAAGCAAGAAAAAAAGTAAGCAAGTGGATGAGGAGGCTTGTTTTAATGCCTGTTTATCATTGAGCTTTTTGGGAGGAGTCTTAAGTGGCTCCTTTAGGTCCCTCTTTAGGTCCCTCTGGAAAACTCTGTAATTGATACATGTAGTGGTTACATATGTTATTAAAGCAGAAATTGTTTATCAAAGAACCACAATGCTAAGATTCTCATGGCATTCCCCTAATGTTGTTTTATTATTTTGAATTGAAAGGTTGAGGCGAGGAAGAATAAATGCTGGAGGAAAGCAGCTGAAGCACTAAGAGTAGCTGGTGGGCCACAAACCAGGAATGGGCTGATGTGCGGAAGAAATGGAATGAACTGAAGGTTCAAGCTCATAAGTACAATCAGAAGAAAATGGCTACAGGTAAGCTAAGACTTTTGATTCTAAGTCAGTTTGCCTCTAATTAAGTAATTATACAGTGGGTCAAACATAATGATACGATGTACAGAATTTTTAAAAGTGTGACAACATGATAACCAAATTTAATGCAAAATTTTCCCAAATGTAATTTTCTTCCATACAAGAATTACTATTTACAAAAATTCTAAATATTTTCAGGAGGTGGCCCAATCCCTGTTGATGACACTTTTGAACATGTGCTAGATGCCCTGTCTCCTCAAACTAAATTTGGAATCTATGGACAGGAGTCAGAGACAAATCCTTTGCCTTCTGAAAGTGTGCAGGAGGTAAGACCCAGTAACTTAAAATTAAGTGCAGTGGTATTAGGTGAAAATGCTGTATATAGCATTTTCACCTAATACCACTGCACTTATGTAGGTTTCACTGTCCAACTGTCTGCTCTCACAAAAGAAGCATTCTATTTTGTTGATTATTCATGTACCAAGTTCCAGCAAATTTGGACTGTAAGTACCAAATACCAAAATATTTGGGACTTTAAAAAAAGGTTCAACTTTGCTTTGACATTCTTGAGTTCAGAAACTTTAAGTAATTTATACAATTATCAATCATTACTGTATATTTTACAAAAAGTTTAAGAAATATGATCTCATAGAAATGACATCTTTTGGTATAAATTTTTAATTTTTTTCAGGATTCAGAATCTCAAGATTCACAACAGACACAAGTCTCACTGGAGTTCCTTCCCAGGAAACAGTCAAGTAGCAACAACGACAACAACAACAACAACAACCACAGCAGCACCTTCTTTCTTGACAAAGAATTGAAACAAAAACCACAACCAAAGGAATCACGCACAAGAAGCCATGAGATTGAGGATGAGTTGTTGAAAATTGAGCAGGAAAAGGTTGATCTAATGAAAGAGAATTTGGATGTCCAGAGAGGAATCTTAGGATGTCTGCAATCATTAACTGCCTCAACACTTTTCAACTCTTTGCAATAGCAAACTTATATCTGCAATAAAAAGGGAGCACAGTGATGTTAATTCTGAGAATTGTTGTTTAAAGATTTAAAAATGTCACTTTCATAGAGTCTACTCTGAGAGTGTTTTAACTGTACATTCCATCTATTTATCTGTTAACAAATGAAGTTACTGTTTAATGAGTGTTAATAATAAGTATAGACAACTCAGGAATGAAGTTCACATTTAACAGCAACGTTTTTGCCACTTTATCTTTATTTCTCAGAGGGTGTGTGTAATGGTGCATTTACAAATAATGACTATATCTTCAAGGCATAGATGAAAATACAGGGTGGTTTGGTTAATATTGGCAGATCTTAAGAAAAAAAACACTGAAAATGTGTGATGCTATTTTATTTACATTGCATAAAAGCACTGCTTACGAAAGTGTAAATGACTTGTTTTCTTAAAACTCATTTTCAAGTGTGATAAAAACATTGGTAACACTTCTTACAGGTTGTTAACTGAAAAACAATTGTTACAACTTTTCTATAAACAATGTTTGGGATCTGTGTTACTTTAAACATAATTTAAATTAATTCCATTAAATGTTTTTACAAAAATTATTTGCCAAATATTTCAAATATGTGTTTATGCAATTCTTGCAATATGTTATATCTAATTAATGAAAAGATGGAAATGAGAATGAATTTATACAAATGTGAATTGATTATTTAAGAAAAATTTAATAAATTAAAGATCTGCTAAGATTGGAAAAAACTAAGGTGGACATCATGAGGCAGAATTTAGAGGTCCAAAAAGGTATCTTGGAATGCCTACAATCTGTCGTATCAACAGTCATGTTGCATTCAATGCATCAGTAAAGTCTGTTATCTTTTTTTGTTTTATTGTTACTACTTGAAAAGGTACTAATATTATTATTCTATAAAATAGCATCAATAAAGAGAAAACCATACTGATAGTTTTAATCTGTGTAATTGAAAGTTTTATTACATTCCAATAAATTAAAAGAAATGAAACATTTCATGAAACACTGGAATTTACAGTTAACAATCTCTGGCATCATCTCCACATGAAATATTAAACTGGCTGTTTCCTCTGCAGTTGATCTATTCATGAAAGTCGTGTTTTAAATGTTATTTGACACTTTTCTTGACTAAATTGTAAACTAGAAATACCCAATGTGAAAACTTGTGTCCTATAAATATTTAAAAACAAATTTGATTCATAAATGATTATTAAAAACCCTTAAATAATATTTATTAAGTTCACTACATATTGGCAGTTTAAAGTTTAATTTATTTTAACTTTAAGTCTCGGTGAACATATTTATGAATTGGAAAACCTTGGCTGTTAATGATTATACTTGGTTTGATTCATCAGTAACATCGCACTAACCTTGATATTTAATCAGCTTTATTGATTATCAACTTGAATGGAAATTAATTTCAATAAATAAAAACATATTTACAAGTGATTCAAAAGATTATTTATTACTGTCTGTCCAAAGTATTTTGCCATTAGGTACTTGGAAGGTGTATGCACAGTGAATATTTTTTAAAGGATATTTGGTTTTGATTTTAGTATCACAGAAAATTAATTGCCCCTCAAAATATGAAGAATAATGTGAACTATCGACTGTGAACTAAGGACTGTTAGTCGGTGATTATTTCCTCATTAGAAAACATATTGTTACAACCAGTAAGTTCACCTTTTTTTCTCATAAACAAAATACATGAAATAACAAAATATTGTGAAATGTGTTGACATTTTCTTTTACAGAAATTACGTTTAATAGCTTACAATTCTGTTAAATAAAAAAATTGTTGATAATCTCTTCCCTGACTCCATTTCCGTTTATCTCTGCAACTTCATCCTCTGCAATGTTGTTGTCTTCGTTGTCATCTGCATTGTCTTCAAGCTGATCGTTCTCTGGGTCAAGATGGGGTTCTCGTAATTCTTTACTTATGTTGAACAGCACACAGCAGGCTGTTATGATGTTGCATGCTCTGTCTGGAACAATCTGCATACCATGGCCCAATAGGCAGCGGAATTTATTCTTTACTTGGCCATTTACTTGCTCCACTCGCACTCTTGTTCTGGCATGGGCCCTACGTAATGAGGACAAAATTGTACAATGAATAAGTGGGATGAAAAAACAAAACAAAAACAAGGTACTGTAGCAATATTATTTTCTATCATGGGATCAAGATACGTTGAAGTACAACCGATGAATGCAATTTGTATCCACCAGTTATTGAAATCGGGATTTAGGTCTGCGTATGTGTTTTGTATTTAAAAAAAAAAGAACGGTCATTTATATAATTTCTAGGGTAAAATAAAAATACTAGTCTGATTATGAAGGTAAATGTATGTCTTTCCCCACACCAAATAAGACTAATATCGCTGTTATATTCCATTATTTCCAAGTAAATATTTAATACCAACTGCCTGCTTATATCGGAGTATTTACCTGTTGTAAGCTCTCTCTGCATTGGTTTCGGGATAGGATAATGGGGTCATCAACCATGGACGCACTGGGTAGCCAGAATCACCTAGAAGGATGCCTTCTAGACGTCCACCTTCAAACTGTTGCCCGACTCGGCTTGCCTGCAGAATGCGGCTGTCATGAGTGCTGCCAGGCCATCTCGCTACCACATTGGTGATCCTGTCATTTGAATCGCAGATCAGCTGGACATTTATGCTGTACCTGCCCTTGCGGTTTACATATATATGTTCATTTTCTCCAAGTTTACACCCATGGAGACAGATGTGGGTGCCATCAACTACTCCTACTACTTGGGGGAATCCTGAAATAGCAAAGAAACTTCTTTGCTCATCACGAACAGCGGCTGGTGTTAATGGAAATGTTATCATCTCATTTCGCAGTTGACATAACTCAAGAGTCACTCTTCTTAAAATCCGGGAGCAAGAGGCAATACTGCATCCATGCATCTCACTCGTGCAATCAAACAAGGATCCCGTTGCATAAAATCTCAGGGCAATGAAAACTTGCAAACTAGACGGTATTGCATGATTACGCCTTGTTTGAGGCTGTAGGCCACCTTCTATTCTGTCGATGACATGCATGCACCCCAACCGTGTAAATCTGTACTTCTTGTACATCTCAATATCATCAAACTCATCTAAGGGGTTCTTTCGATCCCGAAACACCCTTTCTCTTCGCAAAGCACGACGATTTTCCCTCAAAAGAAGCTGAAAAGCCATGACACTTGGAGCTTGTGTATAAAGTGCCACTGACACAAAAATTAAAATGTTGTGGTTTTCTTTTCCCGCCAAAATTACAAACTTAAGTTTGATTGTTAGATCCAAACATTTGATCTGTGACCAAGCGTATATCCAAGATTGATTCAAACCAAACTTAAGTCTGATATTGATCTTAACTTTCTTTATGAAACAGAGATAAGA
Source organism: Zoroaster sp. YZ-2022 (assembly GCA_029582265.1). Taxonomy (NCBI): domain Eukaryota; kingdom Metazoa; phylum Echinodermata; class Asteroidea; order Forcipulatida; family Zoroasteridae; genus Zoroaster; species Zoroaster sp. YZ-2022. The sequence goes on along the minus strand of CM055817.1, from coordinate 6,831,752 downwards.
TTAATTGTAAATTTGAGAGGTTTAAGATGAATCGTTTGGAGATAAGATTGATTATTTGGAGATAAGATTAATTGTAAAGTTTTATGAAACACCCCCCCCCCCCCGATGTTGTTAGGAGAGCGATGGGAGACATGGAGAGATGATGTCGCCTGTGTATCGAGCGAGAGGGAGGGCATGTTGAGGGGGAAGGGATGTAATCATCAACAGTTCATCCACATTGCAACACTTGCACATCTAAACAAAATCGATTATCACTGCATTTAGAAAAGAGCAAGCCTGAGTGACGATGTATATACCCACTGCATATGGGAAGTGAAGGTGACAATAGTTGAAATGACTCAAGAACACTAATATTCCTAAAATATCCACAAAAGTTAATTATTTAAAACTGTTTGTCAATTACCACAATATTTTTGGGATATTGTACCCTGATGATGGAATTATTCGCATGGATTCCTACCATTTTAGCTCCCAACGGTGGCAGCAAACTGGCTAAACCCAACAAATTGGTTGTTACGCAAACAACTGAAAACCTCACAGTTTTATTCAAACAATGTTTGGATTTACCATGAATTCATCACTGGTTATTAATTTAGTGGTAAGAAATTAACATTGATTTGATAATTTCTTTAACCCTAACCCCCTAGGTATTCTGGCTAGGAACCTTCCTGAATCCTCCAAAATCCATAAGTGCACTTTTGGAAACATGCCCTTATCTTCAAAATGCATCATGCATTGTTGTTGATCTTTCATATTCAGCACTTATGGCCTGTACTTCTTGCCAGGTAGTAATTTTGCCCCATTTGAAGAGGTGAAATTACCAGTTTCCAACAGTGCTGAATTTCCCCCTCCCCAAAAGAAAGTCCTTAGGGTTAAGAAACAAAAACAAATCATAACAGCACATGGTATAATAACTTCTTGGTTGACTTCATTTCTGTTAACTTGCTATGCACTTACTACAGGGGATCCATAAGTTATTGAAATAAACTGCTGAAATCATTCAAAATCAAAATGTGAAAAATGGTATTACATGTAGAAGAGTTGCAGCAACCTATTGATGATGACTGCACAGCTGGTTTTTGCTTACCAACAGGGTTGGATCCAGATCCCAAGGTAGCTTCCCTTCTGAAAAATATAACATTGCAGAATTGTGTGTTAAATGACAGTGTTGCGAGAGCACTTTATTTAGTCACATTTAAAATGTTTCATCTGTTTCGGAAGATATAATTTCTCGCACTAACAAATATTGAAAAGTTGGATTAGAAAACAACCCACTGTTATGTGAAAAATGTAAACCACTTATTACCTGATGTTCTGTCTATGGTACTCATTATTTGCCCACTGATGTTATCTCTCTGATTGCCAAGGGACACTGGTACACATTTTGGTTAATATCATTTTGGTTAATAAACATACAATGGCTCTTCTTGCAATAATGTTTTATTTCAAAAATTCCCGTCATTAGTGGCACTGCCTTGTTTTTTCCTATTAATGTTTTTTTTCACAGTTTTGTATTTTGTTGCGTACCAACAGTACAATCATAAATATCAAGTGAGTCATATGATACAGAGTTTCCAGCATTGAAGAACAGTACATATACTTCATTCTCTATGGACATTATTGTTTATATTGAGGGTGAATCCAAACAAAATGCTGTCAATATCATGTACATGTAATACTCAATGTTGTGTAGTACATCAGTATCCAGTACATAAACCCCATGCTAATTTCATTTAGACTACTCACATGTACCTCTGCATGGTTGTTCCTTTAAATCCATTCTTCTACCTGAACAAGAAGTTAAGACAAAAGCTTAAATAACTGACCAAGCACATGAAAACTCTTGAACACAAATACTGGTTACCCAGTAGTGGGGACCACACACAAGTCCCATAGATGGTGAATTGTGGGGGCCAAAAAAAAAAATGATGTGGACAGACAGAAGTCCCCATGTAGCCCTTTTAAATCCTCTTTCAATAAGAAAATGTCTGCACGGCATGGTGTAGACCAGGGCAGAGAGTTATACTTTATGGATGAACCAAGGATATATTGAACATGGTTTAAAGTATCATCCAAGGACAAAATAATAAAAGAGACAATATGTCCTCATTAATCTTTGTTCTCAGAGGTCCTAGGAGCACAATCTTGCATAATTGCATAGCCAAGGACATCTACTGCTCCAATTGTTGTTGGACTTTTTGAAGCAATCTTCATTGGATTTACACACAAAGTACTTCCAAGGACTCTGAGAACAAAGAACTGATGAAGGACCTATTATTCTTTTTGTTATGTCCTTGGACCATACTCTAATACATGTGTATTATTGATAACCAAGGACCTCTATTGTACCCATTTGTTGTTGTAATAACTTTCCAAACAATTATCCATTGGCTTGTTGATACTTCTTGTGTCACATCTCCAAATTTTTCAAATTGACTAGAAGTATTAACTTATCGTTTCGGTTTGCGGTAACACCATGTGTTTATCTCAACTAACGCGAAGCTGAGGTACAAGTTCTGAAAAGAACATTATCGCACAAGTCATATCTCAACCTTCATTAAGTGAGAAAGGTTCAAGGGAGAACCAATTTGGGCAACTCGTTTTTCTCTACTGTCGCTTATGCTACAGTCACACTGTCACGATCTGGCGTTACGATTGTTCACGTATGACCACGATTAAAAAAATGAATTTCATCCGTTGCCATACGTGTACATCCGTGGAACTTTCACTTCTACACGATTACACAAAGACTCCACTAAGGTTCCACAACGTATGACCCCGATTATACAACGATTGCTATAAGAGTATACAAAGTATTTACTAGATATGCCTTACGATTACCCACGGATAATCACGTATACACAGCGATTGACCACGATGTTACTAAGGATTCACAACGTATGACAACAATTATACACGGATGTACAGCGATTGGTTAACGGTTGCCCAACAATTGCTATAAATGAATGAATATAAAAGTTCTGACCGTATTTATACTTTTTCAAAACCAAACAAGATCAGAATCGTTGTAAAATCGTGATTAATCGTGATAGATCGTGATAAATCGTTATGAAATCATTATGATCGTTATCGTTGTCATGATAAATCGTTGTCATACTTGGTCATCCGTAGTGTAATCTTAGCATTCGCAGTGTATCCGTTGAGCATCCGTTGTGTATCCTGTGTACATCCCTCGTCATACGTAATGCTTCCTGTGTGCATCCCTAGTGCATCCGTGGTGATTTCTGCCACGATTGTACAAAGGATGTTCATGTATGTCTACGATTGCTCACGATATACGGATGACTAGGGATGTACACAGGATACACAACAGATTTTTTTCTCCACGATTCCAGAATGATAGTTTTGAACCGTTTGATTTCTGTTGTGCCATCGTGGACCATAACGGATACCCACGTATGATTAGGACTCTACTACGAATGACTGTATCCCCAACGTATCATTACGTATGACTACGGATGACCATCCGCTGGACATCCGTTGTGCATTCGCAATCAAAAATCGTGACAGTGTGACTGTAGCATAAGTGAGAAATATGGTGCAGGGAGAACCATGAGGACTTCACGGGTTAATATGGTTCAGGGAGAACCATGGGGACTTCACAGGTTATTCTCAACGTTTCGATTAGCCTGCTCTAATCTTCGTCAGGAGAATGAAGAGGTTTGCAGATGCAGCTCCTTAAGTAGTATTTGCTGGGATTATGTGTAGAATGGGAAGTGTTCCCATTGGTGCCACTGTTGTGTGATGTGTTGTGATTGGTTGCCACCGTGGCATTGTTTTTGTTGTGTGTGTTTCCTGCTGTGTGTGAGTTGCCTCCTCGCTGAGGCATGTCAGTTGACTGTGGGGTGTTGGATGCTGATGGATGGTAGGATTGAATGCCAAATGTTGCTGATGAAAAAGCTGATGTCCTGTGGGACAGTGTCATGTTTATGAATCTCAATAGCCTCTCTGATACGACGAGTGTACCAGTGCTTCTCTGGGGCTATGATCTCTGCCTTCTGCCTGTCAATGACATGGTCTAAATCGGTGGAGTGTTTGAAATAGAAAATGTTTTCAGATCCATCATTTTTAAGTACATGTACATACCTTTGCTTGGATCCATCAAATCATCAGGTGGATATGTCCGTCTTGGAGACAGCAATGTATTATCTATGAGTCCTGTTGAGGTGAATGAAATGTATAGCTTCACATAATCAGTACTCACATACAAACTTATTATTTTCTCATCACTACTTACCAATGGTGATGTTTTTTTTCAAGAATACCAAAGTGTATATAGGGGCTTTATAATATGCGACTCGAGTTGGAATTGAGTTAAAGTCTGATTCATACAAGTCTGCTAGTAAGCACAGGTACATAGCATACGTACATGTAGATGTACACAACCAGGTCACCTATAAAAATAATAGATTTATTAACAAAGAAAAAGAATAAAAAGAACTTCAAAGACTGATCGAAAATACAAAGGGTCAAGTCACACAGATTTTGCAAACTAAACCCTGGCAAACTCGCCCCCTAAATAACAAATATTAACCGGAACAAACTTGCATACTAGCCTCAATGGCAAGGGTTTTTCTAGTGAATGTGATAGATGATATTCATGTGACTTTTAACATGTTGTCATTGGTGGCAAATCGGGAAGCAACAATATGAATGTGTACGTCAGGTCACATTTTATAGCACATACCATACAAATTTGCATAAGTTTACTCATCTATTTCCATTCCTGACCTTCACTATGACACAATAGAAGCAGCCTAATGTTGAGTAGCCTTTAGTCAAGGTGCAGGCAGCAACCCCAAAACACAATGTCCAAAAAAGCTACAAGTGCCTTTACAGTCTGTTCTGTGGACGCTACTACTGAATTATTCTGCCATTGAAAATGCAGGAAACCCCAGAAATCTATTCAAGGTTATGAACGTGATTCTCAACAGAAAATCTGAATCCCTTCTCCCTCGTCATGACAGTGATCAAGAACTAGCTGATGACTTCGGTAGTTTCTTTGTGGAGAAAATCAGCAATATATCTCAACATCTAAACCAGGCTGCCGGTATACTGGAGACAGAGTATCCTTCGGAAACTAAGATGTTCAACACTGAACTCTCTTGTCTTACAACAATGACTGCAGATGACGTTCGTCAGCTGATGAAGAAAGCTCCAAATAAATCCTGCGAGCTTGATCCGCTGCCGACGTGGCTACTCAGGCATTGTGAGGATGAGGTTGTGGATACGATCACTGCCATCATAAACAATTCACTTACCTCGTCCTGTGTACCTCAAGAATACAAATTGGCTATTGTAAAACCACTGTTGAAAAAAGCTGGGCTCCCGCTGGTTAAGGAAAATTATCGTCCCATTTCAAACCTACCATATGTTTCCAAGTTGATCGAGCGAGCAGTGTCTGCCCAGCTGGCTGCACACATGAAAAAGAACGATTTGTTTGAGCCTTTTCAATCGGCTTATCGTGTGGGGCACAGCACAGAAACTGCACTTTTGGCAGTGCAAAATGACGTGCTCATGGCTATGGATAGGCAGGAGGCAGTTATTCTGATCCTTTTGGACATGTCTGCTGCATTTGACACGGTGAATCACGATATATTGCTGCAACGAATGTCGGACAGGCTTGGCATTACATCTGATGCACTTAAGTGGTTCCATTCCTACCTTACCGGCAGGCTGCAGCAAGTACGTGTGAATAATTCACTCTCCGGGTCACTCCCCCTCTTATGTGGTGTTCCACAAGGATCTGTGCTGGGACCCATTTTATTCACCATTTACACCTTACCATTGGGAGACTTGGTAAAGAGACATGGACTTTGTTACCATTTGAATGCGGATGATACACAGCTTTACTTGTCGTTCAAACCATCTACCAATGTGACTGCAACCTGTTTGAATAAAATTGAACAGTGTGTTGCTGAGATCCAGGAGTGGATGGTGCTAAACAGGCTCAAGCTCAATGGAGATAAAACACAATTTCTGCTTATTGGCACTCACCAACAGCGTGCCAAAGTTCATTTGCCGACCATTAACATATCCAACTGCACCATCTTGCCCAGGGATCAGGTTCACAACCTCGGAGTCATTTTTGACTCGTCACTAGGTTACAGTGCACACATTTCCATGGTCTGTAAAGCTGCATATCATCAGCTGTATAATATAAGACTGAGCAGAAAGCACCTCACTGATCAAGCAGCAACAACTGCCATACATGCATTCGTCACCTCCCGGTTAGACTCTTGTAATGCCCTGCTGTATGGCCTTCCACAGTATACCATATCTCGCCTCCAGCGATTACAGAACATAGCCGCGAGGATTCTTACTGGCACAAAACGCAGAGAGCACATCACTCCGGTTCTCAGATCTCTCTACACTGGCTGCCTGTTACTCGCAGGGTTCAGTATAAGCTGATCACTATCATCTACAAGGCCTGCCGAAACCTTGCCCCTCAATACCTAACTGATCTGTTGATGCCACACACAAGTTCCCGGTCGCTTAGGTCATCATCTGATACAACTCTCCTCAGGGTCCCAGTAGTCAAATTGAAATCAGCTGGGGAAAGAGCATTCTGCAGGGTGGCGCCACAGCTATGGAACAAGTTACCAAGGGACTTACGGGAACTGAACTCCCTGACTGTATTTAAATCACGTCTTAAGACTTATCTTTTTAATAAGGAATATAATTAGTTTTAATTCGTCATACATTTTTATCATGTACATGTGCTTTGGGTCTTTTGTATCTGTACATGTAATTTTTAACTGATGTGATGTTTGGAATTTTGTTTATATTTTAATTACACTACTGAATGGGTTTTTAACAGGTTTTTTAATGTTTTTAACTTTTTTATTTTTAAATTTCAAGTTAAACTTGGACAGTTTTTAATTTTTAATTTGATAGTTCTGCGCCTATGAGCAAAATTTATTTGGATATATGGCGCTATATAAATGCTATTATTATTATTATTCATAAACCTCCGGTAGTACATGTATGATTAATTTATGTTTGCAAATTTATTTAAACCAATCACCATAGGCAAAGTGTTGGGATCATCTATATTTAATTAGATATCATAACAAGTTAGTAATAATGCATTAACATTTCTCCAACAAATCGGTAGAGAAATATAAAAAAAACATAAGACCACAGAACATTATTGAATATTACATGAACAACAAAGGGTAAACCATACTGCACTTGATACACTTGATAATTTTCTAATTTTTTACCAGTGTGTGACATTGGGCAAAGGAGATTGACTGCTTTGAAATAAACAATGACCTTTAACCCTAACCCCAGTACAGGCATTTCCCAGGTGCACTGCTTTGAAGGCAACACTATGCAACAACAGAAAAAGTGTGCAGGCTGCCGAATGCAACAAGATCCAGCAGCTAGAACAATGCGTTTTTCTTTTTGTTCTTCTGCTGAGGGCAGATCAAGATACAAGCAATATTTTACAGTTGTTTGCATCTTTGTTGCATTGAGTATGGTAGTAGGTTAATGAAAAAGAGACAATTAAGAGAGTTGCACCAACGGTGTACATAATAATAAAATGGTATCAACTTACTTTAAAAAAAGTAATAATAAAAAATAATAATAATAACAGTAATAATGGCTCAAACTACATTAATGACTTTAAACTATAATTTAATACTTCTACATTTTTAAGTCCACAAAACGTTAGCTGGTCCAAGGGCACTTGTGCTTCACCTGCTTTGAATTAAGCTTTGGAATTGCTTGTATGGCTTTTATTTTCTATTAAGAAAACAAACAAATGTACCGGCATTTAAACTGGAAAGGGTTGAAATT
>CM055817.1:6777224-6823425 GCA_029582265.1 Zoroaster sp. YZ-2022 | reverse complement strand
CCCCCATAGGAATGCGGGTATAGCACATACCGCCCCATAGTGACACATGTGGTATACTTCAATGCCTCTACAGAAAGACATGTGGTATACTTACCGCCCTACAGTGACATGTGGTATGGCAGTCACTGCCCCACAGTGACATGTGGTAAGGCATACCGCCCTACAGTGACATGTGGCAGCCTACTTCCCCCCATAAAGTGACATGGTATAGCCTACCGCCCCATAGTGACATGTGGTATAGCCCCCCACAGTGACATGTGGTATAGTTTCACCCCCCATAGTGACATGTGGTATAGCCATACTGCCCTATAGTGACAAGTAATTTGTATTACAGTGACAAGTAATTAATTATTATAAACAAATTATCAAAATGCATACATATGTTTAGGTCGCCAAACACAAAATTTAATTTTCATAAATAAATAAATAAAATTCCCACAAACCCTCCCCTCAAAAACAAACAAACAAACAAACAAAATGCCGTCAGACATAACTTAAGTAAATAGACATCGGTGGCTTGATGCTATGTGACTGAAATTCATGACATTATACAACTTACAATATCCAGAGATTTGATAAACCATCAAATGTTCTTGGTGCAAGCTTACTGATTGTGTTGTTCTGCAGATATCTAGGATGAGAAAACAAAGTATGGTTAGACATTAATTAAAACTCGTTTATTTTGTTATTTTCACAAATGTTCTTAGATTTTCCTGAAGGCATACCAGTTTTTGGTGAAATATTAGTGATCGGTCAAATACTATAGAAAGTATTCTGCCTACAGTTCATTAATTAATACTTGACTGCATCAACATAAAAACAAAATACACTGCTCTCTATTGACAAGTGCGACATAATTGTGACGAATTAAATTTATTTAAACAAAAATTATCCCAATTGCCATACTAAAGACAAATACGTGTATGATTACCCTTGGATTCATCAATATGTTATAAATAACGCGATGTTTAGCTCATTAAATTGTGGTGTTAATGAAAAAAGGTGAAAGTACAAACAAATATTTCGATTGGCAAAAATTAATTTCGTACTCCATTTTTAATTGTTTCGCTGTCGGACGTTTTTGATACATAATCCATCGCTGCATGCCGCAGGAGGGCGCTATCTCTACAAGGGTTTGTACACAAATTTCCTTGTGGAGACCCGAGGTCCTTTAGAATTCCCCTATGGAGACCATTGTTCTTGCCTTTCCCTTTTGTTATAGGACTCCACAAGGTTGTGAATTTTAAAAAACACACATACTACCCCCCCCCCCCACACACACAAACTATGTAAACTGCCATGCCCCATGCATAAAGCTCCATCCACTATTTACAAATTTCAATTTGCATCCCGTCAGCAACGGAAACAATTTCTAGTATTTGTAAGATTGGGGTGGGATGCAGTGGGAATTGTAGGGAGCAGGAACCATGACCTACTGCCACCCATGCCTTTCCTTCCCCGCTACACCCGCTGAATCAATTAAATGTAATATTTTCTGCAAAACAAAAACATGCTATATAATAAAATATGCTGAAAACCGTTTTTCAATGTGTTTTTTCTTCTTTTCTTTTTTACAAAAGGCGCTACTGGCCACCCAGGTTTGAAGGCGTATATGGTATGTGAAGATTTTATTTAATTAAAAACAAAATGCATATAAAGGCCAAATTTGAAAAATCAAACACTTATGTAGTCTGGATTAATCATTTTTAACCGGTATGAGGAATAATGGTTTGTTGTTTTATTTTGTTTTGTTGTTTCGTTGGTGTTATGATAAGCATGTATGTTTAACCAAACTAATTATTCATTGATAACCCCACTTGTGGGGTTATAACACATGGCTTGTGGTTATGTGTTTCTATTTGCTAATTCTAGAAAATGCTAGAACAAATCAAGTATAAAAGTAAAATCCTTTTGTAATTGATTTGTTCGATAATTCTAAATGTACTTTAAAAAGTGCAGTTTTGATGGAGATAAATGTTCATTGATAAATTAATCAGATTGCTTTTGGACAATCTCATATAAACACGGTTAGTACGTAGAGCTGTAATGCATAATGTTTAATTTGTAACCACTAGTTTAATACGTGTGAAAAAATACAGATGGATATGCAAGTCTAATTGAAAATAAAACTGGAATTAGGCCCCAAGTGTACTGCAGATTGCAGAAACACCTATTATTTAGCTACCCTGTACAGTACAGTTGCTCAACATTGACTTATCCAGTTTGCTACCATTCACTCTGGCCAACACTAATATGCTCACAATCAGTAATTTACACCCAATACAAAGATGTATCAAACAAGACATAGTGGTTATATTTCATTGTAGTTGCAGTAAGGCCTACAACCTGATCATTGATATTTTTTTCTTCTTTTCAATATTTGTTGTACATTTTAATTTGGGGTGCAGATTACAGGGGATAATGGATATGGTAATTATGGGACAATGGCCAGTTCGTTATTCATGCTGCAAGAGTAGGTGCAGACACCAGTTTGACTGATTAAAAAAATGATGGGGGGGGGGCATATTCCCTTTGAGCCTGTATGTTTGAAGTAAGAGCCTTTAAAAATAACCCATTCCACGGTCCAACTGATAACACCACTATATTTTAGAATTATAGCAAACAACATCATCCATGGTGTAGGAAAACATTTGTTTCAATAAATCTGATGTCATATTGCAAAATATTTTGTTAATATTATTGTAACCCCTCAAAGCCTGCCAGTGAGAAAACCTTACTGTGGGACTGAAAACATTTATAATTAAAATGTCAACCTTGGTGGGTTTTAAATCATATCTGTTTAACATTAACACGGATAATAAATAATTATGTACATTAATTCCTTTCTCTATGTTTTATTGCACGGATGTACTACCCAAAATATTGTGCATTATGATGTGGATGTAGTGCAGACCTACATGTGGTGATGGATTAGTTTTTGGAGTCCGAGTCCGAAGGTGTAACTGTGTCGGTAGAATTAGCACGACACGGCCGAGGAAAGGGCGAAGAGACTCAGCTGTAATGGGAACCTCGTTTGTTTTCTTAAAATTCTGAATGGGGGGGGGGGGGGGGGTTGAGTACCCAGGGAAAGAGGTCTCGGCTGTAGATACGCCACTGCTAAATTATTAAAATGAAAATTAAAATATGTGTAGTTCCATAAATAAATTCTAACAGAAAATACTAATTATTCGCAAAAAGTGACTCAGCATTTTTTAGTGGAATATAATATCCATTTTATGGTTGGACCCAAGTCTTATCAGTTTTTCTTATCAATTTGTATTGGGCAATAAGAATGTTAGCTCTAAGTAGTATTTTCTGTTCATGAAAACAGTCTTTTCCCCAAAAAATGTATGTCAGAAGCGGGCCAGGGGCCGCCCCTCCTCCTCATCATCTACGCTATTGGTCGGAGCAATATTAACGGGCAGTTTTAATAGTAGACCTAGGCTGAACTTGGCCATATCTGGCGAATTTAATGTCGGATAAATTGGCAGTCGGAATTATGGGCTGTCGGAATGATCAGCAATGTTAAGGCCCTATCTTCTCCTTGCTTATTATGTTTTTTCTCTCTCAAAAGCCCAAATTTCCGCCCTCCTCTGGCCCCCTTTAGCTACGCCGCTGGTAGGCCTACATACCATTATTTCCTTGACCCTTTTGAAGAACAGGAAAGAGAAAAACGGTCAAACAAACCGAATATCCTTTTTGCTTTGATAAATTAACAAAGAGTAAAAGGGTAAACGTCCTAACTTGCTTCAGCAGCCCTCCAGTGGTGTAACGGGAGGGGGGTGTAACAAGGTACATAATGTTTAGTGGGTTTCTTGTAGTAGGATGGCCTTTGTTTTAAATAAATTGTTGTGTATTTTTTGTCTTTAGGATTTTGGTTTTATATTTAATTGATGTAATTTGATTGCCAGTGTAAAATGTAATAATATAATAAAAATAAATAAAAATAAACAGTCATTTTACCCTTAAAACAACATATACATGTACAACAGGTTTACAAACCTTTTACCGTTTTGTTTCCTTTTACTAAAACCAAACGAAAAAACGCAAAAAGGGTTAACAAACCCTGTACGTTTTGTCTTTTACCAAACTGTCAGTGGAGCTGCACAGGTGTGCATGAAAGGTTGCCGGCCCATGGGGACGTGTTCAACCGTCATTCAGATTATGTAATAGAAAATGCTTATCTAGGATCATAATATCTTGTTGTTGTTGTGGGTGGGGTACAATCCTTAAAATGGCAATTACCCGATTACATAATCACCAAATTATTTTAGGCACAATACATATTATTTTATTTTATATAAACTTGATAAAGGTAGGCATACCAATTATCCTAAGAAATAATTCCGTTTGAACGTGCTTTAATAATAGGAGAATATGCAAGAACTTCCGGCAATCGGTTGTCATCAATAAGTTTGTGGCGATCGTTACGCGTTTGCATTATTAGCGGTTGCAATTATCTCATAGTATGATTGTGAACTAATTCAGCTGAAATGTTCACAGATTAGTATAGTAAATAGTGTTGGTTTTGAGAAGAACTGGCAGTGAGATAACTAAACATGTCGATCAGTATAGTCTCCCCTTGAAAATAATACATAACATGTAGTTGAAACATACGCTAAAGACCAACTTGCGCTTAACCCTATCAAGCCTAGGCTTTTTTTCATTCTCAGACCTGGGAGGTTGGGGAGGGGGCTCATTGTTCCCCCTCCGTGTTGTCTCTGTTCAACAGCCGATTTTCATGAAACTTCGTAGGCATGCTCGGTTTGACGCGATCTATCGAATAAGGCTATGAAAACATTCATAGGTCACCGTTAGGTGGTGCTATACCCATTTTCGGTAATTTTCCTCAATGGTCAAAAATAGTATTTTTCTCATAACTTACTTATTTTTTGTCCGTTGGCCATACGGAAATTTAACACAAATGGTGTCTTCAGTACAGGCAACAATGTGAAAACATTTAAAATACCACGAGAGTGCGCTATAAGCAATATTTTTGGTCAATTTGTTTCAAACACATGATTTTCAAACCAAAAGTACAATAAAGGAAGATATAATAACATCCACGGTACATTTGTACTACTGATGACATCCTCCATGGCAAAACTGGTTTATATGTGTTGGAGGAAAATGTGCAGGTAAAATAATTATTTCCTTATAAATAGTATTTTTCTCATAACTTACTTATTTTTTGTCCGTTGGCCATGAAATTTAACACAAACGGTGTCTTCAGTACAGGCAACAATGTGAAAACATTTAAAATACCACGAGAGTGCGCTATATAAGCAATATTTTTGGTCAATTTGTTTCAAACACATGATTTTCAAACCAAAAGTACAATAAAGGAAGATATAATAACATCCACGGTACATTTGTACTACTGATGACATCCTCCATGGCAAAACTGGTTTATATGTGTTGGAGGAAAATGTGCAGGTAAAATAATTATTTCCTTATAAATAGTATTTTTCTCATAACTTACTTATTTTTTGTCCGTTGGCCATGAAATTTAACACAAACGGTGTCTTCAGTACAGGCAACAATGTGAAAACATTTAAAATACCACGAGAGTGCGCTATAAGCAATATTTTTGGTCAATTTGTTTCAAACACATGATTTTCAAACCAAAAGTACAATAAAGGAAGATATAATAACATCCACGGTACATTTGTACTACTGATGACATCCTCCATGGCAAAACTGGTTTATATGTGTTGGAGGAAAATGTGCAGGTAAAATAATTATTTCCTTAAATTTTATTGTTATTATCTCTGAATTTATCCAATCAAAAAACAATGAAAAACAAGTTTTTGAGTTTTCATATAATTATTCATTGTATCAAAATTAAAGCAACACCTAAGTTTGGGATTTCAGTTTGTTTCAGTGCAAGATTCTTTTGTAAAATGCTGGAACTCAATGCATGATCATAGAGACTGTGGTCATCAAAAAAATATGTTGCTACACATTTCAAAATTTCAAAGTAGGCCTACTTTTTGCAAAAATGCTAATCACCTTCCACTTTATTGGTCTTTCAAGAATATTAATTAAAAGTTTTCAGAGCTTCTACAAATTATATAGTTTTATTAAACAAATGTAAACATTATTTTTATGTTCAATTCAAGATTAAAAACATTTTTAAGGTCGTGTGGAAAAGCAATAATTTATTGTTGTGAGGGCAAAGTAAATAGCGCCCTCAAGAGTTCCGCATATGCACGCATACATATAATGTGTATGTATCAAAGATCGTATAGCGCCGCAAGGCGCAAGATAGGCAACTGACGCAAAAACATGAAGTATCCAATGGGCGCGTTTGGCCGCCATTTTAGTAAGCAGCGACACGACAACAAGTAGTCGACAACAGTATGCATGCACCGCGCGCAAACCAAGTTACACTTGCTGCTGCTCAAATCGTCAGTAAATGACCCGACCTTTCATTCTTCACGTGTCCAAAGAACAAGGAAAGGTAGGATACAATGCTATTTTTATTACGTATTCAGGCAAATGTTCGTTTAAATTGTTTATTTTCTTAAACATTTGTTAAATTGATGTTAAAATTGGGGGCGCCACTCGTAAATAAGTTAGCCTACATTGTAACGTTATTTTGTTGACTCTGCTGACTCGAGTCTGACTTCTGACTATATTTGTAGCATTATGCATTGTCAGTCAGTGATTTACAAATTCAACAAAGTAATTTGATTCAGTAGCTAGCAGCACGCAAGCAGCAAGCCATGTCGGCATCGCTGTCATTCTTGTTTAAATGTTTGGTTTTTATCCCATTTAAAATTTAGGGCAAATTAGGCTATTCATTGTTGGACGTTGGACGTTGGACGTTATAGCAAACCAATACTCCATCATGGCGTTAAGTTCTACATCATCTGCTCACTGTTCTTCAATAAATTGCTCAAATCGTCAAAGTAACCGACCCGATCTTTCATTCTTCAGGTTTCCAAAGAACAAGGAGAGGTAGGATAGAATATTATTTTTATAATATTATTAATATTACTTATTAGGCAAAAATTGTTTAACGTAACCAAAAATTAGTATTAAACTTGGTGTAATGATTGATGATGTTTTAAAATTAGTGGTGCCGATCGTTAAACATTTACGTTGCAAAGTTTTGTATTGCTTACCCTCTGCATAATGGTCTGATCCGGTGACATTAAGCAGCAAGATATAGCAGCCAATAGTACTCAATCCATAAAATCAATGTTTGCGATCAAAACAACATATTTTCCTGAAAGTTTTAACAGTGCAATGCTGTCCAAGGCACTTTAAGTACAGAGTTTCTGTTACATCCTGAGTTTATTTTTGTGTTAGTGTCATGATCAAGCATATCATCCCATGTGCGATAATTATGCTATTATAAGCATAGTTTTAGCGGCGCCAAGATTGTAAACTCACGCAATGCCGCATAATGAGAATGTTTTTGATATTGTTTTGATATGGAAAATAAAGAGTCATGATTCATTCATCGGTTGGGGTCTGACTGAGAAGGAGACACACACATATCTATGCTGTAATGCTTTTATGAATCAATAAATGTTGAATGTATTTGATATTTATAATCAACTGGAAGTCTCTTGAAGTAATACTTCTTGTGAATGTGTGTAACCTCTACGGACGGCATCACGAATCCAGTTAACACGAATTCTTTTACTTGCAACTTCACGACAAAGTGAAGCAAGTTAACACAAATTCTTTTACTTGCAACTTCACGACAAAGTGAAGCAAGTTAACTTTATTTGTACGTCTCCGAAAGCTTACCTCTTAGTAACCCCGACTAAGGATCACAACACAACAGTTAGGTTGTCGGCAGATGAAAGGGCTGTCAGTGGGTTGTCAGCTTTTAGTATGACCCATAATGTTAGTTCTGATTTCCTTTTTAACATACATTTTTACCCATTTTTTCTTTGCAGATGTCAGCAGTGGGTCCAAAACACTCGTCGCGTTGATCTGCTGAATAGAACTCCTCTGTATTTGTCAACAAACTGCCGTTTGTGCTCAGAACACTTTGAACTTGAACAGTTCTCCAACAAACGGACTAAAAACAGACTGAACTGGAATGCAGTTCCAACTATATTCAAGGTGCCAAATCCACCCAAACTTCTGTCCACCCCACGTAGGCCACTTAAGAGGAAGAGTGAGGACATCTCCACACCAAAAGCTCCAAAGCAGCAAGAAGGTATAAATAATATAGAATAACAAATTTTTCTTTTGTACATGTTCATACATCGCAGTGTTGTAGTCAAGTCCTTTTCCGAGTCCGACACAAATGCTGAAATATGACGTGGCACAGTTAGAATCAAGTAACAAGACTGTGAGGTCCGAGCACATTGACTTTCAAGAAGGAATAGCAGTACAAGTGTTTGGAAAGACAAGTGTGCTGTAAATAGACAAAATTAAGCAAAAGGACTCGGACTTGAGTCCGAGTCCTTTTGCAAATATTTCTGTTGGCCCCTATATACAGCACACTTGTCTTTTTAAACACTCATACTGCTGTTCTTTCTTGAAAGTCAATGTGCTAAGAGCTCACAGTCTTGTTACCCAGACTTGATTCCAACTGTACCACCTTATACTCTTCTTTTTTTTTGTATTTGCGTCAGACTCAGAAAAGGACTCGACTACAACACTGCATACATGTACATACACACGTGTACCTATTTGTTTATGTTAACCATATATGTACTTCTATGCTAGCCATGGAGTATTTGGAAGAGAAAAATCAATGTCTGGGTTTCTTACTTTTTCCACAGGACTCAAACCCACAAGCTCTTGCATTTTAGAGCAGATATCTTAACCACTTGACCATCGAGCTTGCCCAATGATGAGAGGCCAGTTGGAGTCTCATGTAGCGGTGGGTCCCGCTGTAATTTATATTTTGTAACATTGAGACATTTGACTCTTTTTTCTTTGCAGTGGCTGACAATGTGACTGACCATACATATTTTAAAGTTCCTGAAAACAATCACAAAGATGGTTCCAGGAGATTGTTATCATATGAATCATCTTGTGCCATCGATGATCATGCATCCAAAGGAAAGAACAGCAAACTGCTCAAGAAAGAGCGCCTTCGAACATTTAGATTGAAGAAAATGGTGCAACAGCTGAAAAGGTCAATGGACAAAGTGAGCAGAGAGTCGCAATCAATCAGTGATTTAATCAAAGGAGCAAGTGCTTTTTTAGAAGAGCCAGCATTGACCTTCTTTGCATCTCAATTGCGAATTCATCACAGCGTTGCAAGGCTAAAGGCAGGAGATGGACTTACAAAGACAAAGTAATAGCACTTTCCCTTTATCACCAGAGTCCTCGTGCTTACCAATTCTGTCTACGTATTTTCACACTTCCATCTGTGTCATCCCTCCGAAAATGGTTGAGTAATGTGGAAGTAAGGCCTGGCTTTCCTCCCAAGGTATTTGAACTGTTGAGAGACAAAGTAGCTGGCATGACAGAAAAGAATAAGTTATGTGTCATCACATTTGACGAAATGAGTCTACGTGCAGGCCTGTCATACAACATCACAGAAGATGCGGTGGAGGGATTTGAAGACTTTGGCTCACTGGGTAAAACATCAAAGCCTGCAAATCATGCTCTTGTGTTCATGGTTAGGGGTTTGATTGGCAAGTGGAAACAGCCCATTGGCTATTTTTGTCAAGAGATGCCACACGTGCTGAAAATCTGAAGAAATTGCTCAACGAATGCATTCAGAATGTAAAAGGCACTGGACTGCAACCTAAGGCTGTTGTATGTGACCAAGGGTCCAGCAATGTTCGACTCTATAAACTCCTTTCAGTAACAGAAAAGCAGCCTTTCTTCATCCATGGGGAAGACAAAATCTTCTGTTTGCATGACCCGCCACACTTGTTAAAAAACACAAGATCTAACTTGGAGAAATATATCTTCCATATCAATGGAAAAGATGGTGGCAAACACATCAGGTGGACACATATTCGTAATTTCTATGAATTTGATTCACAATTGGCAATCAGAAAAGCGCACAAACTCACAAAAGGGCACTTTGAGCTCTCAAGCTTCTCCAAAATGAGAGTAAATAAGGCAGCACAGGTGCTTAGTCATTCAGTGGCTGCAGGCCTGTACACATATGTAGCATTTGGTAAATTACCTGCAGAAGCTGCATACACAGCTGATTTCATTGAGATGATCAACAACTTGTTTGATGCATTTAACAGTAGATGTTTCAAGGATCCACAAAAATTGAGAAGGCCTTTGTCCGAAAACTCTGAACACAAATCATTCTTTGAGTCATGCAAGCCAATACTCAAGAGCTTGAAAGTAGTTGGAGCTAAGAATGTTCTGTTTATCAAGGGATGGTGTCTGGCTATTTCATGTATTTCTCAGCTATGGCAGCACTTGAAGGAAACCACTGATGTCCGATTTCTGCTAACATCTCGTCTTAACCAGGATATTGTAGAAAATATGTTTTCTACCATTCGACGAAAAGGTGGCTTTAGAGATAATCCATCGGCTAAGGAATTTCGTTGCGCCTTCAGGATGGTAATGGTAGCTGCGCTTATTAAGCCAGTTGCTGGTTCCAACTGCTTACCTGACCTCGGACAAATTTGTCCTGACGCTGCGCTCTCTAACAAGCAATACAGGAAGAATAAAACAATCTCAACGTGTCACACGTATCAACAGTGCACGAAAAGCCATCACAGTCAACAATATTCCAATTGACCTCCCTGAACAGAACACGCTTGCATACATCGCTGGGTATCTGTGTCGCAAAGTTATCACCGGACACGAAGTACTCTCATGCCAGACCTGCAGAGAAGCTCTGCTGAAAGGCAATGCAAAGTTAGACAACCCAGTGCTACTATTCATACATAACAAAGCCTATGACACATCCATATCTGACTTTGGATCGTTAATGGTCCCCTCAGAGTGCTTCCTAGCTTTCTGTGCTGAATGTGAGAAGTTGTTTCGCACTGAATTTGATGACATAAAGATGACAAGGAGCAACATCTCCCACCTGCTCAATCAAGCGATGCAGGATCTAGATTTGTACAAGGAGATGCATGTGTGCAGTGAGAGAATAAAAGCCAAAATTGTAGCTATATTTGTAAATGTTCGAATACATTATGCACTGAAGTTTAAAAACAGAGAACTACATGATGTCACTCTCAAGAGGAAATGTAGGAAAGCTCAGAAAGTGGGACATAAATAAAGTTGTTAAGCTGTACACTGAGATCAGTCAATGTGACTTTAAACTGGCGAGTACATTATATCATACATATGCAGAATATGGGCGTTACCTTAAAAATCTACATAAGTCATGAATTAAATCAAAGCATGGATCGGCAGCGGCTCGATCAAAGTTGAGGGATTAGGACACTATTCTATTATACCATACTGGGACTCTTGTCTAGACAAAACACATATATGTACTCTTGATAAACCATGTGACGTTCATTTAAAATAGTGTGACTACAATCCACATTTTCTGAAGTGCAAATGACGTTCACATGGTTTTATTCTCTACGGAATAAACCTAGTCACGTCATGTGTTTATACTATGACCCAGTCACAAATATCTTTTCAAATATAATAACCGTAAATAATTGGGGTAATGGTGTTTTTGTTAAAAATAAAAGTGGTGAGTTTAATTTCAAAATTTGTATTTGTTTTGGCACAGTGACAATGAACATAATGTAAACATTATTAAATGCAATTTTGGTTTATAAAATAAAGTTTCCATATTTTAAGGCTACAAAACCTCTCAAAATTCTTTCGAATTAAGGAACCGAAGGCCCTAGGCCCATTTTTTGTACACTGTTGCCAGGGAGCAGAAGAAACATGTACGTTTCCAACGTATTTTTTAAAATAGATTTACTGTCGGTTAACCGTGTAACCTACCATTTAAAAAAACGGTTACAAAAATAACCGTTAAATTGCAAGTCTGATGGTAGAAACATGTGATCACAGTTTCACATGTCTGTCTGAGGTGTAATCATTTACGTAAAAAAAAAATATTTACCAGATGATTTGTCATCTCAGGAAAAGTAGAATTCATCATTAGAATGACATGACAACTCTGAATTATAGTTGCATTTACAGACACATTCCCATTACTTCATTAGAATTTTTTTTTAAATTTAATTGGAAAATGTTTATTTGTTGATTTGTCATTTAAATGTTGATTTGCTAAAGTATATGTCCCATTGTGGTTTTTGCTAAGTATTTGTATTTGAGGCCCTTTTTATTCAAAGCTTATACTGAGTTATAGATACCTGTAATTTCTGTATTTTATTGAATATTAAATTTAAAAGTACTGTGCAATTCAGCCTTTTGGCTGTGCAAAGTGTTTTTTAATAAACCAATAATGCTAATAATAATATTGTTTCCCAATGTTCAAAAATACTTTAACTTTTTCCCTGAAGAATTTTCAGTTAATTAGGCATAATATTTCAGAGTAAAAAAAAAATTGCTCAGGGGGTGTAAGACAGGATGAAGTTCACTGACCAAATGTGAAAGAAAATTTTTGATAATTCCGATTTTCAAGATATGAATTTTATGTCAAGATATACGCCAACAATTAATGATTGAAGTCTGTGTTCTCTTATTTTATTTTTTTAACTTGTAGTTTCAATAAGTTCACTGTCGTAGTCCCGTGGAATGTTTTTCTTTGCTAGGATGAATGAGGAAAATTTCTATAAATGGACAGAATTTCTCAAGAAATTGTTGAAAAAGAAATTTGTTGAAATTGACAATCTTATAAAAAAAACAGGCCGGGCCCAGCATCAGCTAGTACACTGCGGAATACGTTTTATTAGAACTGAAAATTCTAATTAATATTAACCCCGACAACCCCCCGCCCCTCCCCCCTCCCCCCTCAAAATTATGTTTTTTCGTTTACACGGAAAAGCCTGAATTCTGGCTATTGTCCTAAATCTGGCATTTATAATGCATCCAACAAGTCGAGCATTGCATGCATCGTACATCATGAACATTATTGCGCGCGCAAAACTGATTGTGCTTCCTAAAATGGCGGCCGTTCCACTCCAGTGCGTACTTCAATCATTTACGTGCGTTTGCGCGTCAGTTGCCTATCTTGCGCCTTGCGGCGCTATACGATCTTTGGTATGTATTATCATGGAGTACCTCCGAGTCCATGGATTGGTAGTATTGACTGTGATTGTCACCCAAATTTCCATAAATTTCTTAATTCCGTGCGTTTTTTAATGAACGTGAGTACAACCAATGATGAGTTAATGTTTCTAGTTCATAATATATATATATTGCTCTATTTCAAAGTCTGTTGAATTACCAAGATTTTAGCTTAGAAGTTTGTGACCTAGTACTAGTAGGCCTATTATTATAAGTAATTTGATATCCGATCGTACATGTATGTGTGTACTAACACTAGTACAGTACGGTACTACCACTACTACTACTACTACTACTACTACTACTACTACTACTACTACTACTACTACTACTACTACTACTACTACTACTACTACTACTACTAGTACTACTACTAGTACTACTGTGCTAGCTACTACGCACCGCTGAGCATGTGTCATAGGCCTACATTGGAATTATACACTATTAACAGCTACTAACACTACTAGAAAAAACTACTAGCTACTACTACTAGTACTCAGTAGTAGGCCTACATTGGAATTATGTAGAGTGAGAAGTCTCACAATCTCACAATGTGGTCTTGCCCCACCAGTGTGGCACGGACCTGTATCCTTAGACTAAGGCTTAGTCACACTTTGGTCTCATATCCGCTAACGGCGGTGTTTTCTTAATTTTCTAAATTCCAGGCGCTGAAATTGATGATATTTGCAACTATTTTGACAGACTATCTAGATACGTTCCTTACATGTTTAACTATCTCAATGCCCCCCCCCCCACAAAAAATGGTAATTTTACTTAAATTTATATTTTGTGACGTAGGCCTATAGGCCCGAAAATATTACAAGACTATTGGCATTGTGTTTACGTTTCAATGAGGACGGCCATCTTGAATGTATGAAGAGTGGTAAACGCGGAAACAACTTGCGCGCGCAACAATTTTACGACGGCTGTTTTATGTGTGCACATACTTGCTGTATTTTAGCGCGTGAAGTAGCCCTATTCCGTTTCGGGGTTGCACGTGTTGTCGGCAGTCTGAGCATTTTTATGTGCTAAAAATGTGATATAACTAATTAAAAAATATATATAAGTAAAATGAAATATTAATAAATAAATAAAACATGCCCAGTTCCTGGATTCAATTATTTACTTTTACTATAATAAGTAGGGCATATATAATTTTTTTTAAACACCGTTCTATGACATGTATGTTTGAGGATATCGCTGATACTACATGTAGATAGCATATTGTTGTTTAACAAAATAATAATAGTAATAGTAATAATATTGTCAGTATTATTAATAATTATGGATGGCCAAAATGTTAGGCCTAATAATTGGGCCCATTCCCTGTAGCCCTGGAATTTTATTAAGAAATTCACGCCCCCAAATAGACCCAACTTGCTTGAACAATCTTTCCAACACATAAAACAGCCGTTGTAAAATTATTGCGCGCAAGTTGTTTTTCCGTTCACCACTCTTCACATTCAAAATGACCGTCCTCGTTGAAACCTACAAAATGCTGATCGTCTTGTAATTTTTTCGGGCCTATACTGTATGTCACGAAATATAAATGTAAGTAAAATCACCATTTTTTGGGGGGCGCCGAGTTCAACATGTAAGGAACGTATCTAGTCTGTCAAAATAGTTGCAAATATCGTCAATTTTAGTGCCTGGAATTTAGAAAATTCCTAGAAAACCCCGCCGTTAGCGGCAATGAGACCAACGTGTGGCTGAGGATACAGGTCCGTGCCACACTGGTGGAGCAAAATGTGGTCAGCAATACACACACACAGTGCGTATAAGCCTGAGGTATCACTATGCTGTAAGTCTCACAATCAGCAGTGTGGTCAGCAACACACACACAGTGCGTATAAGCCTGAGGTATCACTATGCTGTTTAGGTCTGGCCGCGTTCACACTTGATCCGGCAAGGGCGATCAAAGGAGGATCAGATCCTGCAAGGGCGATCAAAGGGCGATCAACAGCTAGTGTGAACGCAAGAGCGATCAGGATCTGATCCTCCTTTTTGATCCCCCTTTATTGCGGGATCAAAGGAGGATCTGATCCCGCAATTTGACCCACCGACTTCCGGTCTAATCAAACAGACTGGAGCGCGAGTTGAAAAAAATAAACCGCGAAAGTTTGTAAACAACCAGTGTTGGTTATGCAATGAGAGCGTCCCTTATTACACTGGTTCCAACACGTAACACAGCATTTCTGTGCACAAAAGAACATTACACGATTTGAATGGTACTTGGCATTTGCATCCCTGTTCTGCATGCAACAACCGTGCGTGACGAACCACATGCTTCGACCATTTCTACCTCTATGCATCGACCAGTTTCCTTCTCATCAGGCTTTCGTGTTTTTTTATCATAATACCACGGTTTTCATTAGTATTTGAAAATCATTTTGTATATCCATATTTTGTATTTTCTTGTCGCAGTATTATAGTACACTTAAGGTTTAGTGTTGTTGGTGGTTGTTTACGTTATTTCTTGTACGACATGGCCGAAGCTGCTGCTGTTGTACGGGGTCGAATGTGGTCGGAGGGGGAGCTGGCATGTTTTTTGGACATCTGGGCCAGCGAAGAGATTCGTGGTAAGTTGGATGGTACCACCAGAAACACTGCCGTGTTCAAAAACATAGCGTCAAAGATGTCAGAGATGGGTTTCGAAAGAACTCCGAAAGAAATAAAAAACAAAATGAAAAACATGAAACGGGATTATAAGAAGATAGTGGACCACAACAAGAGGAGCGGTGTGGCTCGAAAAGAGATGCCATACAAAGATAAATTGGACATTATCCTGGGTGATAGGCCATCAGCGGAGCCTGTCGAGATTTTCCAGTCCTCGCTGGATGATGAAGAAGAGGAGCTTGAAGACGATTCCTCGGCTGATAACATCACAAGCTTCACTGACATGACCGCCGACGATGACGATGATGATGAGTTGGAGGAGAGCATTTTAGCTGGAATGACCACCACATCACCCTGCTCACCACCAGTCCGGCCAACTGCAACATGCCCAGGCTTAACAGGTGGGTGTTTTTTACTAATTCGAATATTTTTAAAGATTCCATTTCCGAGTGTATTAAGTGTCAAAATAAGACTCCATGTCTGACCAGCACATTTTTTACTCCTTTCAGTTTCAATCGAAAAATTATTTAATTATATCAACTCAAGGCACATGACTTTTTATAGGTGTATTGTTGAATTCAAGTATAAATTAAATGGGCCTGGGGAAAAGGACCGAAAAAATCTTTTCGGATTGAACTTAAACCTCGATCTACATTTTAAAAAATATTTCATGCCGGCTACTTGCAACCTTTTTTTGAGGTTTATCTGTCATTTAAAATCTGATAAAATGACTTGCACCAATGAACGTTACATACCATCTCGCATAGTTCTACAATCATATAGTTCTACAATCATATAGTAACTTTTTTTAACTGAGTTTGTTTTTACAATGTACATCTGTTTTATCAATTTATTGTTCTTATAGGTAACAGCCAGCAGCCATCCCCAGCCACAGAAATCTCCACTGGCACCAACGCAGACAGCACCCGGAGTACTAAACGATCCAACGAAACTGTGACTGAAGATAACGGTAATTTTTGAAAGTGGGAAAAATAGCTTAAATGATCATGATATGATCGGTAATTGTGTAAAAACAGTTTCCTCACTGTATTCCCATGTGTGAGAATTCTTGGGTGGGGCAAATGGTCATTGAAGTAAAACGATGGCCCAAATTCTCCCTTGTTTCATGAAATTGTCTGGTGCTTGATGCCTTGAAAAACACTGCAAGTACACGACTGAATTTCAAATTCAATTTTTGGGGGACAATTACTTTGTTCTCTTAAACCACACTACCTTCAAAGAAAATAGTTTCTCACAATAAAATACTTACCAACATCCCTTTAAGTCTGGTTACATGCCACCCCCCCCCCACAACACACAACAATGAACCAACATCCCTTTAAGTTTGGTTACATGCCACCCCCCCCCCCCCACAACACACAACAATGAACAAACAACATCCCCAAAACAGTAAAAGTTGTAATTAAGTTTGGAAAATGAAATCAAATTTTGTACTCGAAAAATATGTGGAAATGTAACCTAATTTTAATCAATTTAATTTGTTTTGCTGTTTTATAGTGCCAAAACGTCAACGCTCAACAAAGACAACAAGAATGAAGGAAACCATTTCGGTTGTTGCTGAAGCGTTCCAAGTTCAGATGAGGAGATCAGAACACGACTTCCGTGAAGACATGAAAAGGCAGCAGGAAGAGCAGCGAGAGTGGGAGCAGAGTTGGCGGCAACAAATGGCAGACGAAAACAAGTCATTTAACGACACGATGAAGTCGTTCATGACCGCTATGACTGGTGTTTTCAATAGATCCTCCGATCAGCATTCACCTAGACCTGCCCCCCCCCCCCCACCACCTCCGCGATTCTCCAATGGCATTGGACCCAGCCACACAGATAGGTATTATAGTGCTGGCTCCTACCAAGCTGCCGTCCACCCCCCATCTGACGTCTACTCCCATGGTGCTAACTTTGGCTATTGTGCTAGCACCCCCCACAATGCTAGCTCTCCCCATGCACCCCATGCAGGTGCCCCTTCAGGAGCAATCCGGTACCAGCCTACCAGTCAGGGAAGTACAAGCCGCAGTGATGTTACAACATACACATCATTGTAACTGCTTCCCTGACCTGATTTTTTGCACCAATCAGTTTTGAGTTATTGCACTATTTAAAGTTTAGTAAATTGTCTTATGCCTCTTATTTTTCTTTTGTAATGTAATACATTTAATAACTTAATTATCGTGCTGTAAAATCAAAGTTTGCCACATGTTCTTTTAAATCTTGAGTTTCATATTCTTATTGGTAGCTCACCTTTTAGTACACATTTCATCAAAAAGGTTTGGAGGGGAAAAACCGGTATTCAAGTGTGCAGGGTTTTCGTTTTATGTAGCAGCTGATAACATATTTTTACATTCTTTCAATGCAATATAAATGTATACCTTCCTTACACTTAAAACAAAGTAAAAAGAAGTATGAGAAGTGTTTACGGAATAACTTATTGTAACAAAATATGCAATTTCCCCAAAAAGTATTTTGTCTTGCCGTTTATGTTATCAAATTTTTACGTCTCGCATTATTTTTTTTTATAACTGTTATTTAATCCTATAACTTATTTATTTGCTAGAGTTGTAGTATTTATTAGAGACCATTAGAGTGTATTAGTACAATGATAACAGCCCTTTGTGTTACCTAGCGTATTTTAAACAAGATTAATAAATGTGCATGGGTTTTGACCAAAATAGAGGAAAACCAATAATATTTTATGGTCCTTTCAAAGCAAAAACATAACAAGAAATCAATGAACGGTGTACTTGTATGCTTGCCAAAAACATAACTGGGTTTATTAATATATACAACTCCACTTAGCATGTAAACCAAATGATAATAGGTTGAAAACTAGGAACAACATAACAATTCTTTTGTTGAATGACTTTTAATGGCATTGTTCATAACTATTATTTAATCTTGTACCTTATTTATTTGCTAGAGTTGTAGTTTTTATTGAAGACCATTAAAGTGTTCTAGTACATTAACAGCCCTTTGTGTTATTTATGCAGTTTCTTTAAAACAGCTATTTTTGTATGTATGTGTAATGTGATGTACATTTCCTTCGTTAACATTAATTCAACTGAACCATGACTACAAACATTTTCATGATTACCTCCATTAAAAATTCAGGAAGGTTAGCCGGATAAATTATCAAAATAACACTTATGGATCCTTAATGTCCTTGGGCAAAGTATTCAACTAGTGCAGTGCGTAATTCCTCTGCATTACCATTTCTGCCACGTTGCATGTTGACACCAGGATCTGGTTGATCATCTGGAAAAAGCCAATGAGGTTGAACGACATCATTAATAATAATAATAATAATGTATAGATTTATATAGCGCACGTATCCACCAACTAAGTGGCGCTCAAGGCGCATTATATTATTATCCCTGCTCATAAGGCTCATAAGGCTCATAAGTCATTCCTGAAACCATCTCAGCTCCCTGGGGAGTATACAGCTCAATTGCTGCCATTTCTAGCGCATAGAGAGCAAACCATCTCTGCCTTCACAGGTACCCATTTAACCCCTGGGTGGAGAGAAGCAATTATGGTTAAGTGTCTTGCTCAAGGACACAGGTGTCACGGCTGGGGCTCGAACCCACACTCTGCTGCTGGCAACACCAGAACTTGAGTTCAGTGCGCTAGACCGCTCGGCCACGACAATCCACTTTACGTGCATTATACAACACACGGGACCTACGGCTTTACGTCCCATCCGAAGGACGAAGCAATTATGGTTAAGTACCTTGCTCAAGGATACAAGTGTCACGACCGGGGCTCGAACCCACACCCTGCTGCTGGCAACACCAGAACTTGAGTTCGGTGCGCTAGACCGCTCGGCCACGACACTCCATTGTTCTCTTCGCAGATATTATGCAGAATGCAACATGCTGCAACCATAGTTGGCAGTTTATGAATGTCGGTATCGTTTCTCTTGAGAAGGCAACGCCATCTTCCTTTCAACCTACCGAAAGCACATTCGACAACCATCCTGGCTCTGCTGAGTCGATAGTTGAACTGAATCCGTTCTGCTGTCAAATGTCCTTGGTCCGAAAAACCCTTCATTAGCCACGGTAGCAACGGGTACGCAGGATCTCCTAACAGCACTACTTGCATCTCTACACCATTGATGGAACGCGTAGTCTGATCAGAGGAAACAAAAATTAAAAAATAATGTTTTAAAACAAGTTTAATGAAAAACAATTTTTTTTTAAAGTTATGAACTTTCAACAATAAAAACAAATAAAATATCACCTTTACAAATGGTATTTTGACGAAAATACAGATCTTACATGAATCAAGAAATTTTCCACCAAATTAATTATGATACTCACATCAGTAAATAATGTTCCAGCTTCCCCTTTGCGGAAAATGGCCGAGTTGCTCAGTATTCTTGAATCATGAACACTGCCTGCCCACCCTACAAAGATGTCTGTGAACCTGGAGAGAAAAACAGTTGTGCAAATAATGATTTAGATCAACAGGCTTAAATTAATGTCATGCTCTAAATGCTGACCAAAACAAGTGTAATGTGGTAAAAATGCAACATGTAGCCTAATAATAAATTATAGATCTGCTTCCGGGATGAAAGGCTCCGCTTGTTACAGAGCCCAACATATTCAAACTGCAAAAAATCATGTGAGTACAAAAATGATCGTGAGTACATGCCTGATATTGGATCTTAGACATATTGAGAATCCAGTAGGCGTTTTTTGTTGTTGAGCTTTTTGGTTTGGTCTTTTTGTAATTTTGATGAATTTTTAGTGGCTGGTTGTCCTGAAAATCATGGTTTCCTGGACTGGGGTGGACCTAAAATGTCAACATAAAATTAAAAAGGAGTAGGCCTACAGCATGCAGCACCCCAGTTGCTGGGTCTAGAATAGAATTGAACTAATTTTAGCATCGGGCATACCTGTACTTGAAGTCAACTACGGCCTGCAGAACAATACTGTGGTAGCCCTTCCGATTGAAGTAATCACGTGCATGTTCTGTTGGTGCAATGATTGGGATGTGGGATCCATCGATGGCTCCAGCAACTTGAGGGAATCCCCATCTCAATTCAAATCCCCGGACTGTTTCTTTCAGGGCATCTCCGGTGGGGAATTTCAAAAATTGTCTCTGAAGAGATACAATCGCTTTGGCGACTTGATGAACGACAAAACAGGCTGTAGATCGACCAACACCAAATAGCGCTCCAATTGTCCTAAACTCAACATTGGTTGCCATTCTCCATAGCGCAATGGCAACTCGCTTTTCCACGGAAATTGACTGACGGAAGCGAGTGTTTATTTTGGCGAGTTTTGGCCGCAACAGGTCGCAGATTAACTGGAATGTGTCCCTCTTAACTCTGAAGTGTTCCTTCCATTCATCGTTGTTTAGGTTTCGGACCATTTCGTCCCATACTGCTGTCGTTCTTGGTTTAACCCAGACGATCCGTTGAACTTGCTGTTGTTGTTCAACAAATGCTGTTGCCAGCATTAGCACAAACATGACAACCTGTCGCTCCACTAACCATGCCCTTCTTGCCATCATGACTCGCCTGTGTGACCGTCGTCTAGACACTCGAATTTCCTCCATTGCTACCATTCTACCACGATGTCGGCGGTAAAATTGTGCCAGAATTAATGGCAACAACACCGCAAATAAACGAAACTGATCATCCATTAAAAAACTGTAATTTAATGAGGAAAAAATCAAACGTAAACGGTGAAAGTGAGTCGGTCGAACTGTGTCTGTAAAATTAGCGAACGAAGCATAAACTAAGATGGCGGCATGCATCACCCCGGGCAACGCGTGTGCCTGCGTGTGCGCACAATCAATGACCTTGCTCAGTTGACCTGTCACACGAGCAGTGTGGAACTTCCGTTGAACCGACGGTCGGGCTAGGGGGATCAATGCACGATCAGACTCAAGTGTGAACGCGTCCGCGATCAGTTTATCGCCCTTGCAGGATCTGATCCTCCGTTGATCGCCCTTGCCGGATCTAGTGTGAACGCGGTCTCACAATCAGCAGTGTGGTCAGCAATAAGCCTTATTGGAATTGAGCGCGCAATGAATTATTTTGGTTGGGTTTTTGGAAAAAGTTGTAAACAAAAGCACAGTGCACAAGAGGAGTAAAGTGATCGGCAAGAAGTTGGAAGTTTTTACATTTTTTAGCAAAATTATGGAGAAAATTATTATTAACAGAATAATTTATTTTTTCTCCGGAAACTACACAAATGGAGGAATTTTCAGCTGATTTTTGATCCCCAGGTGCTACAACCAAGTATTTTTTCCCTTCTAAAAAGGGGGAAATTGCAGATCATTTCAACATATTTAAAAAACAAATTAAGCGCTGGTCAAACCGTGGGCAAACCCACAATAGATTAAAAATAATAATTATAAATTAGTGGTGTCGGTTAAGGTAGTAGTACATGTATATAATGTACACAGGCACCCTTGACTCCAGCAAAAAATTAAAAAATAAATACAAAATTGCTGCCACCCAAAAAATCAAACCATTAAAAATTAATTAAAATCAAACAAAGTGCTACTTGAGACAAGAAACTATTATATTCAAGAAACATGGTCATCTTTTTCCTCATTGTACATGTAGCAGGTACATTTTAGTAAACTCAGGATTTCTTCTGTTTTGACTACACGTAAATAACCCAGTCACACCCAGTAAATAACATCAATACCAATGTCTGTACAACTAGTCTCTGTGCTACCATTCGAGCTATCCCTTTAATTTAGCGAATGAACCCATCACTTCTTCACATAAAGCATGATTGAACTGTTTTTTTCCCCTTGGGTACATTTTCTGTGGCCACAAACTTTTACAGTTTGGGGTGAGTCATTATACCAGCATCATTGTGTTGATGACCACAATTCTGTGCATCTCAAAAAACTGCTCAAGACGTTCACATGATCCTGCATTAAGATTCAGCATTTTACAAGAGAATCCTTCACTGAAACAACAAATTTGTAATCTCATTATTTGTAAGTGACCAATTAGGGTACATGGGGAGATGGGTTTTCTTGCCCTAACATCCATAAATAAAACCATAAATTACAATAATAAATAAAAGACAACCATCTTTAAGTAGGCACTGCAGTATAACACATTTTGATTCTTGCTTTACCCTTGTGTGACTGCAAGGGTCAAAATCAGTCAAAATGTTGATATACTTGCCAATGTACATAGCTGCACTTAACAGTCGAACACTGTTAAACCTTACATGTACATAGTTAGTACATGAGTCAAGCCTTTGACTGGTAAAAGCATTGTCTTGCATTGTTCTGTGCATCTCAAAATTACAGTAAAAACAGTCAAATATGTCCCTGTGGGCATTTTTGGGTCAACAGACAAAACAGGCAGTTGACTGGTTTTGACCACTATAGCCACTAAAATTTTGACCACTATAGCCACTAAAGTTTTGACCACTATGTAGTACTCTTGCAGCCCTGTCATTTAACACATAATTCTGCAATTTTATATTTTTCAGAAGGGAAGCTACCTTGGGATCTGCATCCAACCCTGTTGGTAAGCAAAACCAGCTGTGAAGTCATCATCAATAGGCTGCTGCAACTCTTCTATCTACAGGTAATACCATTTTTAACATTTTTACTTTGAATTATTTCAGCAGTTTATTTCAATAACTTATGGATCCCCATGTAGTAAGTGCATAGTAAGTTAACACAAGTGAAGTCAACCAAGAAGTTGTTATACCATGTGCTGTGATTTGTTTGTTTCTTAAAGAAATTATCAAATCAAGGTTAATTTCTTGCCATTAAAATTAATAAGATTGATGAATTTATGGTAAATCCAAACATTGTTTGAATAAAACTGTGAGTTTTGCCAGAAACTTTCCCATTTTTTCAAAATTCAATGCAAGGCTAACCTGAAGTTTAATGATGTGAAAACAAAACTTAAAACCTTTGTAATCAATATTTATTGAAAAGAAAGTCAATTTAATATTGAATTAGATCAGCTGTAATGGTCAGTTACAATAAACCATTGGAGTGTTGCCATAACTGGGGCTCAACCCGAACAAGGTGGGGGGGGGGGGGAGCGGGAGCGGGTATGGGGGAGAATCAATGTTTGCACCCCCTCCCCGCAATATTTTCCTGTAATTTCTTAAACCTGCAGCTGACCACCACAATACTTGCTTACTTTACCCTAACTTTAGAGTGTTGCCAGACATATTCGCATTTTCTTTTTAATTCAATGCAAACCTAATATAAAGTTCAATGTGATGAAAATGAAACTTAAACATTGTAGGTAACATTTATTGAAAAGAAAGTGAACTGCAGATCAGATGAGATCATCTGTAATGGTAGGTGTTGGTATAACTGGAGTTTTACAGTGAAATATGGATAAATTGAACTTTTCTAAAACTGCGAAAAATACACATTAAAATGAGCTCATAAGCAGTATGGTATTACATTTTATTTTGCTGCAGATAATATCAAACAGCCAAGGAACAGGGAATACACTGTACAGTGTTATATCTTTAAAGCAATTGTTTTCAAGTTAACACCCCCAAATCTACAAAATATTTTCATAGAATCTGATAATTAAAGCCAAATATGCACAATCAAGAAACCTTTGCCACAAATGAGAAAGGTGTGCCCATGTTCAGTAATTGTGAGCTATATGCCTAGAGTGGCCTTCGGACCTTGTGAGTCGGGCGATTTCCATTAAACAAAAAAAGTAGTTTTTTTCTACTTGAAACAGGTGCATTCCCAAACAGATTGTTTAATTTTAGCAACATATGGTGCTTTCTTGTTCTGCTTCAACCCGGATGTATCAATGCTGAGGTGTTCACAAATATCTTTCAGTTTTTGAAGCTTAATTGTAGCCAGTTGCTTCTTTCTTACGTCTGTTTGGCATTCTCTACATCGTTCCCTTCGTTGATGTGTATTCTGATGTGGGACTTGATGGTGGCCGCTTTTCTGTCACAGCTTCCCTTTCCCCCTTGTAGATCAGAAAAGTCAATTCTTCTCACTTTCACTCCCATTTCCTCTTGGATATCTTTCAAGGTCATTATGGTATTTACAGAGTGGTAGCATCCTGCATTGTCCTGCCTATAGTATACATTTTGCAATTCAGGCATTACTTGCTTGATTTGTTTAACAACGTGATGCATTATGGCAGTAACCGTGTGACTGTCTTGTTGGGCTGTTTTGATGTGGACCAGAGTGAGAGATTCAAACTCATCTTTAAAAGATCTGGTGAGTAGGCCTACAACTGACAGGTGCCACGAAATTTCGCACTTTCCAAACCAGTCACTCTGGCTTTTACGGTACTTGCGGGGAATGAATTTCATTGCCCAATCCTGTGTGATTAATACTGACTTATGTATCATCTAACATGTCCAGAATGTCAGTTGGGCAACTTTCTTGATTCACACTGCGCAATTGATGTGTTTTCCATAAGTGGATATCTTGGTAACCAAGAACTGCTTTATCTTCATTACTTATCTCACACTGCTAAAGTGCACTTTCGATTTCATTGACAACTTCATCCAAAATCTGCCATTGGCTGCAAACATCGTTGTGTTCGTGGTCACACATTATTTGGAAATCAGTATCTCTTGAATAGTGAAATTTGCCTATTTTCAAGGCCACGTTACCATTACACAGGATATGTTGAGTTTTTTTCTTGAGAAAAAAAAATTCAAAAGAATATATTCTTTTTTATCTTGCTGAAAATAAAAATCCAAAACCAGCAAGAATACACCTAAAAACGTGGTTACCAAGATCAACTGAAATGGTTGCCATAGTAACAACAAAACTTTGCCAAAACTGCTATTGTAACAGCTAGACCCTTGGGATCTAAATAAATTCGGCAAGTTTCATCGCAATGAGATTGATAAAATTGATGGGGAAAATAATATTTAATAATCATATTGTTGGAGGCTCATTGTTGCCCCCCCCCCCTCAATAGGGCAACACCAGTGGTTTATTGGGACTCGGACCATTACAGGTGATCTAATTTGATATAAAATTGATATTCGTTACAATAAATATTACTTACAAAGTTTTAATTTCATTTTCATACCATTAAACTTTGGGTTAGCCTTTTTTTGAAAAAAATGGGAAAGTTTCCGGCAACACTGCCAAGAATAAAGTATTTTCCCCCAGCTAATTTTTTAATTTTCCACAAGACCAATGTCTCATCTCAACAATATGTGGTCGATGTTGAAATCGGGGCACTACCATATGTGACCTGGCACCACAAAATGAGCTTAAAATCGGAAATTTAAACAATTGAGTTATTGGTATTTCTGGATTCAGTAGAACAAGAGCTTTCCAATGATCTATAACACTTGGGGTTACAGCAATCCCCCGGACCACCAGAGGGAGATTTGCGGCTTTGTTTCCGTCTTTGTTTCAAGTTGTTTGTCAGAACACGGTAAATGCTACCAACAAAAATTGGCCTGAATTTGAGGTTTTTAATTGTCTCATCGAAATGAAAATTTGGAATTCGATATACAGGCTGTAAGGAGATTTACAAATTGCAAATATAATAACAAAGCAAAATTAGACCTCCCTGCCGATTTTTCACTTTTCTTGCTGTACTGTGAAATGGTATATAGTGCGACTTTACGCTCATTTTGTTGTAACAGGTCTGGTTATGAGCGGTCAACAAATGGTATATTTGCATACTTTGAAAAAGTCCAAAAATACCCCTATTTGAAATTAATGGTAACGCGGCCTTGAAAATAGGCAAATTTCACTAAATATTCAAAAATTTAAAAAATTGCAAAACTAGCCTACAATCTTAATTTGGCTGTTGCCAAGGCAACAATTTTTTTTTTTTTTTTGGCCATATTTGTTAGTTTGGGGCAAAGGTCCATCAAATATAAAAGTATGAAGGAAATCCATTTTTTGGCCGTGGCCAACATTTTCAAAAAATCTTTGATATTTACAGTCCCTTACTCTTAAAATTTAAAAAAGTCGCATTGGTCACTATGGCAAATTAGGGATGACTTGTTAGTATTTTGTACGGTTTTAGGGTACTGGCTGGTCCAGGTCATTTAATGTATTTCACGACGGTGAGAACTGTGAACAACAACATACCATTAGTACATAAACACAATGTTATCCAGCCCATTTTCGAGCTCCCGAAATGGGTTCTTCTTTTTCCATCAAAGCCATTGCAATAATTAACCAAAACATCCCTAGTCAATTCAACAAAATCAGTTACCGTATATAAATACTTCCTTGCAATATTACTCATATTATTTAAATTATCAACGATAATTATGAAATACAATTATAATTAGAAAGTTATGTACACCACAGGCATAATAGGACCATCCTAAGACACGGCATCCAAACTCCTGTACTCTTTGTAAGACACCAACTGGCTCAGACAAAAAATAGCCCACTATTTTGTGCAATTATTCGGTGCATTTATCCATTTAAGAATGGAGCAGTATGTGTAAAGTGTTGTGTCAATTACCTCGTCTCAATTTATATCGAACCCAGCACGTACCATAGTTATTCGAGTTGTGCGCTCAGCAATATTACGTGGGTCCCCGTTGAAAGCGCTCGCAATACACGGCATGTTCCCCGTTCCCCCCGCGTGTTTTTGAAGCAACTTGTGGGCTGTACCGTACTATAATTATTTGAATTGTACTGTTGTCCTTAACAACATGGATACGCTCAGCAAAAGAAGAGGTTGCTCACCCATGAACTGCAAGTTGTGGTAACTGTGGTTTTATGAATGAATTTCGTCTTGAGACTGGTCTCAACTGAAACTGGTCTCGAGACCTATACAACATTTATACACCTTGGCGAATCCAATTGTGGCCTATGCCCTCTCCCTAGCCCCCACAGAATAAGAGGGAAAATGAGCAGATTAAGTATGGACAACTAAAATTTATTTTCTTATTGACAACCTTATTTTCTTATTGACTTTTCAATACACAAAACTGAACATATTTCTTATTCACTTATTTTTTTGTCCACAGATGGTGAAAACAACTTGCAGACTGTTGGTTTACAGTGATGGTGCAACCATGCGTCTTCCATCTTCCCCATCAGAGTTAAGCGGGTGAAATGCAAAAACCAACTCTAGTCTAGATGATGTCATCAATTCATTTATTGACTAAGTCGGTAAGGATATTACTGATACAAAACTTGACATTTTCAGTGCATGCTAGGAATCAGCTGACAAACCCCTCAGACCATTTGAATACAAGCATAATGGTGCTCCACATTTGTAAAAATAATACTTACATGTATGTGTGGTTGTCATGCAATTGCCGGCATGCATTGAGAATGCTTATTGTTTCTTTTTACATTGAATAAGTGATTGATTAGCCATCCTTGAGAAATAGGCTCTATGAATTTTACCATAAAAATTAATGTTTGATAAATGTTATACAAGATTCATTGCAGCATCTTTATTATATTGTCAGTGTATAATGAAAATCTAACCCGAGTTTGTATTTATGAAAAACAATTGATGAATTTCAGTTGCTATCGTAAAACCAGGTATTGACCTCAAATTGGAAATATCTCATTTGAAAAATTGTATACAACCACCAATCATATCAACCTAATCCGGAGACCACTGTTTTCCGCTATTACTGCTGTAGTACCGCACCACATGCGTACGTTACACACATTCTTAACCCTATCAAGCCTGGGCTTTTTTTCGTTCTCAGACCTGGGGGACCTCATTGTTCCACCTCCGTATTTTCTGTATTCTTCAGCCGATTTTCATGAAACTTTGACACGATCTATCGAATGTAGCCACAAAAACTTCCATAGGTCACCTACAGCCAAATATTTGACCCAATTTTAACCTTTGGGGGGGGGGGGGGGGTGTTGATGTTCTGTGACCTCAATCAAAATACTTTCTGGTCAGATATTTACTGGGCTACTTTTTTCAGAAAATTGTCCGCTGCCCCTCCCTTTTTACCCTCTAAAATGGTTTTAAAAATTTAACAGAAGGCTCACCGACGGACTTTAATTATTTGTGAGAAATTCAAAAACGTTTACAAACAGCGTTTGATTCATTACCTTTAGGTAATGTTTGACTGTAGATTTTTTTTTGAAAAAAGTAGTTTTTACTAATATTAGAGATTACCATGCGGATTATTATAGGTGTTTGGGGTCATGGAGTATACAAGGCATAATTATTGTGTACATCATCAGGTCTGTTTTTTTATCATAATTTGTAAGATTTGAGGCCCAAACATTTGAGGGATTGTGTACTGTAAAAATGGTCCAATATCATGACCTGGGGTCCTTGACTTCCGACTTCAAGTATTTTGGATAAACTACATGTAGGCCATGAAAAAGTGGTCCTAATTTGATTTCAAGCTTAAGGCCTTTTTCCAAAATGAATACTTTTCAGTGTGGGCGTTTTCACTAAGGTAGAGGGTGGTTTCCATTGGGATGAGAATAACCCAACGGGCGTCTGGACTATGAACATTAAATTGAGAAGAAAATAAAAGAACAGACATCAATCAATATGTTTTTCTTTTGGTTTTAAACATCTTAGGGCTTATATTTTGTATTTAGCATTGGCTGCGATGGGAGTTTATTTAGTGGGACTGGGGTGCACCCTAGAGTGTTGTAGTACATTGGTGTGATCTGTGTGCTGCAGTAACATCCCACTGTACTTATGATGACCATATTTGACAACCTACCACGTCCATGTACAACTCTTGACGATTGAGGAGCTTTGCTTCTGATTTCGTTTTATTTGGGCATATAGCCTACACGATTAAACTTGAATTGAATTGTACATATGCATGTAGCCTACGCGATTAAACTTGAATTGAATTGTACATATAGCCTACACGATTAAACTTGAATTGAATTGTACATATAGCCTACGTGATTAAACTTGAATTGAATTGTACATATAGCCTACGCGATTAAACTTGAATTGAATTGTACATATATATAGCCTACGCGATTAAACTTGAATTGAATTGTGCATTTAGCCTACACGATTAAACTTGAATTGAATTGTACATACATAGCCTACGCGATTAAACTTGAATTGAATGCACATGTTCTTTAAATCTGTTTAATTGCGGACGTTACAATGTTCGATTTCTGAATCTAATATAATAAGAGCGAAATCCTATGGCCCGTTTGTTACATATAGGCTCCAGAACCGCTGGGTCCCACGGCTCGGGAGGGGTACCTGCGTGTC
Source organism: Zoroaster sp. YZ-2022 (assembly GCA_029582265.1). Classification (NCBI taxonomy): domain Eukaryota; kingdom Metazoa; phylum Echinodermata; class Asteroidea; order Forcipulatida; family Zoroasteridae; genus Zoroaster; species Zoroaster sp. YZ-2022. The sequence goes on along the minus strand of CM055817.1, from coordinate 6,793,520 downwards.
GGGAAAAATCCACAGGGTGTTGTCATTGCCCATTCGGCTCCGCCGAAGACATCGTTTTTGCGTCACGGGCGAATCGCCACTTTTCCGCATTTACATGTATTTACTGCTTTTTGTCATGCAGCGACCGTCGTTCGGGACCCGTCAGTTGTCTGCACGCACTCCTTCTGTATTTGCTGAGGTGTTGTGTTATTCTTGACCTGTGTGCTTAAATACCGTAACGGCCTTACTTTCGTGGTGTTATGGCTCACACGTGTATGCATGTTGTGTTGCAGTAATGCATGTTCTGTAGGAGCATAGAGAAAGGACGTGGTCCTTTCTCCAGCTCTATGGTGGGAGCATGTGGTGAGTCCTCATTTTCAGCAGAGCGTGGGGAGAGTCTACGGAGGAAGTTGGGGTTCTTTTTCTTAGGCATGACAATCTTAATGCAAAAGAAGAGATACATGTAGGTGGGGTATTTTGTAAAAAAGAAAGAAGAGATAGGTGGGGTATTTTGAGGTGGTGACGTGCATGACAATTGTCTTTTTTGGTAGTGCAGCGGTGAGTCCTCATTTGAGCAGAGCGTGGGGACAGTCTACCGAGGAAGTTGGGATTCTTTTTCTTAGGCATGACAGTCTTAATGCAAAAGAAGAGATAGGTGGGGTATTTTGTAATAAAGAAAGAAGAGATAGGTGGGGTATTTTGTAATAAAGAAAGAAGAGATAGGTGGGGTATTTTGTGTTAAAGTAATACACTGGAGAATTGTAATAAATGAGCAGAAACAAATGTTGTAAGGAGCAACAAATACAATAATACAAATGACATCCCACTCCACAACAGAGCAATACCACCGCCCAACACAGGTAACCACCAATCAACACATTTCAACAACAAAAAACTGTACACATCAACCCCTCCTTCAGTCGAAACACTGGCCAATTATACACCTCCACTCTACCTAAACCCTCCACTCCCCACCCTCCTCAATTCACCCAACTCCAACCGTTCCAAACCCGATCTTCAGGTCGGGTAACTTCGCTTGTATTGGTATAAAGCTCATTATGGCCTTCATCCTGCTGCATACATGTTCAGCGATGCGCAATACTTGAATATTTTGTGTCCTGCAGCCTCAAATTCTGAATAGGGGGAAGGGCCATAGCAATGGGCGGGGGGGGGGGGGGGGGGCGGGGTGATCGACACCCATAATATTTTTTCTCAGTCGGCATTTAGAGCCTCAGTTGGCAAATAAAACATCAAAGGTACTAGAACGAGGGTTGGTCCAGAATAAATTTTCAGTGCTATGGATGTGCTGACTGCAAATGTATTGTGTTTCTAAGCACTGAATAATTATTTGCCGATTTGTTTGTTTGTTATAAGTTGTTTATAAGCTGCGGTTTCGGGTGGCAGTTCCTCCCCCCCCCCCGGTGGGGTGGGGGAAAAACCAAGTAAATTTCTCTCATCATATTAGTGTTATATTGCAAAGCTACAAGTTTTACCTATATTAGTGTTGTGTTGGTAAATTTACCAACAAAAAATATTTACATCCCCAAACTCTGAGGTCAGACGGCAAATTCTAATCACTTCGTAAAGTGTACATGTGTACATGTACATGTATCTATGATTGACTGATTGTCACCCAAATTACCACAATTTTCCCAATTCCGTGCGTCTTATAATGAACGTGAGTACAACCAATGATTAGTTAATGTTCCGGGTAGAATGTCATATCCGACCGCCACTTTTTCTCATTAAATATAACCAATAATGTAATTTTACCTACATGTACCTTGTAAAGTGGAGAACATATGGATGATGATGGACATATACTTCAAATTATTCCAGTATATTTATTTCATGAAAAATCAGGCACTTTTGGTATACGATGACTTCCTCAGTCATGTTAGTCTGATCTTGTCAACTCCCCCATTAGTGACCAACACGGTCAGTGTACATGCCCAGTGGCATCTATAATAGGATCCTTCTATTTTCTGAAGGGGAGGATTTAAAAAAAAATGGAAATCAAGTCCGAAAACCATCATTAAACAAACGAACAGTTTACAAATAAAAATATAAATGAGAAAGCATATCATGAAAGATTTTGACTTGACTCGCCAGAACCAGTTCACGCAGCGTGTGCATTGCCGTCGCCTGAAATTGTATGCGGTGTGAAAACTGCATGTATTATGATCAGCATTGGAAAAGTTTGCGCATCACACAATCATATATCGGAACTTTTATTTGACAATCGGTATGCATGATTATAAACATAAAAATGTACACTTTCCACCCAAAAAAATCTGACGTCACTTCCGGTTCTATATATTTGTCAGTCAATCTATTTTTGGCTGTGGCACGACGTCAGAAGGAACGGGAGGGGAAATTACGGGGGTGGCGACTATACGCGAATGCACATTAGTGGAATATTTGAGTAAACTCAGAAATTCCCCTATTTCCCATCTTATATTACAGAACCACAGTTTCCAACATGGTTTTCCAGTTACTACATGTAACATAGTCACACCCAGTAAATAACCTAGGTCACATGCTCCACTTATAATTACCTTTTAACGTTACTTAATTGATCAAGCAAATCAATACCATTGTCTGTACAACTAACGTTAGTCTCTCTGTGCTACCATTCGATAGAACCCATCAATTCTTCACATAAAGCATGATCATTGAACTGTTTTTTTCCCCTTGGGTACATTTTCTGTGTCCACATAAACTTTTACAGTTTGGGGTGAGTCATTATACCAGCATCATTGTGTTGATGACCACAATTCTGTGCATCTCAAAAAACTGCTCAAGACGTCCATGCATATGATCTGGCATTTTACAAGATTCAGCATTTTACAAGAGAATCCTTCACTGAAACAACAAACTTGTGATTTCATTTGAAAGTGACCAGTTAATATTTTATAGCCAATCAGATGTTTCAATTAGGGTACATGGGTGAAATGGGTTTTCTTGCCCTAATATCTTGTGGGAAGGGTAGGCAATAAATCCATAAATTACAATAACAAAGAAAAGGAAACCATCTTTAAGTAGTCATTGCAGTGTAAAAATACTATTTTGATTCTTACTATCCACTGTATGACTGCAAAGGTCAAAATCAGTCAAAATAGTGATACTTGCCAAGGCACACTTAACAGTTGAACAGTGTCAAACCTTACGTGTAGTAATACATTTACAGATCAAAATGAGTCGACCATTTTTGACTGATAAAAGCATTGTCTTGTATTGTTCAGGGTGGTCAAAATGACATTTAAAACCAGTCAACAAAAATGCCCCTGTGTGCATACATGTATTTGGGTCAACAGTGAACTAAAGTTTAGCTAAAGTACATGTAAGAGGGTCAATGCATGGGTAACATACTGAGCTTGAATTTTGTGGGAAATTGAAACTTTATCCTTTATAATGATACAAGTGATGAATGTGTGTGGTATACAACTTCAAAAGTAGTGAATCTGCATACGATGTACTGAGGTTATTACACTGTTTTCTTGATAATAATAAGTTATTTATGCATGTATGTATAGTACCTTTCACAATATTATACTCCCTGGTAACCAGGCTATATATCATTCATATTATACACTGTAAATAATTACCGTAATTTTACGCCGAAAAGTTTGTACATAAATTCTACGGTGAATTACCTTAATCATCCCTTTCTCGGTGTTTACAGCCGAAATCCGTATTATGGCTGCAACCATTGCACTCTGGGATATATGCAATATGTAAATGATCTGACCTTAGTTTGACATAGCTTTGTCCTCAAATCATTTCCAATGTTTTAATATGTGATTTTAGGCCATTTTCAAATAATTTACTGTTAATTAATTTTATGATTAAAAAGGTAAGATTTTGATGTTCTCTTCTATGTTTATGTAAAAAGTACATTCAAATTTTAAAATATTGAAATATAGATTATAATTGCATGCCAGCATGACTAAAAAGAGTTTCGAATATATATACAGTATATATACACTAACAGTATATATAAAGGGTACATTAGTAACTGGAGAGCATCAGGAGTGGTTGAAAATAGATCTAGACTATGCGTACATGTAGGTAAGTGAAAGACATTGTGTTAAAATAAACAGTTGCATTGATTAACTCCAGCATTTTGCAGATCCATCCCATAGCAGTTGCAGCATTCCATCCATACAAGAAACCCGCTAAATGTACGGCATAATAAAACGGCACATTTTCACAACGGTGCCCGTAAATGTACGGCACAATTTGTAAAACTTCCACTGTAAAATTTACGGTGCTTTACATGGCACCCTAGCTGCCAGGTATAAAAGCACCGTAAATTTTACAGGAAGGTTTTGCTTCTAAATTAATTTTGTAATTAAATAAATTAATAAAATTATAGAAAATGTTTTCCGTTAGCTTTAAAAGATAATGGCAATAATCTTTACTGCAGAAAAGTTGCCGCCGGGTATCCGTTTACTCCAAATACATTGTATGCATGTACATTGTACTGTATCTGTGTGATTTCTTTTCAGATTTACAACAATGAGACCAAGGGAAAACAAAGATTACTGAACTTTTTACACCAACTCCATTTGAAGAAGCAAGGAGATACTGTTCTTTGCAGGAAGATTCTGAAGGATTTGATCAATTGTATCACATCAACAAAACTATACATGTAAGTATTACATGTACCTTGCTGTGCTGGTACTACTTTAGATATTGTTTATCCATTGCATGCACAGGGCTCATGTATGAACTGTATTCATCAAGTTCCTCTAGTCATTTTCATACAGAACATGAACGTTTATTTACGCTGTGGTTGAAACAGGTTTTTAAAAACATGTCACAATGGCAGTTTAAATTATTTTTAAACTTTTTTTTTTACAATTACAAGGTGAATCATTGTATTTTCAGACGTACAAGAGGCTCAAGACTGAAAATTGCCAATTTACAAATATTTCTGTTATTCTATCTTTGGGGATGGGGCAAGATATTGTCTAACCTAGAATGTCACAGACTTAAAGGGGCAGTAACGTCACGATAAGATCAGACTTTCGATGGGTCATACAATTGTATAATCGGTGTTTTAGTTTAAGATGAACACAGTGACTGAAAGTTATTGGCTCATTTATGCAGCAGCAACGGAAATATGACCGTATCATGTGGGTTATTATGGCAGTCACTGTGTTAAAAGTCCTATGAAATAGGTGTTTTTTCATTGTATACAATAAAGTATGCCTACTGGGACATATATTTGTCATTTGTAAATTTTTCCCCTCACGTTTATACCATACAAATATAAATTTTTAAATTTAGGGGGTGCTTTTCGACATGCCCATACCCCTTCATTAACATAAAATTTGTGATGTACACTGAGGCAATTCGTACACTTGCAGACAGACGAGCAGACATGCTTTGAACGGGGCCTTCACAGCCAGTTCGGTATGGCTTATAAGGCCATGCTGCTACAAGATGCAATTCTAACGATATTCCCGCTAAGTAAGAAGGCTCTGAAGGCTCCAACGAAGAAGAGGGGTGTTTTTTTAAAGCGAGAAAGACTCGGGGTAAGTGGCCATTTAGTAATACTTCAATGCATAACCCAGTCCACTTCCGTGCAAAACGACATGTTCATACCATGCTCACCTTTTCAGTGTTCACGGCATGGAAACATGCCGTGATTTTCCGCATTAATAAAAACATCTTGTCTGATTTTTATATCCTGGCAAGACAAACATAAAAACTTCAAACCTTTCTCATTACGCCTGCGCTTATTTTGTTTTGAGTTTTTTTTAAATGATCAGAACTTTGATTCAACTCTTTCTGTTATTTCATAAAATAACACCGTAATGTTAGTATTGCCTTCGGTGTGTGTTCCGACTGCATGATGGGGGCTTGCGCTGCGTTTCACGGATAACTCTCCTCTCTTTCGGACATGTTTTTCGCGTACGTGTTACTGCTAGCTTTTCGAAGAGTAATTCTCCCGTGCGTCTGGCCTAAAATGCGTCTGTGTGTGCATGACAACACTAAGCGTGCATTGTACCGTGACGGGGACAACTCGACCCTCTATAATTATTAGACTGTGATCCGATCAAAGTCTGGCAGCAAACCATACCGCCTAGCTCCGCGAGTGTAAAATTATCTGCCTTTGTGTACGTCACGAACGTTTAGTTAAAACTTCGAAAATTCAGGGGGTCAACTTTTGATTCTTAGATAAACAATTAATAATCCACTCGACACAAAAAAAAACATTTAAAATTGTTTTTAATTCATACCAATCAATATAACAGCACCAAAAATAAAGTTTGGTAAATACATGTACACTCGTCACAGGACCTTTAATCTATAACTAACATTCCGATTCCATGCCCTGTTGATCGTGACAATACTGCCCCTGTAATTCTTACTGATTTTACATTACCACACGTCATTAACTTGTTGCACCATTTAAAAAAAAAACTGTGAGGTACCCATCCATCACCGAATTTACTGAAGTTGTTCCTATGTTGTGGAGTAGTGTTGGATGAAACTAGTGTTGGTCAAACATTGCTAAAATTTTGATTATGGTTTATCTTATGAAAATGTGTTCAAAGAGTAAAAGATCTACATGTAGATTGGGCTAGAAAATACCTTTAAAATGATATAAAATCTCTTTATGTACTGTATGACAAGAGATACATATAGTCTGTTTGACATCGCACAGTACTTATATGTAGACAAAAGTTGATTAATCCACATCTCTAAAATAAAATGGCCAAGAGACGCGCAATTTGGATTCAAGGGGTTTATACCAAATATCCTACAAAATTTGAGGAATTAACATGGAATGACCCATTTGTATTTTAACCCATCTGTATGATGACAGTCACATGATACTAGCTGATGGATTTTGACAATTTTACTTCTACAGGGCATGGTGTTTTCACTACAAAGTCTTTCAAAGACGGAATTTTTTGCTTGATTATCGAGGGGAGTGTGTGTCTCATAAAGGTCTTTGAAGGGAGAAATCATTCAAACTTTCATGGACAACATGGTACAGAAGGTAAGTACATGTAACATAATGTTGTATGTGATATGTTGCATAATTGGCTGTGCTTGTTTAGTTGCCCCAGAGACTGAAGGTAAATTTGTTTAAAAAGCAATACCTCACGTAGTTTCATGGTAATCTCTGAAAATGTAATTTTGTCAACTTGTTTTTCATTTGTTGGCTCATCGTACGTTTTAAATAATTTGTTTGCCAGTGTTGACATGCTAGCAAAGCAGTCAATCTCCTTTGCCCAATGTCACACTGGTAACAATTGAAACTATCAAGTGTTAAGTGCAGTAGTTTATCCTTTGTGTTCATGTAATATTCAATAATGTTCTGTGGTCTTATGTTTTTTAAAAATATTTCTCTACCGATTTTTGAGAGAAATGTTAATGCATTATTACTAACTTGTTATGATATTATATAATTAAATATAGATGATCCCAACACTTTGCCTATGGTGATTGGTTTAAATAACATAAAATTAATCATATGCAAACATAAATTAATCATACATGTACTACCGGAGGTTTATGAATAATTCAGTAGTAGCGTCCACAGAACAGACTGTAAAGGCACTTGTATCTTTTTTGGACATTGTGTTTTGGGATTGCTGCGTGCACCTTGACTAAAGGCTACTCAACATTAAGCTGCTTCTATTGTGTCATAGTGAAGGTCAGGAATGGAAATAGATGAGTAAACTTATGCAAATTTGTATGGTATGTGCTGTATGTGACCTGATGTACACATTCATATATTGTTGCTTCCCGATCTGCCACCAATGACAACATGTTAAAAGTCACATGAATATCATCTATCACATCACTAGAAAAACTCTTAACAGTTGCCATTGAGGCTAGTAGGGAAGTTTGTTCCTGTCAACTTTTTAATATTTGTTATTTAGGGGGCGAGTTTGCCAGGGTTTAGTTTAGTTTGCTGGGGTGGGGGAATTTTGCAAAATCTGTGTGACTTGACCCTTTGTATTTTCGATCAGTCTTTGAAGTTCTTTTTTTTCTTCTTCTTTGTTAATAAATCTATTATTTTTATAGGTGACCTGGTTTTGTACATCTACATGTACGTATGCTATGTACCTGTGCTTACTAGCAGACTTGTATGAATCAGACTTTAACTCAAGTCCAACTCTAGTCGCATATTATAAAGCCCCTATATACACTTTGGTATTACCGTTGGTGATACATGTACTGTAAGTAGTGATGAGAAAATAATAAGTTTGTATGTGAGTACTGATTATGTGAAGCTATACATTTCATTCACCTCAACAGGACTCGTAGATAATACATTGCTGTCTCCAAGACAAACATATCCACCTGATGATTTGATGAATCCAAGCAAAGGTGTGTACTTAAAAATGATGGATCTGAAAATATTTTCTATTTCATGCATGTCATTTATCTAAGATAAAAACCATTTAAAATGCCCAATTTATTAATATATAACAACAAATGTTCTCCAAGGCTTTCTTTGCTAATCATAGATTCACTATAATTACTTTCCTTAATTATTCTTATAAAACAAACTTTGGTGATCTTTAAAAGTTTGTTCTCGGTGCAATGCACATACTTAAAGTTAAGGTACATCTTTGGTAATTGCTAAATTACAAAATTATTATACAAAAGATACTTAATGTGAAGTTAGTACTTCTAGTCAGTTTGAAGATTTCTTGTCTAACAAGAATACATTTGGAGGGAGACCTGTCTGTTCCCTTTATAGCCAAATACAAATTGGGTAATAGTTCATACCCCTATGTCGTGTAAAACACAGAACGCCAATCAATCCAGCAATATACTGCCCAACCATTACTAATGTGATGAGGATCCCACTATAACACCTGTTCTGTATTGTTTAAAGTATCCACAAGCCAATGGATAATTGTTTGGAAAGTTATTACAACAACAATGGGTACAATAGAGGTCCTTGGTTATCAATAATACACATAACAAAAAGAATAATAGGTCCTTCATCAGTTATTTGTTCTCAGAGTCCTTATAGAAGCTCTTTGTGTACAAATCCAATGAAGATTGCTTCAAAAAGTCCAACAATAATGGGAGCAGTAAATGTCCTTGGCTATGCAAGATTGTGTTCCTAGGACGTCTGAGAACAAAGATTAATGAGGACATATTGTCTCTTTTATCATTTTGTCCTTGGATGATACTTGAAACCATGTTCAATATATCCTTGGTTCATCCATAAAGTATAACTCTCTGCCCTGGCCTACACCATGCCGTGCAGACATTTTCCTATTGAGAGAGGATTTAAAAAGGCTAAATGGGGACTTCTGTCTGTCCACATCATTTTATTTATTTATTTTTATTTTTTTGTTCCCCACAATTTACCATCTATGGGACTTGTGTGTAGTCCCCACTACTGGGTAACCAGTATTTGTGTTGAAGAGGTTTCATTATGCTTGGTCAGTTATTTAAACTTCTGTCTTAACTTCTTGTTCAGGTAGAAGAATGGATTTAAAGGAACAACCATGCAGAGGTACATGTGAGTAGTCTAAATGAAATTAGCATGGGGTTTATGTACTGGATACTGATGTACTACACAACATTGAGTATTACATGTACATGATATTGACAGCATTTTGTTTGGATTCACCCTCAATAATAAACAATAATGTCTATAGAGAATGAAGTATATGTACTGTTCTTCAATGCTGGAAACTCTGTATCATATGACTCACTTGAAATTAATGATTGTACTGTTGGTATGCAACAAAATACAAAACTGTGAAAAAAACATGATAAATAGGAAAAAACAAGGCAGCGCCACTAATGACGGGAATTTTTCAAATAAAACATTATTGCAAGAAGAGCCATTGTATGTTTTTTAACCAAAATGATATTAACCAAAATATGTACCAGTGTCCCTTGGCAATCAGAGAGATAACATCAGTGGGCAAATAATGAATACCATAGATGGAACATCAGATAATAAGTGGTTTACATTTTTCACATCATAACAGTGGGTTGTTTTCTAATCCAACTTTTCAATATTTGTTAACGCGAGAAGTTATATCTTCCGAAACATATGAAACATTTTGAATGTGACTAAATAAAGTGCTCTCGCAGCACTGTCATTTAACACATAATTCTGCAATGTTATATTATTCAGAAGGAAAGCTACCTTGGGATCTGCATCCAACCCTGTTGGTAAGCAAAAACCAGCTGTGCAGTCATCAATAGGCTGCTGCAACTCTTCTACAGGTAATACCATTTTTCACATTTTGATTTTGAATTATTTCAGCAGTTTATTTCAATAACTTATGGATCCCCTGCAGTAAGTGCATAGTAAGTTAACAGAAATGAAGTCAACCAAGAAGTTGTTATACCATGTGCTGTTATGATTTTTTTTTCTTAAAGAAATTATCAAATCAATGTTAATTTCTTACCATTAAAATGAATAACCAGTGATGAATTTATGGTAAATCCAAACATTGTTTGCTGCCACCTTTGGGAGCTAAAATGGTAGGAATCCATGTGAATAATTCCATCATCAGGGTACAATATCTCAAAAATATAGTGTTAATTGACGAACAGTTTTAAATATCTAACTTTTGTGGATGTTTTGGGAATATTAGTATTTTTAACAAATATTGCTGAAATCCAGAAATGTTGTCCTGGTCCTTTGCATCTCATTGATGTCAACAGTTAGTTTGTGTTAAACATTTACCCAAGAAAAAAAACGTTCTTTACGTAACTCTGCATCAATTTCCTCTTTATCAACTGCACTGTGATCATAGAGCTATTGCATGCTGTGATCATAATAATAATAATAATGTGTGGACTTATATAGTGCACGTATCCACCAACTGAGTGGTGCTCAAGGCGCATTATATCATTACCCCTGGTCATATACGGCTCATAAGGCTCATAAATCATTCCTGAAACCATCTCAGCTCCCTGGGGAGTATAGAGCTCAATTGCTGCCATTACAGCGCATATAGGGCTAATCAACCAACTCTGCCCTCACAGGTACCCATTTAACCCTTGGGTGGAGAGAAGCAATTATGGTTAAGTGTCTTGCTCAAGGACACAAGTGTCACGGCCGGGATTCGAACCCACATTCTGCTGCTAACACCAGAACTTGAGTCCGGTAAGCTAGACCGCTCGGCCACGACACTCCACCATGGACCAAATAGACACACAGCCGTAACATGAATAGATTAAACTGCCTTATTTAAGTTGATATAACACTGTGATTATCATAGAAATAATGGCTGATTATACACAGTGAATAGCTGTTGTATTAGAACTTCAGATACTTTCTGTTAATCTTTTTGGTTATGTGGCTTGCTTCAATTTCTTTCTTAAAGGGAAGGTGCAACAGTGGTCCAGCTTGATTCAAAGAATTCAAGCATATACATGTATGTTAAAGCAGATTTGCCCAAATTACCAAATACCACTGCTGTACCTTCCCTAACAATATCTGTGCCAAATTGGATGAAGTAGACTTCATTTAAGTTATCAACCCTTTTTCCAAACAGGTTCCCTGGATATCTAAGCTAATTGTATCCTCCCCGCCATGTCTGCAGAAATTGTGCTTTCTCAATTCTGACTCGGTGTCTCAAATTCAGCTAAAGAGAGCAAACATGAATGTGTCCTTGTTGTTAGGTTGCTGCATTTTTTAAAACTAAATTTGGTAAATTTCATACATGTATTTTTTATCCTTTAGGGTCTGCATCCTGCCCAGTTGATGATGAGGAACCTTTGAGATCTCAATTCTGTCCTATTGGTAAGCAACACCAAGCTTTGAAGTCGTCATCAATGTGCAGCAGCATGCGATCTTCTACAGGTAATACCATTGGAATGGAAACTTTGATGACATGTTTATAGTTGTGTTTACGTCCTTCAGATCAAAACATTAATGATGATGAGCACATGTTGTTATACATTGTAGTTTGAAAAAAATAGAGTATCCCTTAATTATTGTTGCTGTTGTATGATGTTGTCATGGGGGGTCCCCCTCCTGAACAATTAATACCATCTTGCCACATGGGGGATGCCTGACTGTGGTCATGTTGGTGTTCTTGAGTCATTTCAACTCTGCAAAATGATACATGTGCAACTATCATAAAATAATTCCTTAATCAGCCTAGTATTGTCACATTCACTTCCAATACGCAGTGGGTATATACATCGTCACTCAGGCTTGCTCTTTTTACTACCTGTGACCACTTAGATCCTTTCACTGGCTTTACATGGACTTTGTTTTAGTCTGTCAATCAAGATCACTGATTCCCATTGTCATGGCAACCATGCCATGTCTCTAATAAAAATAATGAAGTTTTAGGGGCGGGGACCAGCCCTGAATAGGTATAGAGAAAACCTACGTAGTCTGGTAGGGACTAAAAAGCCAACCTACATACACTGTACATGTACATTGGTTTATACATGCTAATGCTATACTTAACTCTGTTTTTAATCCATTTTTTTCTAAATGTTGCTTTCCCACATTACCTAACTGTAAAGACCAAAATGTGTGCTTTTTATTTAACTTATTAGAAAGGTCATTCACAAGATGGAAACCAGCAGAAACATGGCTTGTCAAACGGGAATTTAGACACTACATCATGGACAAAAGGATCACTCTCAAGTAAGGATATAAAGCAATAACTTGTTTATACTTGTTTAATCATGAGTGATACAGGATTTCCATCCATCCTATTTCTTCTACCTTTTCCTCTGCAAATCCTACTTAAAATTAGTGTGCGGATGTAAATTAGTCAAGTAAATGTAATAAAATTGAACAATTCATTTCCATCACACTTTGTAAGTGTTAATTAAAGCCTCCACAAGGGGAAATATACTTTTGTGATTTGTGTGTACGACTTGTTGTGTGAAGGCTATAGTAAACCCTACAGAGCCCTTCTTTTTTCATCCAATTTTCTTTCTTTTGTCCCACTTTTTATTTCTTGAAATCTCTGGCCAACTTTTGTCCTACTTGGTCATGAGTCTGCTGAATTTGTATTTTGTTTAAGTATGGGTTTGCTAGAAATCCTGCTATTGTTATACATTGTTCATTATATCCTTATAATCATCTCAAAACTGTTTTAAGCAGGATTGTTTTTAGATATGAAAACCAACACTTTAAAATTCTTCAGAGTTTGACGGATAATGTTATTGACCTTCACCTGACTGGTGTTGCCCTTGATCCCTAAATGTGTAAATGATCATCTGGGGACCATCTGAGGTTAACAAATTGTCTGAGACATGTGTAAACCAGAATTGATTTGTATTGAATCACAACTAAATACAAACATTACAATTATGTACAGTGAGAAGGAATCACTATGCTGTTTAAGTCTCACAATCAGGAGTGTGGTCAGCAACACCACCATGCCTGATCAATGGTTTGTGTGGATGTCCATTATTTGCTTCATGTGCTGTGGCAACCATTTAACCATTTAGTGTTGGAATCCTTTAATAGTCTTAGCTATTTGTAGAACACTTGATGAATTTAAAAAAATGCAGGAATACGTAATTCATTAAGCCTCACAATATTAGCATTGCTATCACAGGATGCACTTGCAGGGATGAGAAAATCATTATGCACTTAGATATGAAAACACTGAACTCAACAAGTCATAATAATATATTTATTGTGTACATTTTGTAGCCAAGCAGACTGTGGAGACCTTTATTCTAAAACATCATATACTTGCTGTCGTCCCACTAAAGGAAAACAAATCAGAGCAGTCAAAACCAAGATATTCAACGAGAGACAAAAACAAATAGGAGAACAAGTGAGTAAAAGTTTATTGTTTTGTTCTTTTATAATATTCTACAACTGTTATGGGTGCCCTTTCCTTTAAAGAAATAGTTTATTGTTTGTGTTGCAAAAGATTCAGTGCTCTGGTTAAATCTACTCATATCAAAATTCAAACCCAAGTGAAAATAGTTAGTGAGAAGTATGGTTAGCTAGCACTGCTAAATGTTGCATGTTCATTTGGCTACAATAATGTGCTGTTGTAAACAGCATGGTTCTATTGTACAAATGTATCTTAAAGGAGAATATTAGGCACAGAAGAGCATTAAATTTGAGAGCATTTTACCATGAATCAACTGTAGAGGTTTATCGGCAATGCATACTGTTGAAATCACTTGATTAGAATTGAATTGTCCTATACTTGTACACAAATTACTTGCTTAATGTGTTTTCTTGGCAAACAATAAAAACTACCAATATAACATGTAGACTAATACACATTACTACAGGCTAGTGGCACACTTCATACAGGTAATAGACTTCTTATTTTACATATTGAATTAACATGTATGACCTTTAAAGCATTTCGGCTGGTAGGCGGGAAACCACTAAAAAGTAATTGCATGAGTGACGTCATTCTAAGACTTGTTATCTGGAATTGTCTCTTTACAGCATTCATGTATGTCTGAGTAGCACACTGTATCATACTGTAGAACTCGTGGATACGATAGGATGTGCTACCCACTACCTAGACTGAAGATCTGACGTCACACTTTGAGGCTCATGAATTATGCCAGATACTGGAGATTCAGTTTTGATCTTGGGTGATGGCTAGTGTGTGAGCCTCAAAGCGTGATGTCAGATCTTCAGCACAACGTATCCAATGAAATCCCTTGAATGGTACAGCCAGAGCCTGTAAATTCATGCACCATGTTGCTTATCATAATTTGTACATGTATATGTCCTCAAATTTGTCTGAAAAACAAAGAGTTGAGGCTCATACATTTTGTGTAAAAATCATGACCTGGGGATCCTTGACTTTCAACTTTCAATTGTTTAGATACACAATGCCCTGAAAAAGTGGTCTTAATTTGATTTAGTGTAAGACCTTTCTCCAAAATGGATACTTTTAGTTGGCATTTTCACTAGTGTAGAGGGTGGGTTCCATTGGGATGCGAATAACTTGACAGGCCTCTGGACAATCCACATTTAATTGAAAATAAAATAAAAGTGTTTTTTTATTTTAGAATTTCTAAGTATTTTTTAATGATTTATTATTTTATATTTAGCATTGGTTGCAATGGGAGTTTATTTAGTGGAGTGCAATCAAAATGGTGGTGTCCATGGTTTGTGTTGACCGTGGGATTTAAACACATGTTTTTTGTGTACAATATCAGTAACATTAAGCCTGGCGTTAAATGTAAAATTTATAAACAGATAATTTACTCATTGTATTTCAGGTCTTTATTGGAGGAAACACAGAACAGTTTCAGGACAGTTACAATAAAAAAAAAGGTATGTGGATTAGTTACAAAATGACGCAATTGATACTGTGGCAGGAAATCCCAAATCTGATTACTTTCTCAGACAGGAGATGATCCACAGAGCAATCTCAAGGTGCAAGTCCGTTTTGGAGGAAATCTACCGTTGATTGATAATTGATTGGCAATCCCTTTGTCGGTCCACAGTTACCTTAATTAAGTCCACACTTCTCCTGAGGACGATCAGAGCACACTGATCAAAACATCTAGTTGTACCTCCAGTTCTTTTCAGAACTAATTACTACTCAATTGAAAATTTGACATGGTGTCACCGCAATTAGTCTTACTTAAGTCCACACAGGTCTGATCAATATTTGTCAGCACAACTCAAATTAATTGGTTTATTCATTAATATATCACAGAGGTAATAATTCAGACTATGTGTCAGAGTATTCTTTTCTCCCTTACTTCACAATAGTCCCCTTATAATACACTTTGCATGCACCGCAATTGCTCCAAGCAACGTCTTTAACCAGTGCACTTCGCAACCAATGCAACTATTATTTTTAGTTTATTTACTCATTTCCAATAATGTTTTGAAACTTTCCAATTATTTAAATTAGCTTTCCCCCTTAAATTAGGAATTTTATTCTAATCTGATGACTGGGTTATAGCTAACTGAGTTAAAAGTTACAGCCAATTGGTTTATTATGATTTCAGTTGTAAACATTAAGGCTTTGTCTGATTATAACCCTAACCATGCCCCCTTACCCTTCAGTATTTATTTTCAGAGGCTCCTTACAGTTTCAGATGTTTTTGTCCTGTTCATTTTTACAGAAGTTATAATGTGTTAAATATTTATTTTTTTGATAATATTTGCAGGGCATCTTGTGAGAGAACAGTTGTATCTATTGCAGTCATCAAGATCAAGCATCCTCATCAGCAGCTGTTACCCTGGTATTGTGAAGACAAACTGTTTTGCTTCTCCTTGTCTATGGTATTTCTTGTGTACATTTTTGTGTCTTATTAAATACACAACTGATACAATAACAATAACAATTTATTTTGGAAAAAAATAATACACACCCTTTATCGTTTCTGTAG
>CM055817.1:6732663-6776724 GCA_029582265.1 Zoroaster sp. YZ-2022 | reverse complement strand
CTTTTAAATAAATTTAAAACCATCACGATTATCAATAGCGTAATCTAATTTAACTTGTCCACCATTTTTTTCAATTTCAATTTCAATTTCAATGGTATGAAACATTTTATTATTTAGAATTTATAATAATAATAAATAATAATAAAATGACGTTTCCATTAGCATTCAAGAGTAATTTTACGTATTCATATCCACAATCTGGAAATTTTAACGCACCTTTAAATTTTAACGCTAGTGATTTAACGAGTATAAATATTTACGTTAACAAAAACGAGTTTTTTACCGTAGAATTTGATAATGTTTTTAACAACTACAAGTTACCTAAAGTTACTAGTCAAAAAGTAGTTAATGATTGGCATCATAATCCGTAAATATTTTATCAAAATCAAATAAATTTTACAACGTATTGTAGTTCAACGAGATGCGGTGTAGGTTATCAACATTTAAATCATTCAAATACGATGATTCGTATTTTTTTTTAGATTTCACGTTTATTATCAAATAAGACTACTTAAAGAAATGAGTTGTCCTACATCTTTTCAAAATTATTTTAACGCGTTTGATAATAATATAGACGTAAGCGCGTATAAAAAAACGTGTAAAGATTTTCATTTATCAACATCAAGCGATTGGAAACAACGCGTTGATATGTACAGTGATGGATTAGGCATTGCTTATTTTTGGCGGAATATAGGTAAAAGATATGACCCAGTACCCGGACACAACTACGACAATTCTATTTTAAATCGCAGTACCGACCCTATTTCTCTTAACAATCTATCAAATTTTGAAGCGAAAGAAAAAAGAATGGCTTTTGATGATGGTGTACATAATCGTAAAGAACATACTGTTAGAGTAGGTTTCATTTTACAATCTGATAGCGTTAAAACAGCGTACACTAAATTTATAGTATCTTTAAAATTAGCTCGAGGTTTTATGGATATAGGTACGGAACGAATTAACGATTCAATAAGAACGTACGTTTACGCGATTTTAGGAGCTCAAGCGCAAGCAAAAACTTCTTTTTTAGCAGGTGGTACTGGTTTAGACGCGCAACGCGAATTTATAAATATAGTAAATGCAGAGATTGATTCTCCTATTGATTTACAATCTTCTATTCAACGCTATCAAGACGTTTTACAATATGCTCGTTCTCAATTAAATTTTGCTATCGGAGAAAATTTATACATGATGCCTAGTGATATGAATTTACAAATAGGAACATACGCAGGATACAATAATAATTTATTAATCGCGACAAGTGATTTATCTCTAGGTTCAAATTTAGATCTAAATTCAGAACCTGTTCCTCCTATTTTAGATTCTTCACCTATACCAACACCACCATTAATTGCAAAACATACAGACTTTGAAGAGAATCGCGTGAAAGAATCTAATGATACTCATGAATCTCTCTCTACATTACCAACTAATCAAAAATCAGACAGCGTTAGTGATCCTTTACAAGAACAAGACTCAGAAGATGCTAGCCATAACGAAGAAAAAAATTCTTTAATACTTGGTTTTGCAGTTTTAAGTGGATTAAGTATTATGATTTACGAATTGTTTTTACTATAACGTTTTTCTGCATATATGTTAAAATTAAAACTCCAACTCCAGTTAACGTTAGCCATAAATGTTGTGCTGCCCACGATACTACGTTAGAAGCTGTTTTAAATAACCAACTTATAACCGATCCTATAATAGCAGGTAAAGCGGCTAAAGCTTTTGCTCCTAGTTTAGATAATACATTCGCTAGATTTTTTAATGTTTTTTGTATCGACTCTTTTACACCACCACTATCTGGTGTAGGTGGTATAGGTTTTGGGGTAGGCGTAGGTGGTATAGGTTTTGGGGTGGGTGTTGGTAAAACCGAATTTACAGCATTACCAAACTCTTTGACGATAAAAGCGATAGTCATACTAAAAGCTGTTAATACACTAACGATCGTAACACCGTGTCTTTTAAATAAACCTTTAATTTTTTCACCCAACGTGCGTTCTCTTCCTTTTATCGCGATCAACACATTTTCATTTGCTTCGTAAAGGTTTACTATTTCATCATTTAAATTTTCAATACCTTCTCTAATCGCGTCATTTAAATCTACTAGTTGTTGCCTTTCTTTATGAAGCGTATTCATCGCATCTTCATCTCCTATTTCATTTTCTTTAATTCTTTGTTCAACATCAGCTAATTCTTTTTGGTTCTCAACATATCTTAGTTGTAATTCTAATATTGCACCTCGATTTGTTGACATAAGTTTATCGAGACCTTTTAAGGTTCTTAAATCATAACTATCATTTAAATCTGAGTTTTCTGAAAGAACTTTTATTGTTTTTTCATTAGCTTTTATTACCACGTCTAGCGCTTGATCAGATTGATTTGGTCTTGATGGTAACTGACGAGCTCCTTCTCTACGATGAGGCGTTTTATCTATAATAATATCTGGTTCTAATGGGATAGGTTGTCTTTGCGCCTCTTCTATAGCATCAAAATTATCATCTACTACTTGCTCGACTCGTGGTGGTAGTGGTTTAGGTTTATAACCCGTTATACCTAAATCTTTTCTTACAAACTCAACACCATACGATTGTTGTAAAGTACAATGTACTTATACTTTTATATTCACCCTTTCTTTTTAAATTACTTAATATAAATTTTCGTCTACCTTTTTTATAGATTAAATAATCTTTTTTATCTAGTTCAAATTTATTATAATCTATAATTAAAGATCGAACTCCTAGTTTAGCGAAAAAATCATCAACATACTGTTTAGTTAATTCTTTTCTTAGCACCGTAGTACCGTTTCTTTCAATTTCTTTTTCTCTTTCATTTTCTATTTCTATTTCTCTTTCTCTTTCTATTTGGGTGTCCAAGTTTCTTTCTATTTCTTTTTCTATTTCATCTTTAAAAAAAGACGTTTCTTCTTGCGGTTGTTGCAATTGAACATTACTGCCGCTGTTTTCAATAGTATCATCAATATATTCACCTTTGTCTAAATCTTGCATCAATATATCACCTCCTGCCATTTTATAATTACTTTTTATCTTTATTTAATAATTTATAACTCGCGTAACCTATTATACTCATACCTAATACAATAAATATAATTTCACGCGTTTTTTTATCTTCGCTAGGAACATAAAAATCTTCTAGTCGAGGTTCGTTATATAAATCTTTTGGTAATGTTGCAAATTCACCCGTAACTTGTGAATATTCATTCATTGCATCGTCTATATTATTAAACGTTTTTACAGCACTTGATTCTTTTTGTATTTTTTCATTTAAATAATCTAGATATTTTAATCGTTTTTTACTAAATTCATCTCTAGCTTTTGAAAGTTGTTCTAACGCCAAATCGTGTCTTTTACGTTCTTGTTGCATATCGTTATTTAGAAAATTACTAAATAAAAAATTACTACCGGTAAATGCTAACGCATTGACTACTGCACCTCCAATCATCATCGCTATAGATAGCATTTTATAATTACTTTTTTTAAATAAATAAAAATATTTTATAGTTAACTATAAAATATGGCAAATAATGTGTACGGAGATGTGTTAGATCCATACAGAAGAATAAAAGAACCAAGAGGTATAAAAGGATTACGTCAAAAAGTAGTTATTACAAATAATCCGAGTACGATTACCGAAAATCAATTATTAACGGTTCGTTTTCCAAATTTAGGAATGAATGATGTTATTGTTCCGAATACGGTTAGATTAGCTTTTAATATAGAACTCATTTCGACAGCTGATGAAAATAGAACGTTAGTACAAAATATAGGTAGAGCGATTATAAAACATGTAATTATTAAAATGGAAGGAAATGAAATATTTTCAATAGATGATGCAGATGTATACAATTGTTTTAAAGATGAATGGTTAACAACCGCACAACGCGATAATTTAGCGTATCAAGGAATCGAAAATGAAAATGTAACTAAATTAAGAATAGACGCTAGTGATAAAGTTCCAGCGGGTAACGGAGGAAAAGATAAAGCTATCGCGGATACGTATAAAAATAGATATTACATTCCGCTAGATTTTGAATTGTTGACTTCGCATCAACCCTACTATCAATCCAGCATCGGAGATCGATTGACTTACAATCTTGTGTTTAATAAATTTTCTAACGTAATTAAAAGTAGTGATGTTAATGCAAAATATACTATAAGTGGAATTTCTTTAGAATATGAAGTCGTTCATATGCCTGAACTCGCTCGAACGATTAAAAATCAATACAGTAATAGAATGAGTATATTGTTTGATCGCGTACTAAGGCAGAGCGTGATGCATTTTAACAAAAAAGATACGATGTGGAATATAAATTTAAATACTCCTGCAAAAGTAATGAAAAGGAATATTGTTTTTATTCAAAGAACCCAATGAACAAGAAAGTAATATATTTTATAATCCAAAAATCGATAAAGTTTCAATTACGATCGAAGGTGTTCCTAATCAACTCTACGCGCATGGAATGAGAAGGTATCAACATTGGGAAGAAATTTCAAAATATTTTGGTGATTCTAATAAACAACACGCTACATGTACAGTATACTGTGTACAAGTTGTTAAAGCTTTAAATTTATCTGTCAAACAAGCTGATTATTTACTTAATAAATATGGTTTATTTTTAGATATGAGAACGAGTACTGATAATAAAATACATGGAAGCGGAAGACGAGTAGAAAACCTATCCGAAGGAATTACTATTCAAATAGAAAAAGAAGCGGAAGCACCGGGTGAATTAAACATGTATACTTTTATTATTATGGATGCACAACTCATTATAAGAAACGGACGTTTTGAAGCTGCCATTTATTAATATTACTAATATTAAAAGACAATGTTTTTAGAATATCCACACGTTGCGTTAATTTGTGGTCAAACCGGATGTGGAAAAACTGAATACATTTAAAATTTATTAGAACAAGAATATTTTAAACATTTTGAAAATATCATTATATTATGTCCTACTATCGCAGACAACGATACTTATAAAAAAAAGAAACTGGTTTTATAATGATGAGCGAGTGTTCTTTAACGATTTAAATGAGGTTGGGTTAAACGAAGCGATAAAAATTTATAGCGATACGTTTAAAGGAGATGAAACGTTATTTATCATCGATGATTGTAGCGCGAATAAAGAATTACGATATAAAAAATTTAAAAAAGATCAACAACAGAATGAGTTAATATGATTAGCTTTTAGCGGTCGACACATTAAACACAGCTGTTGGGTCATTTCACAAAAATATAATAGCGTATTAAAAGATTTTAGAGAGCAACTTAAATGGGTATGTTTATTTTATTGTAAAGATAGAGATTCTTTTGAAGATTGTTTGCGAGAAAATGATGTCATACCAACGAAAGAGTTGAGAATAGAAATTCATGAAAAGTTAAAACGAGTAAAACATTGTAAATTAATTTTAAAAACAGATCAACCTACCAGTTATGAAATACGTGACTAGGTCATTAAGCAATTACTCATAGGTCATCTAGTAATTGCTCATAGGTTGATAGTAATTACCTATAGGTTACTCGTAGGTTACTTGTAGGTTGATAGTAATTACTCATAGGTTACTTGTTAGGTCGTTAGCAATTACTCATAGGTCATCTAGTAATTGCTCATAGGTTGATAGTAATTACCTATAGGTTGTTAGTAATTACCCGCAAGTCAAGAGCAATTGCTCATAGGTCATTAGGTAATTACTCATAGGTCGTTTAGCAATTGCTCATAGGTTGCTCATTTTTTCTTTTTTTTAATATCATAAGATATATAAATATGGATACAGAAAAAATAAACAATTTAGTATATAATCTTACACAACTTTTAACTACCGAAAAAAGAAAACTTTTACTAGTTCATCTTTGGCTTTATATTGATAATGAACAATTTATAAAAGAACTAGTTTTATTTTCAAATGATATTAAAATAAAAGGAGCTATAGAAGAACTCGTTTTATTTTTAAATGATAATAAAATGTACAAGTTGTTAGCTTTTTTAGAAAAATTAAAAAATATAATAAAATCTGTTTAATAATAAAGATGAGTATAGAAGAAGTTTCTAAAATATTGAATGAAAATCCACCAATGACAAGTTCACCACCACCACTATTAGCAACTGTAAATGAGGGTGACACGAGCGATGCGCTACTGCTGAAGCAAAAACAACGGCTTTTATCCGTTGTAGTAGGAGATTCAAAAAGATTTTTTGGTAAAGAGTATAGCGTTAGCGATATTGAAGCTTTGAGTACACAAGAACAAAACGTATTACATACGCAATACGAAACTAAATTAGGTCGTGATATAACGCAGTCTTTAGGTAGCGCTATTCTAACGTTATACGCTAAATTATTAGGATTAGGTTTAGATCGTATTGATTTATACGGTTATCAGTTTGAAATTGATGATGAAGGTAAATTAATTTCAGATTTAGAAAAAGATCCTTTTATTTCTATTATGCTTTCTACCATAGCGTGTAAAATATACTACGAGTACGGCATATTAATAGCACCGCTTAGTGTGATGTTAATTACAACAAAACATTTAAAAAGAAAAGAAGAAGAATCTTCTATAGATAATAAAAGCAATGGAAACGATAAAAACGAACGAACAACAATCACAAGCACAAACGTCGCAAGCGCCGTTGACAATAACGAAAACACCAACTAAAAAAGAAAAAAACCCAAATAGAGTTGCAGCAGGTAAAAAACTTGCTGAACTTAATGAAAAAGCTTAAAACCGGTACTTCTAACGAATTGAGTTTTCAAATTAAAGATTCAAAGGGTAGAGACATAAATAATCACGGTTTCCCCATTATTTTAAATCTAGAAATTATATAAATAGTTATGGCGAGTATTTATGGTCCTAGTCGTAAGAGCGAGCAAGTTTTGTCTAGCGGTAATTATAATAATAAAAACCGAGATAACTCGTACATTTACGAACAACACGGCTATATCGATAGGGATGAAATTCAACAAAATATATCATTAATTAATTTACCGAGATTTAACATTATACTCGGTTGGCATGGGGCGTTAAAACTCCCCTTTTTTATGTTTGATCAACAACCAACTTATTGTTCGATTTTTACTAAATTTTTAAAAGGTAATAGTCTTTATTCACATTCATCGACAGAAAACTTTCGAGTCAACGCGTATCATATTCCTTCTCCATCGCGAGATAATAAATTTATTTTTAACGAAGATGCTCAACAATTAGAATATGAAATGTGCTACATATCTCAAGATGATGTAAAAGTTTTTGTAGAGGCAAGCTTTTTCGGCGCTATTAACACTAAAATCTGTTTCAATATAAAAATTAAAACTTTACCGTTAACGCAGTAAAATTTTAAAATTTATTTATATAAATAAATGGCAAGTATTTACGGACCTACATGTACTCGACAAAAGCAAAGCGAGTCAGTCACGCGTTTCTAGCGTAGCGGCTAAGGCTAATAAAAACATCTTTGAAAAAACTGGTTATATCAATACAGATGAAATTCAACAAAATATATCATTATATAAAATAGATAATGTAATTTGGTTCGAGTGGTATGGTTCAATGAGAGGACCAAGTTTTGATGTACTTATTGATATATACGATTGTTCAACCTATCGAAAAATAAGTACTAATAATAGTTCACAATCGTACCTTTCAAAACATGAAATTGATACTTATGGTATAAAATACTTTTTTATAGAAGATCCTCATCTATTTCAATTTGGTACTGAGCCAATGCTTTTAGAATGTGGTATTTGCTTCAAAATAGAACATTTGATTATAGATGACATTCCTTTCTATAAATTGTTTTTTGCACAATTTGTCTTTTTCGGCTCTATAGAAACCGGAATCTGTTACGATATAAAAATTAATATTTTTCCCTTAGCTTAAAAATTTAATATTCTTTTAATCTTTTACTATTAATAGAAAATAATGAGTGCAGTTACTGAAACAAATAAACTTTATCCAGATGTACGGTATATGACGGATAATGCGAACGATTTGCAAAAAATCGATAACATTCAAAAAGAATTACGAACTGAAAGAAACCAACGCGAAACAAGTTATAAAAAATATAATAAAATCATTAACGCTTGCTCTATCGTAGAAACTCTCACTGAATTGGGCTGTATGGGAGCAGGGGCCGTTGGAATCGCCAGCATCGTTTCCATCGTAGCAGCCCCCGTAGGATTCGCTTTAGAAGCACTAGCTTTAGCTTTAGGCGGGGTGGCGTTTGCCATCAGATACGCCAAATATAAATTGTCTAAACTTAACACGATCGAAAACCACGTTTCAAAAGCTATCGAAGACAGTGTCATTACTCAAGAAGAATTTTTACTCATCTGCGAAGAACGAGATAAATTTTCTCAAATGAAAGAAAATATCCGTACTACCTATAGCGGTACAGTTAAATTTAGTCCTAAAAATGACAATGTAGATAAAACAAACGTTAAACCTGTTGTCAATGAAGAATTAAAAAAAGATCTTATAGAAAAACTTAATTTAAAGTAAACTTTAGTATAAATAAATACAAATTTAACGAGGATTCGCGGCCTCCACCGTATAATTTTTAATTTTATATATATTTATATTCACTATAAACGTGGAGTCTTTTCGACCAACTCTTTCATCACTAAATTAAATAAACGTCTAGATCTCCCTTCAACGCGCTTTAAATAATTTAATTCTAATACATTACCGCATTTCGTACATAAATTAGCTTTTGATTTTGTACCAATTTTACATCTTCGACACGGAACTGGTATACTTCGTCCATGTTTTACGCGCCACTGATGTTGTGCGCAAAACACGTCACCACTCACACTTGGTATACAACACTTAGCTGTTTTACCTACTAAAAGCCATTCGCACGGAATAATCGTTTTCGTCGTCATCTTTACTATTAAGTAATTTAGTATCTACATGTACATAATCTTAATTTGTTTTTTCAATTTTTTAACTCTCTTTTTCATTATCTTTTTTTCGTGGGAGGGTTTTTACATTTTTATTAAATCTCACATATACCTACAGGGAGATTAAACGTAACCTTTGACCTAGAGGGGGCCTTATGATTCTATTAAATCTTAACTATACCTACAGGGGACTAAACGTAACCTTTCATGACGTCAACAACCAACCAAAACAACTAGTGCACAAGCTAACCAACATTCAAACTTAGAATATTGTCCACGTTTAAAGTATGTGCTACTACCAATTTTTTATTCATAATCAAACATATTGCTTTTTCTGTCTTTTCTCACTATACAGCTGACGAAGTTGAGCAGTCACCCAAGAATTGGACTGAAGCTCAAGTAAGCACCTGGCTAAGGTCTATTGGAGTGAAGGAGCAGTACATAGAAAAGCTCTATGAGGAAGAAGTAGATGGACAAATCCTTCTTGCACTGAATGAGGACTTTTTGAAGACGAAGATTTGCATGAAATCAGGGCCTGTTCATTTGATTATTCAAAAGAGAGATGAGCTCATCAACACCAAGCAAAAGTCTCAAGAGAAGAAAAAGCCCACCAGTGGCAAAAAAACGGAGTTGGAACAGAAAAACAATCAGAAATCAGTTCAATGTCTTCCTACAACGAGTGAAAGTCCTGCACAGATTCCTGAGAGACAACAAGATGTCTTAAAGAAAAGACAAACTGCTCAGGAAAAATGTGTGTTGACTTCAAAGGAAGACTGCAGACCACGACAATTTGATAAAGAAGGGATTGATTTCATATATGTAAAGCACAGAGTCCTGCAACCAGAATCAGGTGCTTTTAACCTGATATCTCCATGCCATGAATTTAAGTCTCTCTCTATAGCTGCTACATTGGATCGCACAAGACTCCAAGCTAAGTTTGCCAGAGAGGTTCTTAAATTTGCGAATGGCTGTATGAATATCAGAACAAATGGCACAATACACTTTGGTGTGATGGACAGCAAGGATGATGCAGGATACGTGCATGGTGAGATAATTGGTATCCCTGTAAAAGAGAAAGACATTTATGTAGATGCTTTGAACTACATTGAAAGGAGTTTCTCCTCTGACAAGGAGCATGTACGCCAGTGTGTGCGGCCACCAAGGTTCATTGAGGTTATGGATCGAGAAAGTACAGAAAAGATGTATGTGGTAGAGGTTGACATTGTGCCTTCAATAAGTATTGTTAAGAGCAAGGTGTATGAAGTTCGCCTGCCAAACTTCAAAGAGTCAACTAAAAAAGTACAATTTGAGGAAACAACGATTCTGTGTAGGGTGGGTTCAAAAACAGAGCCAGTGAGCAACCTACGTGATTTTTACCAGCGAGTCAAAGGTCGGGATGCTCAAAGAGAAGAAGCAGAGAAAAATCAGTTCCTCAGTGCTCCAGATTTCTGCCAAGACCTCGGAAGGAAACTCAAAATGCTAATGACAAGTGGGAAGAAATTCATTGAAAAGGAGAAATGGTTTATACTCGTCACAAACAAATTCAAACCTGACGACCTTTGCAACATTGACTGGCTGCTTAACATGAACATGTTCTGTGTGTTTGACTTTGACCCGGACTCAAAGATATCGGGTCTTTGCAGTAGATACCTTCAGCATCACGCTGCAAACATGCATTTTATGCAGAGCTACAGGATATCCGGTGACGTGAGCATCAACGAATTCACAAGGAAGTTGCATCTGTTTGACCAACCTAGCTGGATCTTTTGTAATGGCTGTACTGACTTCAAAGGAAATGAAACTCCATGTGATGAATTGACGTGGATCAAGACAAAAGTGTCTGTCCTGCGGGAATCTGTGTCTTTGATCTGTAAACAAATCTTGCCAAAGGGAACTTTCCAGGTCATTTTCCTTCTCGCATCACCAGTTGAGAAACCACTCTTGTACACCTTTTATGAGTTTTTCACATCCATGGAAGGCCATGAAGACATCATCAGCCTCTGTGAATCACAGGAGAACTTCCAGAAGTGGCAAAACTATGCAGAGGGCTACTGTGGAACAGAAACTGTGAGAGATTCCAGTGTTGTTGGGATGAAAATGAGTCACATTAATGCAACTCTGCAGCAAATACAACCCACAAAAGCATGTGTCAGCAAACACTTGCCAGTCTTTGTGAAAGGGACATGTCTTCTTGAAACACACAAAGAGGAGCAGATGTATTCTCTGGAAATTCTGTTGGTCAATCATTGTGATGAAACAAGCAAAGACTTCATCCATGAGGAGAAAGCAAACATTGAACACCAGTTCTACCGTGGTGGGAGAGTGAACTGGCTGAATTTCTGGCTTGCTGAGCGCAACTATGTTGGAGAGGTAATTAAAAGAGATGCCTACCATGATGTTTCCAAACTTCTCCATGACGCTTCGAAATACAATGCAGATCAGACTCCAGTGAATAGCATAAACATCTACCATCATCCAGGAAGTGGTGGAAGCACTGTGGCAAGACAAGTGCTGTGGAACAACAGGAAATGTCTAAGGTGTGCAGTTGTGAAGCCTTCATACTCAGCTGATCTTGTTGCACAACATGCAGTTGAACTAAGAGAATATGAAGAAAAAGATCCACAGAGGTGTCTTCTTGTGCTGCTCCTCATTGAAAACTCAGAGAAAGAATATCAAGATGATCTCAGGAATGAACTAGAAGTTGCCATTAACACCAAAAGAATCCAGTGTGGAACCCCATGTTTCATTTTGTTGAGCTGCAGACGGTCCCATGATCCAGAGAAGAGATGCAAGGAGTCTCCACTACATAATGTGTCTGTCACTCACAAACTGTCTGATCAAGAGAAGGGAAAGTTCACTGGAAAACGACAGGTGCTTGAGGAACAATATGAGCCTAAATTCATCCTGACATTTGTTTTGATGTGTGAAGGATTCAATGTGGGTTACATTCAAAAGTTTGTGAAACATTTGCTCAAAGACATTGACCATCAATCTGTTGTCACTCGCCTCATTCTCTATGTAGCACTGCTGAACACTTATGTTGAAAACTCTTTCATCTCTCAGTCTCATTGTGAGGCTTTGCTTGGTTTAACCTTTCCAAGGGAAAGGTTTCACCGTTATGAGTTTGAGAATTCACTCAGTGATCATGCTAAACTAGTGTTCTTGCACCTTAGAGATGACAAGACGCACATTAAATCAATCAGAATCATCCACCCACTTGTTGCAAAGGAAATTCTCCAACAACTTTTAGGGAACCAACAGACCCAAAGCGATTTGGCAATGAATTTGCTCAGCGAGAACGTGCTTTTCGAGCACAGATTTGGAAGATCTGAATATCGGTCATTTTTGAGAATACTTTTCATAAAGCGATCGATAATAACTCGAGGAGACAAATGTGTGAAAAGTTTTTTCTCTCCTCTGATTGACCACGTGTGTGAAAATGAGAAAAGCCCAGACAAAGCAATTAAGTTACTGAAGGAAGTGTTCCAGCGTTTCTATGAAGACCCATTCTTTGCACAACAACTTGCTCGTCTTCATTACACTTATGAAAAGTTTGAAGAGGCAAAACACTGGGCAGAGACAGCAGCCAAACAGCTGCCCAACAACTCATACATACTTGACACAAAAGGGCGGGTGCACAGCAAATGGTTCCAAGCAAAATGCAAAGCTATTGACAATGACAATGTACTAAAGACAGCCCAAAATACAGCAGATGCTGTGGAGACTGCACTGAAAGCCCTGGAGTGTTTTAAAGAATGTGAGATAGCAGCGGCCAAAGATATGGAAAACATAAACAATTCAGGTTTTTTTGCTGAAGTTGAGGTTGGATGCAGCCTGCTCAAACTGATCTCGTCATTGGACGTGTTTGCACACAGAGCCAATG
The DNA here is from genome assembly GCA_029582265.1 of Zoroaster sp. YZ-2022. Lineage (NCBI taxonomy): Eukaryota > Metazoa > Echinodermata > Asteroidea > Forcipulatida > Zoroasteridae > Zoroaster > Zoroaster sp. YZ-2022. The sequence continues at coordinate 6,763,920 of CM055817.1, read as the reverse complement.
GCCATTCAGAACGTAAGAAGTACCTGTTAACAGAGTACATTCCAGCGGAAGTTGAAGATGCCTGGGAACCATTTCATGGCCGTTTGAAAAACTTTCACAAGACAATGCAAGATACCTTGGAATGGATTTCAGAAGACCTCAGTTATTTCCAGACCGGCATAGATGTAGATGAAGAGACCCCTGAAAGTCCTGAAGAGAAGATAAGGCAGCCAGTGAAATGGTTGGCAGGAAAATCTTCAGAGTATTGGAAATACTTCAGTGAAGCTGATTCTACTGCACTTCTACAACATGGGCAATCAATCCCAGACAATCTAACTCCTTCGCAAAGACGCATGCGCATCAATCATCTTGGTGGGGGTAACATAACATCCATCCTCTCCAAGATAACTGACAAGAGGGATGCAGTACCTCTTCTAGAGACCATGCTTTCTATCTACCCCAGCAATCCACTGAAGGCCAAATTGAGCCAAAGGGATATTGTCAATTACGTAGTGGCCCACATTTCTCTGAACTGCCTGTCATCACGGACTCGAAAGGTAGTTCCTCTGAAAGATCTGCAGGCACTTTGTCGTCAGTTCCCATGTGATAAAAGGAAATGTTTACCAAGTGCCCTGTTCTTGCTTACCTTGCTATTCTGGCCAGAGGATCATGACACAGACCATGAGAAAGAATCCAAATATGAAACTGTGCAATCGGCTGTTGAACATCTGGAAAAAGTCTACTGGACCAAGAAGGACATTCCTCAGAGGAAAAGAAGGATTTACACCCAATTTTTTCTGGGCAGTGGGAATGGATTGGATAAAATTGTCCACAAGAGTGCGGTTGAAAGAGTCACAAGGGCGTTCTCAGTCTCTGAGAAACGCATGAAGTGGTTTAGGGGAGAGGCATTGAACAATCCAAAGATTGCCATGATGCTGAAATGTGTTTCTGGATGGACTGAAGATGGAGTGGTGTACCTTGAAGGCCCTCAGAAAAAGAAGTTCAATATCCAACCTCTTCATGTGCCTTCAGTGCCTCATAGTAATGAAAACATCACGTTCTACCTGGGGTTCACGTTCAGAGGCCCTGTTGCCTGCAACATAAAAAAATAGTTTGTCTTTGAACAATGATCCTATCACATATGGCTGTACGTCAACTTGCTGAAGTGTGGGACTAGTATCAGGCGCGGATCCAGGAATTTTTTAGACGGGGGGCACACCCAACACGGACAAATGCGAGCGCGAAGCCCTTACGGCGTGGGGTTCGGGGCCCGCTTAAGGGCCCCGGAAAATGTTGGATTCTGGATGCTCTGTGGTGCAATCCGAGGCGATTCCTGGCCAGTTTCACCTGACTTTTTTTGCAAAAGTTTTCAAGATTATATGGACTACAACAATATAAGTTTCTTCCTCCCCGATTTTTGGCATTTAATTTGCAGTTTTTGACTTCAGTTTTAATTTATCCGGAATTTTTCTTGGTTTTAATTCAGTCCAGTTGGAATTTTCAAGAAAAGGGCTTGATTTCGTACTGTTCGTTGCCCTGTGTTAAAACCATCGGCAGATCAGCTGCAAGACTCATCGTACATCGGCGATTGTACTTTCCACACGGTACCCTGACCCTTCTTCAGATGAAACGGAACAATTTATAGACGTGGAGGAATTGGGTCAAGAAACCAGACTAGCTTGCTTTGCACCCGATCACAGACTACCGATTGCAAACGAAATGTAGACTAACTAATTTTGGGAAGTATTTGAAAAAAGTCACTATAATCATCATTGGAAATTGATACCAAAAATCGACTTTTCTCAATAATGATAGTACACCAAACTGAAGGCGCTGTTCACCTTGGATGGTGGCTTTATTTTTTACTCTGCACCCTTAATTTTTAATCCTTTTTTATCAACCTTTTATGAGATACATCCTTGGATATTTTTATCACCGAAGCTTCTGTGGAAAATCAAATATAATATAAAAGAAACTGCAATCAATTAATTGCCATAACGAGGCTGTGTTAAACTTTATGAAGTCATCTCCATTAACTAAATTCGTGGAGGAAAATTGTCTTCAAGAATGGGTTGACTAAAATAAATCAATCAGTTCCTCAGAAGATTGCTAAGGGCTAACCGAGACTGGCCTGAAAGTCCATCGAAGAGAAATATACTTCACACTGGTTAGACCACATCTTTGATATGGGAGCACTGCTTGGAAACCCCATATCACCAAAAATATCTCTTCGCTTGAAAGAGTCCAGAGACGAGCTGGCGTTCAGAGCGGCAAGACCTGCCTGTCGAACTTACGGCAGAAGTCAGTTGCTTTAAACGTCGACTTTCTGCCGTGTCTAATTCAAATAATGTAAATTTTTGGGTCATTATTTGACTTAGATACGGCAAAAGTTCGACGTTTGAAGCAGGCCTATAATCAAAACTTACTAACTAGTAACTAACGGAGAGATGATACGACCATAATTTTGTTGAGATGCATCACAGCCTTGCATTCAAGGCTATATTCACTGCAAAGGAATTTTGGCAAGGAGCCCAGATAATTAAGCTGCTCAAACGAAGTATACTACGTGATGTACTTTGGTCAAAGAACGTTCGTGGTTTTTGGGTACAAATACAACTTTATCATGATGAGACGATTTTCTCTTTTAAAAGCCAAGGTCTATTTGTTTGTGGCTCCAATTTCAACGATCAAAAAAATAAAATAATACATGGTTTCATTACTGGACATGATGGCACTGGATATTTTATTATTTGGAAAGAATGTGTGCGTTTAGGCCACTCAAAAAGGATTTTGGCAAAACTAGCAAATCATTCAGTCAAGTAATCAATTGTTTCCTGCTGGCCGAGGCCATTTAACCGGTAATAAACTCCCCCAAGAGGATTAGATGTTGAGATGGAGAGAGTTGAAATCCCCGAGCTCCGGGAAATACTATGGTTTTCTCTCAAAAGAGGGTTTCAGTTCCATGGCATGATTGATAACCTTTTTTTCTTGTTGCATTTTTCAGTATTTATTTTATGCCAAAAGTAGGCACAGCAGATGTTTAATATTGTCGCCGGTATTTCTGTTTAGGCTACTCCTCCTTTTCTCTGACCTCCCCATCTTTTTTTATATATTTTTTTCTTTCCTTTTTTTTTTTTTTACTCAATTTACCCGGGGGGCACGTGCCCCCGCGGCCCCCCTGGATCCGCGCCTGAGTATCCACCTCATTGCCAAGAGAAAGAACAGATTGTGAAAAGATCAATTCAAAACACACAAGCATTCTTATGACAGTTTGTCAAGTAGGCAATATTTGTAAAAGACGAAACTAAAAATGTTGAAGCACATGGTATAGGATGAGTATTGTTTTGTAAGATGTAAGATAGTTTGATATTTACATTTAGCATTTTTATACTTGTAAGTGTACTAAAAAAAAATACAGCTTAAGTGTGAAAAAAAGTGAAAAATGACTAACCAGTTGTGTATATGAACATGGACTACGACATGATTCACTCTGGATTTGCAGAGTAATAACAATGTAAACTACTCTACAGCTCAATGCTTCTCAAACAGAAACTTCAAGTCCCTGTTCAGACCCGTATCTAGTATCCTGTTATTTTCAGATTGTTTGTAGATCCAGGTCAGATGGGCTGCAGTTCACACCTGGCATCAAAATGCATTTCGAATGCATCTCAGTTGAGCATTTGTGCTTGGATTAAACTGGCTCACATTTGGTGTCATCCTTTGGAAACGGAAGGCTGCTAAACAGAAAAAAAAAACATGTGGTGGCTGTTTGGTACCTCAAGTCTCGTGACTTGAATGTGAGCATTAAACAAATGCACTTGTGATCCCATCACACAAGATTCAGTTTGGCTCCAAGTGTGAACTGTTCCTAAACATCTGGATGATAGCTTATACTCACTCTTCTATATTTTCTTGGATACAATGTGGAAAGCAGTGGAATTAAATGCAACTATTTTCATGGGAAATGTATCCGTGTTTTAGCAATAAATGTATGAAGAGCTGATGAGCAACATTATGTACAGTTGGAGAAGAATGTGTATACATGCTGATATGCAACTGAACAATTTTTGTGTAGACTTTAGTGGTTGTATAGATATTGAATATACTTTACACAAACTATGAAAACCTACTTGTTGTTCAGATGAAACTACAAATGAAGCCAGTCAGGCTACAGTGCATGTACCTATACTTTTATTGCTATACTTTTTTTATTATAATTTTATAAACAATAATATGAATGGGATTTGTTTTTGAAAGTAACATAAATATTTGACTCTGTAAACATTAGTGTTTTTAAATATATGTAAAACATGGGATACAATAAACCCTTTTCTTTTTCAATTTTAGTTTTTATGTTGTCATTCCTTGAACAAACTACATCGACCTTTCAGGTTCAACTGATAGTGATAGTCTTATGAGGAGATATGAATTTACAGTGCAGCAGCTGGCAGCCTTTATAAGGCAGACTTGTTAAGCCTGTGCTTGAAAAATGAACACAAATTGACACTTCACATCCAGCTTTTGTACATATATAATATGTATATAATATAACAGTTACGTGTGTGCACATAATACACCAAATTCAACCCAAAAAAAACCTCCGATACATTGCAACTTTGCAGTGTTTACATTTGAAGTAATATAAGAGTTGTTCTAAAGGTTAAGGACCATAATTGCCAGTGCTTCATTATCTTTTTATTTTACACATGGAGACAGTCAAAAGAGCTTTGTCTGTTCATCTCTTCATCGTGATACCTACTACACTGTAAATTTTTTTTTATTTTACACAGATTATTTGTTTATTTGATTTTACATGTTTTTTGTTTTGTTTTTGATGTAAATAAACCTCTTTCTGTAAATATTTATGTATTTTTACATAATTTGTTGATTTTCACCTATAATTTTTTTATTAAACATAGAATTTGTAAAATAACAATCGAATTGTGCAAAGTTTCTGTTTTTTTACACAGATTTTGTGTTTGTTATTTGCTTTTACATTTTTCGTTTTTGTTTTTGATGTAATAAGTTTGTATTTTTACATATTTTGTTGATTTTTACCCATAATTTTGTTATTAAACATAGAATTTGTAAAATAACAATCGAATTGTGGAAAGTTTCTGTTTTTTACACAGATTTTGTGTTTATTTGCTTTTACATTTTTCGTTTTTGATGTAATAAGTTAGTATTTTTACATATTTTGTTGATTTGTACCCATACCTTTGTTATTGAACATAAAATTTGTAAAAATACAATCGAATTGTGGAAAATGTTTTTTTTTTTTACAGAGATTTTTTGTTTATTTGTTTTTACATTTTTGTTTTTTGGTGTTGTAAATAAACATCTTTCCGTAAATATTTATGTATTTTTACATATTTTGTTGATTTTCACCCATAATTTTGTTATTGAACATAGAATTTGTAAAATTACAGTTGAATTGTGTAAAATTTCTGTTTGTTTTACACTTGTTTGTTATTTGCTTTTACTTTTTATGTATTTTTTTTTGGGGGGGGGTTCACCAACATTATTTGTTTGAGCACTGAGTGTGTGCACTGAATGCTTGCTATGTGTTATTGCTTTTTTTTTTTTTTTTTTTAGGGGCAACTCATTACTATTGTATCAGGCATTCGAGTTTGTGCAAAATAGTTTATTAAATATTATTTTAGTTATGTTTATTACCGAGTGTGTGTTAAAGACTTTACATGGTTTACTTGTTTATTTTAATATTTGTTTTATTAGGGGAGGGCATGTCACCTACATTATTAGGCTATGTTGATAACATAAGTTAGTACCTTGTTGAGAGTGTTGTTCAATATGGACATGTTTGATTTGTTGTTAGATTCCCGAATAAATAACTTGTTTGCAAAATGGAAAACCAAATTGTAATTTAGTGTTATTGCATTTGTTGATATTTGACCATTTGAACTAGGACAGATTCTTGCAGTGTGGAGTGCCATGGTCGAGCGGTTTAGTGTTCTGATGGCTGAGTCGTCAGAATGTGGGTTCGAATCCCGACCATGGTGCTTGTGTCCTTGAGCAAGACACTTTACCATAATTGCTTCTCTCCACCCAGGGGTAAATGGGTACCTGTGAGGGCAGAGTTGGTTGTTGTGTTTGATTAGCCCTATAATGGCAGCAATTGAGCTGTATACTCCCCAGGGAGCTGAGATGGTTTCAGGAATGATTTATGAGCCTGATGAGCAGGGGGTAATAATATAATGCGCCTTGAGCACCAGTTTGGTGGATACGTGCGCTATATAAGTCCACATTATTATTATTAGTAGTAGTATTGCAGACGTTGTAATAAAAGTAAATAAATTACAATCACGACGTATCAAAACAACTTGTGTTAATACAAAATAAATAATTTAATTTTACGGATTGAACTTATTTCAATTCAAGTGAAATTTATTAAAACGAATAAACAAATAAAAACGTTTAAAAACAAACAAATGTGTAAAAATACCCCAAAAAAGTAATTTTACAGATTCGATCCTTTTATATTTGCAGAAATCTGCACTGTAAAAAATTACCGTAATTTTACGGCGAAAAGTTTGTAAATTCTACGGTGAATTACCGTAATCATCCATTTCTCAGTGCTTTACGTCCGAAACCCGTATTATATGGCCGCTCCCATTACACTCTGGGATATATCCAATATGTAAATGTCTGACCTTAAGTTGACCTAGCTTTGCGCTCGAATCATTTTCAAGGTTTAAATATGTGAAAATGGATGATTTTAGCCCATTTTCAAATAATTTACTGTTAATTTTATGATTAACAAGGTAATATTTTGATGTTCTCTTCTATGTTGATGTAAAAAAGTACATTCAAAATTTAAAATATTGAAATATAGATTATAATTGCATGCCACCATGACTAAAAAGAGTTTCGAAAAGACAGTATATACACTGAGCCAAAAAAGAAACTTATAAAATTTTAACAGATCACCAAATAAAATTCTGTGCATGAAAATGTACCAAATTTGGATACAATATTACTGCAATGTATTGCTTCAAATGGCAGTCAATAACCAATTGTTTGCTTCAATGACACAAGAGAAATGTGCACTGACCCAAAGGACTTGCTGTTCCACATGTCACATTCTTCAGCTGCAGCCCTGTACACACATGCATGTTAGCCTTGGCATATCTGTTTCATTAGCAATACTCAGAAGGACTAGAGCAACCCTGTATGAAGACTTGCAATCATGCAGGTAAGGGGTGCAAATCCCTTTACAAATGCTTTTGTTTCATTCATTGACATGCATGTGTGTACAGGGCTGCAGCTGAATAATGTGACATGTGGAACAGCAAGTCCTTTGGGTCAGTGCACATTTCTCTTGTGTCATTGAAGCAAACAATTGGTTATTGACTGCCATTTGAAGCAATACATTGCAGTAATATTGTATCCAAATTTGGTACATTTTCATGCACAGAATTTTATTTGGTGATCTGTTAAAATTTTATAAGTTTCTTTTTTGGCTCAGTGTATAAAGAATACATGTTCCGTTTATTAATAACTGGAGAGGAGTGATTGAAAAAGGAACCAGACTACGCATACGTATAGGTAAGTGAAAGACATTGTTTGTCTACTGGCCACACCACACCTGCAACTTATATATCCCATGTGGAGTTTGTTGCAGTAATTGACAGATACAGATACAATAAACAGTTGCATTGATTAACTCAATATCTGCAGATCCATCCCATAGTAGATGCAGTGTTCCCTCATGGATGTTGACAGCTGCGTCATCTACGGTACCCATAAAAATATATAAATATTCTACGTAAAATAACGGAAAATTTCAGCAAAAACCACGGTAACCGTCATTTCGCAGGCCGTTTAAAAAAACGAGATTTTTTTTTTCACAGTGTGTAAAAGCAAAAAACAAAGTACCAAATTAAATAACTAACATTTCTGTAAATTTGAATAATTGTTGCAGGTTGTGAACACAAACAACAAAAGTTCAGTTATTTGCATTTAAAGGTTTGCCTGTATTTTGCCAAAACCATGTGGTCTGTTAATAATGATTACAACTTTTTTAATTGTTTATAATAACAACAGGTCTGTAATTATATTTTACAAAACGAAGGGTTAAATGAAATAACAGAAAGTGCTGGCAACTCTGTTGCCAGCACTTTTTCTGTAAATTTACAAAGACATTTTTTGCAGTGTAGATATGTTGGAGCTAAACCACGTAGCTTTAAAAATGACATAAAAACCAGTGTAAGTTGTGCAAAATGGTGTCTGTCTGATTTTAGCTCTAGTTTAAAGAATTCTGGACTAGTAGACCAGGTTTTGTGATTGAGAGGAGAGAAGTTAGTCAACACGGGATTAATACATTTTCAACGCAGATTAATATAACAACCTGATTTTGAGATATTTTAATAACTAAAAGTGAGTGAACAACTCTTTGGACATGTTAAGACAACAGGGTTGCCACTCTAAGTCAAATGTAAAATTCCCTGACTTTTCCATGACTTTCCATGACTAAAAAGTTGAATTTCCATGACATGACATGCCAAAAAAAAATCCTAAACACACTTTAGATTAGGGATCTCAGACTCCGGTCCTCGAGGGCCACAGTGCTGCAGTTCTTTGTTCCAACCCTGTACCCACACCCCTGATAAATTATCACTAATAAGTTATCTCAGGTGAGTTAACTCAGGTGGTGTGTGCATGCTGGAACAAATACCAAAAATATTGGTTTGGTGAATAAACAGTTTTTATTTAAGACACAAAGTTCCCTGATTTTCCATGATTTGCCCTAATAATTAATTTAATTCCCGGACTTTCCCTGTCTGGAATAGACTTGTCTTAAATCCATGACTTTCCAGAAATTCCATGACCCGTGGGCACCCTGAGACAAGAATTAAAAAAATGTCTCCCAAGTTAATGGTTGTGGTTGTGATATTGGTTGAACACACAAGGGAATTATCTGTGTCAGTGTGTACCTAATAAACTGGCAACTGAGTGTATTTCTGCAACATATGTGATGTATATGTGGTCATTAGTCTAACCAGGAAACCAAACATGACATTAAGGCTCTTGATTTAAACAACTTTGATAGCATTTGATGTTCTAGCCTGATACATTTTATTATCTTGATTGAAACGTTAATGTTTTATGACTAAAATTACTTTGTTGTCGTTCACGGAAACATGAGAGGAGGCCGGAGCAGAAGTAGCAGCAGGGGTAGCTTTTGAGCACTTTTGTCCTAGTACGCTTGCCGTAGTTTGACGTTAGTGTGGAAGACCCCCAGGTCGGGGTGTGATATTAATTAAAATGTCTGGTTTAATCAAATTATCACAGTGGGTTCGAGGTTGGCTGTTTAGGTGATTGATTGGACAGCACCAACAACGTGAGGCGAGCAGAACGATGTTTTTTTATTTACACCAACAAGCACATCATATAAGGAGAAAAGAAAAGAAAAAGAAATAATAAGTAAACCAATTTATACAAGAGGCAAGGCATAATTATACATGTCAAAGAGTATTAAATAATTCACCTGAAAGGACAGTGTTGTCAGAGTTTTAGGCTTACTTAATATTACTTTGCATTGGAACTTCAGCAGGACTAGGTGAAGTCTAGATTAAGTTCTGCTGAGATGAACTACTAATTTTACCTAACTACTAATTCCTTACAGGGTCAATATTAAATTTAACCTGCAGTTCAATAAACCTCAAACAATCCAGCATTACAGTACTCTGGTGTGGGGACATGAACCCAAAATACACAATCATACCATACAGCATCGCCAACAGGGGGCGCTAATCTGAGATACTTATAAACCCTGGCTACATAGCTGAAGAGTATATATCTAAAATAAGCATTAACCCAACAAGCGGCCACCTAATTATATCTCCAACTACCTAGGATCTGGCATCCTGGGATTCTCACAGACTCAGGACAATAAAGAACCTTGATATTTTCATGAAAATGGAACCTTTCGTAACCACTGCATAATCACGTTACATGCGCATTTCAAGGGAGTCGCCATCTTGCATAAAAGTTCACAAAGTAAATAAACTTATTATACCACTTCTTCAAAACTGTCGCCTTACTTTAACTATACACCTAGGTTTTAGGGCATGGTGTTAAAAAAAAAAGGAATGAAAATGGTACCTGTTTAGGTGATTGATTGGACAGCACCAACAACGTGAGGCGAGCAGAACGATGTTTTGCCCACCGTCACGAGGTGGCGCTGTAACCAATCTGGGGCCGCGGCGTCAGCCGTCACTTACTCTACATTAGCCTGCACTTTGCTTCGTCTCCTATAACGTTAGACATGTTTTTTCACTGTAGACATATCTTACTCCACATGTTCCGCTGCCTTGCAGCACAGCCTGTTTTCTGCCACTGCTCGCACGTAATTTGTTTGGAGGGAAATGCTAAATAATAGCTCCGACACTGAATTGCTCGATAGCTAACAGCTAGCTAACCCAGCTGCCACTGAGCCAATGAAAAACGTGTGAATGATTCTCCAGTAGCTATATGTTCATGACGGCTGTCTGCAACAGGCACAACTTACTCTACTATTAAATATTGACCCCACACGAAGCACAGGGTGTGTATTGCAGGGCTCACCTTAAGTGCCCTTTGACCTTCAGTGCACCTCTGATGAGGGTATGGATCTGCTGTCTAACTTTACTGTAGCTGTGCTGCTCCTCGCCTTTGCTTTGTCAACATGTTTGTACATCAACCACTTGTCTAACTATGAGACCAGACTGGTTAGATCAGTCTACGCTAAGCAAAATAAAACCAAAGCACATGAAAGGCTTGTTAATAATAATAATAATCCAGCAAAACCACAGAACAATTCAGCAGAGACAAGGGGAGTCCACCCAGAAAGCTCCCAAGAGACTGATATTTCCAGAGATGATAAATGCACCGTGGCCCCAGAGAGCCGCTTTGACTGTGCCAGGGACAGGCTTCTCAGCCAGAGAGAGTGTGAGGAGAGGGGGTGCTGCTATGCCCCTCTGCCTAACTCTGCAGGACCACCTTGGTGGTTCTACACCAGTTTGTACCCTGGCTACACAATGGGTCCTCTCACTCCCACCACGCGAGGCCAGGGTGCCACCCTGACTCGTGCCACCCCCTCATATCTCCACAGAGATATCTCCACTCTACACCTAGAAGTCACAGAAGAGACTGCGGGCTGCTTACACCTCACTGTGAGTACCAAATACTCTGTTTTTCCTTTCAAAAGACATGATGAAGGAAATAAAGGAGGGTCCACTTGAGCTCCCTGTTGATTTGCATGTTAAGTATAAATGACTGTAATGTAGTTTGAGTGGAAAATATACTGCAGGAGTATAATATGTCTTTCTCTGGCCATTGAGGTCAAGAGAATAGACCCTCTGCTATTCTATACACACTGTTCAGTAGGATGTGCGGGTAAAAAACTGAACTTACATTTGTTTTTTCTCAAGTTAAAGGACCCATCATCACAGCGATACGAAGTTAAGCTTCCAGCTGGTGTTCCTCGGAGGAAAGCTAAAACCCAAGATGCCCTCTATACCACTGAATACCAGTCTGACCCATTTGGCTTCATAGTGCGGCGAAAATCTAATGGAAGGGTGATGTGAGTAGTTCTGTTCAGTTTTAATCTAAACCCCTCAAAAAAAGTTCTGCAATTCAAATTTGATGGGTAATATATCTCTTGTTGCTTCATCATCATACGTGAATGTGGTATCATCAGAAAGCTTGATTATTCCTCTTTACAATGATGTGTCATTTGTGATGCTTATGCAATCAAGGAATGCGCAGTCCTTCTGAATATGCAGCAAGGTCAAAAATGAAATGTTGCAAAATTCGTTGTTTTCAATAGTGAATTCATCCAAACTTTAATGACAAAACAATGAAGACACAGACAATTTTTTTTCTCTCACTCTCTCCTCTCCTTCTTTTATTGAGAAATGGTTACATCTCAGTAAGTCAGTAGCGGGTAGATGACCCGAACACAGCAACCACGGCCTGACACCTCCTCCTCATGCTGTTCAACAGCCTCGTCACACGAAGCTGTTGGATGGCGTTCCACTCTTCAACAAGGATCAGCCGCAGGTCTGCTAATGTCGTGCGATCAGTCACTCTCTGCCTGACAGACCGGCCGAGCTGATCCCACAAGTGTTCGATGGGGTTGAGGTCAGGGCTGCTCGCTGGCCATTCCATCCTCTCAATGCCCTTATTCCGCAGGTACTCGTTGATGATCCTTGCTCTAATGCGGACGAGCGTTGTCATCTTGGAAGACGGCATTCGGTCCAAGGTTACGGCGCAAATACGGAAGTGCCACTGGCTGAAGGACTTCATCTCTGTATCGCTGGGCCGTCATGTTGCCATCGATGACGATAAGCGGCGTTTTGCCCACTGCTGAGATGCCGCCCCACACCATTACACTTCCCCTCCAAACGCTGTCACTCTGTCGACGCAACAATCCGCAAATCGTTCGCCAGGACGTCGCCAGACCTTGATCCTGCCGTCCAGCTTCCTGAGACAGAATCTTGACTCATCGGAAAAGAGAACAGATTGCCACATCTCCTGGTTCCATCGCAAGTGTTCACGACACCAGCGCATACGGGCATGACGGTGGAAGGCAGTCATTGCCGGTTTTCTTGCAGCTTTACGAGCCCGCAAGTTGGTTGCGTGGAGCCGGTTCCTGATTGTCTGATCAGACAATCTTCTGCCAAATCGCCTTGCAAATCTGTCTCGGAGATTTCTTGCGGATAGCCTTCGATTCCTTAATGCAGACAGTGTGATATACCGATCTTCTCGTGGGGTTGTCTCTTTTGGACGCCCACTCCTCGGCCTGTCTTTAACTTCCCCAGTTTCAAGACATTTCGCCCGCAATCTTGATATGGTGCTTGCGCTCACCCCAAACCGGGCCGCAACATCGTTTTGGGGTACACCTGCTTGGAGTTGTCCAATTGCTTGGGCCTTTAGGAGATTCGATAAGCGTGGCATCTTAAACATCTTACAAACGACCACTCAGTAAACTGCAGCTCTACCTCACACAAACATTATTGAAGGCACCATTGACATTCATGCAAGACATGCACTGTCATCTGGGCACTATTCAAAACACATTGCATCTTCACAAGAAATGGAGACTTCGGTGTTGAAAACAATGCTTTTTGCAACATTTCACTTCAGACTTTGCCCTATATTCAGGAGTACTGCACATTCCATGATTACATAATCACGGCAGATGGCACATCATTGTAAAGAGGAATAATCAAGCTTTTCAATGACACCAGTTTCTTTTTGCATACATCAGTAACAAGAAAGATATCATCTCTCAAACTTGAATTGCAGAACTTATTTTGAGGGGTTTATATAGGATGCATTATATAGATGGCATCATAGTAACGTCTGTATATCCCCACCCATGTCCGTCATTATCAACAACTTACTTACTCTTGCTTTGTCAGCTTGTGCCTATTCCTACTGTTATTGTCCCATTTTCTACTTCCAGTGTGATCACTCCTTCATACAGTTCAGTTAATATAGAGTTTTCTTTTAATTTTACATTCATAATGTATATTTATATGCCTGTAATGTCTAATGTAATGCAGGTTTTATTTATTTTTGTGCTATAGGACCACTGATGCACCTCATCGTAACCGATACCCTGCACTTTCATTAATGCGTTGCACCCTCATTTGTACTTTGCAGCTCTCCTTATGCCATTCGTTTTTATTTGTTTATTTTATTCAGCTATTTATGTATAAACAGTATATTTTTGGTGATGGTGATGATTTTCTTAATCATGATCATCATGTAGCGCACTGATTCCCAACCAGGGGTACTTATACCCCAGGGTACATGGAAAGATTGTAGCTCAACTAATAAAAAAAAATAGAAATTACGATGTGATTAAAAAAAAATCCACAGTCAGCTATAACACCTGTTTTTGTTTTTGTTTTATATATAAAAGCAACTGTGAACAATAGCCACGTCAGTAAATGACTAAAGAGGTCATCTGATAGGCCAATCAAATGGTTCACTGCAGACCAGAGTAAAAAAAAAGAGAAAAATAAATATAAACATATTATGCAAAGGTGACATACATGAATACATGAATGAACTCAATTGAACTAAACTAATTCGAGAAATGACATCTGGCAAGGCATGGAGGGGAGCCCTACAAACTAATCCTACCTAACTGCAAAACCTGATCCTACTGCACTGTTCTCCCGCAGTTTAACCCTTTCATTACCAGCCAGTTATGTTAGAGAGAACCCTTCTTTACCACAGTAATTAGGAGCCCAATGTCACTTCAGCACCAGTGGGTTTTTCACAATTTCATTGAAGTGCGGCCTCACACGGCAGGAATAGACACTTTTTTAACTTTCTCATTTGTATGTAAAAATGATGGTAAAAATGAGTATACAAAAGGAGGAAAACATTGTGCAAAAGCGAAATAATTAGATCAGTATTTACACTAAAGTAATACAAATGGGTGATATTTCATGCAAATACGGTACAGGTATAAGATTTTTTTTTCCATGTGAAAAACAATAACTTGGATGAGATTTTTGGGGATTTTTTGTTTGTTTTGTACTTGGAAATGAACCATTTACTTGTATTCAGTGTAAATACATCACAATCCATGCTAATATCCTTTATTCTCAATTCAATGTTGGTTTGGACTGTAATCTGCGGCTTGTCTGCCCTTTCCCAACATTGAACGGGGGGGGGGGGTTTGAAGGCAAATAGTATAGATTTACAATCAAGTGATGTGGTATTTCTCAAAGCAAGGAACTATGCACATAGGTTGTGTACATTGTTTACAGATCATCTTTGTTTGTTTTCGCCTGCCTAATTTTCGGTTACTGCAAACAATGCAGTCGCGTTTCTTTCCATTGGGGGTTTTGCCAGGATAGTGCTGTTGCCCTGTCAACTCAATAGGAATATGGTATCTCAACTGACTTGTTGCGTTACGTTCCCAACCCAACAGCAAGCCCTGTACAATCCCTATACGAAAATCAAGGTTACTGACATTTTTGTTCCCTGCTATGCTGGTGAATATTACTCTGCTATTGACAATACAGATATTCAGCATATGGAAAAAAAACTCTTTTCCACCATTTCAAGCTTCTGTGTGTATGATTGTAGTACTGAAAACATTGGTTGGCAAGATCAGTTCCACCCATGTTTTTGTTGTAATCTTCAATACAATTGGGCTTCATAACATCACAAAATCCACTTGTGCTCTTATTACACCGAATTTGCTTTTTGGACAAATCAGTGTTGCCTACATTAGTTAAAAGTGTTACAGATTTTTTGTCTTGCCAAACGATACACAATTGCCCATACCACCTTTCACCAAAAAAAATGGGTCATGTCCTTTCTTCATTTTATGGTTTTTTCGGTTTGCGGCTTGGGGTATTCCCTGTGTAGTGTAACGAACAGTTCCACAACATCCGAATCCTAGTTTATCAAGTTTAGCTACAAGAGCTGGGCTAGTATAGTAATTATCACAATATATTACGTGTCCCTTATTCTCAAGTCCATGGACCAGATCAATGACGACTTTTCCTGCAACTGTTGGGTTTGGTGGATGGCAGTCTGATGACTTGAAATCTACGTCTGCATCATAAACAGTTTGGGTTTCGTCGGCTCCTGTGTACAGTTTCCAAGCACACGTGTATCCTGTTTTGGACTCGTTCAGGGAGAAGGCTTTAATACCCCGTTTGATAGGTTTGTTAGGCATGTACTGAACAAAACTTAAGCGTCCCTTGAATTTCAACATACTATCGTCTGGAGACAGATTCTGCGCAGGGTTATACAGGTTGAGAAACTTCGGGACGAGGACTTCTATCAAGGGCCGAACTTTGGAAAGTTTGTCCCGTTTAGCCAAGGCTGTACGAGGAATTTGGTTATTTGAGATGTGGAGGAACCGAAGAATTGAACTGAACCGATTACGGGACATGATCGACGGATAGAATGGGATGTGAAGAATTTCAGATGTCGACCAGTACATCTTGTATTGAGAGGATTCGTTTATGCCCATAGCAATGAGAAGTGCCACAAATGCCATCATTTCTGGAATGTTGGTTGGGTGCCAGGAGAATTGTTCATCAGGAATTGAGTCTATTGTTTGCTGCGCATAGCGATTAGTCTCGTCGACGAGCATATTCCACACAAGTTGACAAAAATACAGCTTGAAGATCTCTACTGCCGACAGTGTGGCAAAGTCGCCGGTGGGGCCAGAATTTCCAGTGAACTGCACAGTCCCACACTCGTAATGGTCTCGTCGGTCCCAACCAGATCGGAAATCTAACTTTCCTGTCGTCCTCCTTGATCTCGGTCGGCTATCACCTTGGTAGGTCGGCTGCAACAGAAAAACAAGGCAAAGGAGGATTAATCTCGGTCATACATTTGTAAATACAATATCTCAATGCTACTTTGCTGCATGTGCACACAGGCCACAGGGGCTCATGCGCAAAATGAATATTGTGCTGAGAAAAGAAATATACTTCCATCCACTCTCCAAAACTCGTTGCCGATAAATTGTTGTTTTAATGTGGGATTGTGAAAGTGAATTCCCCCAACTTCTTGTGTTATATGACTTATAAATATAAGGGCCTTTCGAATACGAGGCTATTCTTTTGGAAGCGTGAGACAAAGAGTGCATTTTCAGCTTGTTGACGCTAATTAAATAGCACGACCGGCTATGGGTGGATGCTAAAATTTCTATGCTATATCTATACTTCAACTTGCTGTTTCAATGAACACAAATAGGCCTATTACCGCAACAAACTACTAAAAATTGTGCATGACTTTTGGACCCAGTCCAGGGTGGGGATTTGGTCAATCCTATTCAAGGATCAATTTTCAAAATTTACATTCCTCATCTCCAACAGTTGTAAACCCCTTGAGCATATACAAAAAAATGCATCCAATATTTACGCTATAGCCTAGGAAAATATGTGAATTACATTAATTTGCATTGGGCCCGGAAGAGTAACGACTAACGTTAACTGTTGTTAGTTATTCATTTTTACTGTGATTTAGGCCTACCTCTTGAACGAATTCCACTGGTGGAAGTTGTACTTGTTCTAATGTACTTTCCTCATCCGTTTCTTCGTCATCTGATTCTGAACCACTGTCTGCCAAAATCTCAGCCAAAATGCCATCATTTATGTCTGTTTCCATCATGATTGCAACTAAAAACTGACCGTTGTGGAAAGCTAGTGGACGCTAGCGCTAGCACCGGGAAACCGCAAAAGATGACGCGCTTTTCTCTTCATGAACTTTTATACACTGCATTCCTGTCAATAGAGGGCGCCAACCCCAAAAACCACTCAAGCATTTTCAGGTGGTGAATTAAGTAGCCATAGTCGTCAAGGGCATGCCGATTCACGGCACCTTTTAGAGCCCTCGGGATCGAAGCGTATCACAACAAAGGCTCTTTTTAGAGCCCGTGGGATCGAAAGGGTTAAGGAACAAGTCCAGCCGGAACAGTATTCACAAGTGCTCTAATAGGACAGGGAACTAGCCTACATGCTCTAACTAACCATGCCTTGATAGGCATTGCGCTCTGTATACATCAAGAGGAGGCAAGAGACAGGAGATGCTTATGAACTTGAGTCTTGAAAGATTGGACGCCACTGTCAGAAATTTTCCCAACTACAGCTTCTGAAAGGTTGTTCCAAGTTCTGATTGCTGTGTGCAGGAAGCTTCTATCCAGGGTGTAAGTTTTGGCATTAGGCAAGGACAGGGCATGAGCCGGAATGGATGTGCTAGATCGTGTTACACGCCGCCTATCATAAGGAGGTGGTAGCATAGCTCGAAGATCTGAAGGGCTATGGCTGGTGTGCATTTTGTACAACACTGTAGCTGCAGCAACCTGTCTCGTGTGATGTAGACTGGTAATACCCAACTTCTCAAGAGCAATGGCTTCATGAACACCAATAATTTTGAGAGCCTTTCTTTGAATGGAGTCAAGTTGACTGAGGATGGTCTGTGAAGCATTCATCTAGGATAAACAGGCATACTCCATGACACTACGCACCTGCGCTTTATAGACAGTGGCCCTACCCTTGATGTCCAATTTGTTTGCGACTTTCCGCAATGCTCCAAGCCTTTGAGCAACTTTCTTGGAAATGGTGGAGATGTTTTTTGCCCATGCAAGCTTACTGTCAATGGTAACCCCAAGGATCTCAATTTCTTTCTTCACTGCCAGCTTGCTATTTCCAAAGTACAAATCAAGTGTAGATGGACTCCTCTTTCTAGATATCATCATTGCTTTACACTTTGTTGGCTCGAATGTTACCATCCAGTCAGCTGCCCATGCTTTGATCCTTTCCAGGTCTCTGTTCAGGCTGGCTGCCACTAGGTTACTCTCACTTGGTGATCTTATTGGTGCAAAGAGCGTGCAGTCATCAGCATAAAGGTACATCTCATTCTTACACACATCAACAAGATCATCAATAAAGAACAAAAGTGGACCAAGGATTGAGCCTTGCGGGACTGATGCATTGATGGATGATGAGTTAGAAGATTGACCAGAGAGAACAACCTTAATCGATCTTCCATGAAGGTAGCTTTGTAGCCAGGTTAGCAGCTTTCCAGTTATCCCCTTGGATTTCAGCTTGGCACAGAGTCCATTATGCCAGACTTTATCAAATGCTCCTTTGATGTCCAGGGCAATGACACATACCTCTTCGTTCTTATCCAAGTAGGTGTTCCATGTCTGGGAAAGGATGGTAAGAAGGTCTGCTGTGCTATGGTCTGGTCGGAAGCCAAACAGCCTGCTTGAAAAAAGGTGGTTGCGAAGCAGGTAATTTTGGAGTTGTTTCTGGACTGCTGCTTCCATAACCTTGCTGACGACGCTTAGCAGGGATATTGGGCGGTACTTAGAAGGATCAGCTCTGGAGTCTCTCTTGTGTACCGGTGTCACTGAGGCTCTCTTCCACTGGTTTGGGAATACACCACACGAATAGCACAAGTGAAAGAGACGGCACAGAGGACCAGCAAGTTCTGCGCTGCATTCCTTCAGTACCCTAGTTGAAATCTGGTCAGGACCGGATGCTTTGTCAGGCTCGAGTTTCTGCATTATCCTCCGGATGTCCTTGGGCTTGAAGATTATTTTTTCAAGCTTGGTGAACACCAACAAGTTGCGATGAGTGCATGAACACTTTTAGCAAGCGAGCAGAGAAATCAAAACAGTTACACGTAATGGCTAAATGGTTGAAATAGACAGATAAAAGCATTGAATAATTGTTGAAATAGTTAGCTAAAAGTAATGATAAATTGTTGAAACATCCAGCCGTCCTTAACTTTGACAGTTCAATTGAATAGTATTGTAACAATATCCACGTCTATATGATTAATGGTTAATATCCAGTTTATTATATTGTTACACACACACACACACACACACACACACACACACACACACACACACACACGTGTGTAAACACCGGCATTCGGGGACTTCCTTTGTCAAATTCCTTTGTCCAAAAATACGGGGACGGGTTGTTCTCCATTGTGAGAGCAACCGGGGACCATTGTCCCTTTTGTTATACGTCCCCGGTTTGAATGCGCTCACACACGCACACACACACACACACACACACACACACACCCACCCTCACGCACATTGATTTGTGGGGTATTCCTTTGTTCGTTCTATTATCCCTTTTCTATATAATTCTCCTGTGGGGTACAAGATTTTCTATAGTTACCTTGTGGGGTCCAATTGTTCTATTGTGTTTTGGACCCCACAACGAATGGTGTGTACGTTCACACACACACACACACACACCCTCACACACACACACACACACACACACACACACCGTATGTGGAGATAATCCGTGCGTGACCGCGTGTTGACCCCAAGATAATCGCCTTTTCTTGATCTTCTAACTCCATCGGATTTCTTTTGTCTTTGTGTACGAGTCTTCATTTGATATATTTTGGGGCCGGCCATCTTATGTCTATAACTTTGCGCAGCAAAGGCCTCTGGAAGGAGTCGATTTTTTGTTCGAGGTTTTTTTGTGATTGTCCATAGTTCGCTGTTGTATAGAAATATGCTGGATACATATACATTGAATGTCCTGACCCTTTTTTCTATGGAAACTCTTTTGTTTTTGAATTATTGTTTAGCTTATTGAAGGAAGCACACAACACTTTAAAGTATTCAATTAAGTCCCGTGTAATTCATTTAAATTGCGGACTCTTGGTGGCGCTGTTCAATTACTCATGTGTGTGTGTGTTTTTTTTTTTGGAGACGTGTTTTGATATTAATTATTATGTGCACGTATTTGTACACGGACTAACGTTATGTACACGACAAAGTATGGTTTAACGCATGGAGGAAGGAAAATGGATTATATCTTCAATGTTTAACGTTAGGACAGGTGTCTATAGTTAGCATTCTAGACGTGACAGATCAGAAAGCACATAAAGTCATAAGCCAACGCGGGACTCATCAGTGTCAGTCGACATGGTCGAGACATCATCATTACTCGTAATTAGTCGTAATACTAATACTACAAAGTTAGGCCTACATGTACTAACGTGTGGGTGTTGGTACTAACTACTAGTCTATAGTGACTAATTAAGGCCAAGAGAATGAAAGTCATAGATTTGCATCCGGGAAATTTCGAAAACACATGAGGCTTTTTTTCATTATTCATTATTCCATTGATCATTAATTTAATAACAGCGCAATCACAAGATGTTTCTTCTAATCTGTGTACGTACGTGCATCATTATAAATGCGGGCCGCACACACAGGCATACTAGGCTCAACAGCGAACGTGTTGTGCATGTGGAAGGCGGTACAGTTGCAGGTGCGGATCGGACGGAGTTTACCATACACATTTAGCGCGATGCGACCTTTTTTGTGAACGACGTATGCGGGACTAAGACTGTAACTAAGATTAAGACTAAGACTGTGCTAATGATTATAGCGCACATACTGGTGGAAATTTGGTAAAAACTTCGTTTTACTGATGTGGATGATTTGGAACTAAATTTGTTTGGTGGAAATACCTTTTTTGTGCAAATAATGAAACATTTAGGCAGTAGCTTTCGGGACATGCGGGCGGTGGACGCAAATCTATGACTTTCATTCTCATGGCCTAAAAGTCGGACCTAGTCGGATCTTGTCGGAAGTAGCATTAAATATGCAAGATATCACTTAAAATTGTTACAAAGTCCAATTGATGTGCAAATGAATACTACTTACTAGGCAATTTGGGGGGTTGGGGTTGACTCTTTCTCCCTGGGGGTCTGGTTAAAATGGATGCAAATGTGCGATACAAAACTCAAATGACACTCAATGTACAGTGTAACTTCCCAATCATTAGACGTTATGCTACTTCTGACTACATCCGACTAGGTCTGACAAAGTGACATGTCCGACTTTTACCAACACCCTACTAACGTTAGTAATAGTAGTATGACTCGATGAGATGACTTGTTTTTTTAACACTGTAGTCGTATCCGACCGCCACTTTTAAAGATTTTTGGGGGAATTATTTTGCAACCACTATAGTGCACTAACTAGTTAAAAAATTATTCTATCGATTTTTCAGGGTACAGAAAGCGAAAACTGAGCCACTGAGCATGTACAATGACCGTGTTGGTCACTAACAGGGGAGTTGACAAGATCAGACTAACATGACTGAGGAAGTCATTGTATACCAAAAATGCCTGATTTTTCATGAAATAAATATCCTGGAATAATTTGAAGTGTATGTCCATCATCATCCATATGTTCTCCACCTTACTGGGTAGGTAAGATTACATTATTAGTAAATATTGAATGAGAGTGGCGGTCGGATACGACATTCTACCCTGTGGCTGTTTGGTGGTGTCCCTGATAGGACACTATCCACAGTCCTAAGTGCACTTTGCACTGTAGATGGTCCTATCAGGGCTAGCCCTGATAGGACGAATTTCGGATAGGACCCTCTCTACAGTGCAAAGTAAGAGCACTTATAGGGTCCTGACCAAGAGTTCTTCCTGTTCGTATACCTGTAAAGTTTGCACTGAATTTTCTCCCTTTTTTACCTGTCTTCGTTGGCTGAACTGAGAAAATGCAGGCACTGTAACTTAACTGCCTCTTGGAGAAATGATTTTTGCTGAAAGATGTCTAAAAAAAAGAGGATTTCCCCAACAATTCTCGGAGAAATGGCCAATCTGTGTACAAACTTTTCATACCATTCATCGAGCAATGACCTTGTAACCCTTGTGACCTTGGGGTCAGAACATCGATTGCGCAACAGGACTTTACTTACATTGCGGGCGATTTAAAGAGACATGTTCTGCCACACAATTGATGTTCTGACCCCAAGGTCATCGCTCATGCACATTATTCAGCATGAACGGCATGAAAAGTTTGTACACAGATTGTTCGATGCTCTGAGAAATGTTGGGGAAATCCTCTTTTTTTTTAGACATCTCTTAGCAAAAATTATTTCTCCAAGAGGCAGTTAAGAAGTTACAGTGCCTGCATTTCCTCGGTTCAGCCAACGAAGACAGGTAAAAAAGGAGAAAATTCAGTGCAAACTTTACAGGTATATGAGCGGGAAGAACTCTTGGTCAGGACCCTATTGGAAGTGTACTTTGCACTGTAGATAGGGTCCCATCAGGGCTACTATCAAGGCTAGCCCCATTGGACTCCCTCCGTATCCTTGGCCCTAGCCCCACAAAAAAGGAGCAATATTTCAACTTTTGATCTGCTAATTATTACAATGTAACATTTTGTGATTGTGTAACTTTGCCCAAGCAGACACATTTGGCATAAAGATTACTATTGTGAGATCAGTAAATTTGGTGAAGTTGTTTTTTTAGCAAGATATGGATTTGTTCCTCTGTGTTAAATGAATGAATGAATGAAGAATGATATGGCTGACTCAAACCGTATTTATACAAACTGAAAAAGCTGTAGGTTATGGAAAAATATTAAAGCGGAAAGAATGTCGAACCCATCCACCACTTGTGCACAATGTCCTAAGAATGTGTTTTTAGCAGACGACAAAATGGCCAACATCTCACTGGATGTGCATACATTCATTGCTCAAAATCTCCAAAAATATAATTTCCAATCCTCACTTGACTACACTTTTCTCTCCTTAAGTGTGTCCTATATCTATGATATTTATTCATATTTGAACAGAAAAGTGGTGTTGTACTCTATATTCTTTCCATTGAAGCAAACATTGGGCTGGACACTGTTTACTGTTCTTCTATGACCAGCAAACTGGATGTGTAGTACATGCTCACATGGTGTGAAAAGAATCAAACCACAAAAGAGACAAAAACAAGGTAAAAATCTGTCAAAAACACAGTGAAAGTACATTGTGTATAGTTGTCACAAACGATCAGACATCAGAGCTGCAAACAAACAAACAAACAAACAAACAGACAACATAATGGGAAATTTAGGGGCCCCTGAGGGAAAACTTGTTCCTTTATAATATCCTAAATCATTCTATTTCTAGTGCATTGTATGTTCAATATTCTTTCTTTCTCATACCTATACAGTATTGGACTATGGGTGCATCCAACCCCATCAGCATGTATATCACACTTTGTACATGCTGGATGATTCTCGTTAGTCTGTATGTTATCACCAATGCTAATGAATGTCCATGCAATGACAAATATAAAGACATACATGTATCTCCATTACCAGATGTTTTTGAGTCTACTAGGTAAGTCTTTATCAGAGGTTAAAGGCATATCGATCATCATATGAATGGCAGTCCCATGCCTTCAAGGACAGTTTTTTGTTATAAAATCTAAATCGTTTGGACAATCTGCAAGATGTCTGGGGCCTATTGGTCTAATTTACATGTAAAGCCAGAAGACAGTTTTGGTATTACCCCAAAATACCAGTGTGTTTGGGAGAAATCATATGAATACTTGTTTTTAAAGGGGCAGTATCGTGATGATCAACAGGGCATGGAATCGGAATACTAGTTTTAGGTTAACTCAGTGACTATCTTAACCCTAACCCTGCCAGACGCAGCACAGTGCATGAGGTGGAAAAGTCTGGTGCACTTTGATGCATTCAGCTGTCAACACCAGTGCATAAGTAGCCAAGTCTGAGGCTATTGAGAGCTGGTCCCATTGAACAATGCCAGAGTTGTATCCTGCTGCGTTTGGTGACCACAGACTCTGAGGCAGTTCGGCCTTGAGATTTGTGACCAGATGGATCTTGCTGCACTGGGCAGCCGAGTCACTTTGACAAACGATGCAATCTGATGCATCTGGCAGGGTTTCTAGCCAAAATACCCTGGAGGGTTAGGGTTAATACCCCACATGCATAGCCACATATTACTGTTGCTGCTGCATAAATGAGCCAGTAATTTCCAGTCACTGTGTTCATCTTAAACAAGGACATCAATTTCATGCCCCGTTGAAAGTCTGCACTAATCATGACGACAGTGACCCTTTATTATACATTTTGTTATTTTTTAGCTTGCCATCTGAGGACTGCTGTCTTCCATCAGTTGGAAATGGTTACCTGGCAACAGTTGTCTATAGTGATACCATCTTTGTGAATGGAGTTTACAATGGCCGTGGAGGAGAAAGTCATAGAGCTAGAATTCCATCAACAGCAGCCATTGACATCAAACTACCATCAAATATTACTATCAAGGATGAGTCTTACTCATTAAACCTCAGAAATGGTAACTACATTTCTTGATGATATCACATGTATATTTGGTGAGGAATTTGTATTGGCTTTTCATCAGTTCCAGGTTGTATCAAATGCTAAGATATCATAACTGATAATCTTATGTAAATGTCCAATAAGATTAAATGTGTTTATTTAGATATTAACCCTCCTACTATAACTGCACTTAATTGGGAAGTAGCTTAGAGGTTAAAACCAGTTCACTGCCTGATTTGACTGTTAACCCAAATGTGCACACAGGGGCATTTTTGACTGGTTTTTACTGTCATTTTGTCATTTTGAACAGTACCAGACAATGCATTTACCAGTCAAAAACTGTTAACTCATTTTGACCTGTAAATGTATTTTACACATAAGCTCTGACAGTGTTTGACTTTTAAGTGCACTAGATATACCTTGGCAAATATATCAAAATGTTGAATGATTTTGACCCTTGTAGTAGTAGGAGGGTTAACCCTTGTATAGTTTGATCCCTCAAAACACTGAAAAATTAATGGTTTTGATTTAAATCATTCTTGGGATATAAACCTCTGAAAAAAAGTAAGGTCTCCAATAGGCCTACTATATTGAGTATAAATGTTCCATGTTATCATTAACCCTAACCACCCCAAAGCATTCAAACTCCAACGGCAGGGTTTGTTGGATTTTGATGGACTCGGTACTGTATAGCCCAGACAGGGATAATTTACATGGGGCCGGGTGTCCTAATTCAAGGTAAGTCCAACATTCAGGTGTTTATGCATGGTGTTGAAGTTTGGCAGATTGATGAAGGTTCCTAGCCTAAACAGCTAGGTAGTTAGGGTTAATACAATCAAGTGATACATCAGTTGAATCCTTATTTATTTAAATGAGAAAGAAAAACTGATTGTAATTGTAGATCATTTGCAGTTATTGTAAGACTTTTAAGTGGGGGTAAGTAATTCAGGGATAACCGCTCTTCGGCAGTCTCTTTATGTATCTTGACCAAATGCCTGATCATGCTCTTGAAGACACAGAGTTTGCTTCCTCGGCTCATACCATACTATATATGTCAAATGTCTCATCATGCTCTTGGAGACACCCAGTTTGCCTGATAGGCTCATACCATCCTATATATGTCCAATGTCTCATCGTGCTCTTGGAGACACCCAGTTTGCCTCCTAGGCTCATACCATCCTATATATGTCCAATGTCTCATCATGCTCTTGGAGACACCCAGTTTGCCTGATAGGCTCATACCATCCTATATGTCCAATGTCTCATCATGCTCTTGGAGACACCCAGTTTGCCTCCTAGGCTCATACCATCCTATATATGTCCAATGTCTCATCATGCTCTTGGAGGACCCAGTTTGCCTCCTAGGCTCATACCATCCTATGTCCAATGCCTCATCATGCTCTTGGAGACACCCAGTTTGCCTGATAGGCTCATACCATCCTATATATGTCCAATGTCTCATCATGCTCTTGGAGACACCCAGTTTGCCTCCTAGGCTCATACCATCCTATATATGTCCAATGTCTCATCATGCTCTTGGAGACACCCAGTTTGCCTCCTAGGCTCATACCATCCTATATATGTCCAATGTCTCATCATGTTCTTGAAGACAACCAGTTTGCCTGATAGGCTCATATCATCCTATATATGTCCAATGTCTCATCGTGCTCTTGGAGACACCCAGTTTGCCTCCTAGGCTCATACCATCCTATATATGTCCAATGTCTCATCATGCTCTTGGAGACACCCAGTTTGCCTGATAGGCTCATACCATCCTATATATGTCCAATGTCTCATCATGCTCTTGAAGACAACGAGTTTGCCTGAGTGATAGGCTCATATCATCCTATATATGTCCAATGTCTCATCATGTTCTTGAAGACACCCAGTTTGCCTGATAGGCTCATACCATCCTATATATGTCCAATGTCTCATCATGCTCTTGGAGACACCCAGTGTGCCTCATAGACTCATACCATCCTGTATATGTCCAATGTCTCATCATGCTCTTGGAGACACCCAGTTTGCCTCCTAGGCTCATACCATCCTATATATGTCCAATGTCTCATCATGCTCTTGAAGACACCCAGTTTGCCTGATAGGCTCATACCATCCTATATATGTCCAATGTCTCATCATGCTCTTGGAGACACCCAGTGTGCCTCATAGACTCATACCATCCTATATATGTCCAATGTCTCATCATGCTCTTGGAGACACCCAGTTTGCCTGATAGGCTCATACCATCCTATATATGTCCAATGTCTCATCATGCTCTTGGAGACACCCAGTTTGCCTGATAGGCTCATATCATCCTATATATGTCCAATGTCTCATCATGCTCTTGGAGACAACCAGTTTGCCTGATAGACTCATATCATCCTATATATGTCCAATGTCTCATCATGCTCTTGAAGACAACCAGTTTGCCTCCTAGGCTCATACCATCCTATATATGTCCAATGTCTCATCATGCTCTTGGAGACACCCAGTTTGCCTGATAGGCTCATACCATCCTATATATGTCCAATGTCTCATCATGCTCTTGGAGGACCCAGTTTGCCTGATAGGCTCATACCATCCTATATATGTCCAATGTCTCATCATGCTCTTGGAGACACCCAGTTTGCCTCCTAGGCTCATACCATCCTATATATGTCCAATGTCTCATCATGCTCTTGGAGACACCCAGTTTGCCTGATAGGCTCATACCATCCTATATATGTCCAATGTCTCATCATGCTCTTGGAGGACCCAGTTTGCCTCCTAGGCTCATACCATCCTATGTCCAATGCCTCATCATGCTCTTGGAGACAACCAGTTTGCCTGATAGGCTCATATCATCCTATATATGTCCAATGTCTCATCATGCTCTTGGAGACACCCAGTTTGCCTGATAGGCTTATACCATCGTATATATGTCCAATGTCTCATCATGCTCTTGGAGACACCCAGTGTGCCTCATAGACTCATACCATGATATATATGTCCAATGTCTCATCATGCTCTTGGAGACACCCAGTTTGCCTGATAGGCTCATACCATCCTATATATGTCCAATGTCTCATCATGCTCTTGGAGACACCCAGTTTGCCTCCTAGGCTCATACCATCCTATATATGTCCAATGTCTCATCATGCTCTTGGAGACACCCAGTTTGCCTGATAGGCTCATATCATCCTATATATGTCCAATGTCTCATCATGCTCTTGGAGACACCCAGTTTGCCTGATAGGCTCATACCATCCTATATATGTCCAATGTCTCATCATGCTCTTGGAGACACCCAGTTTGCCTCCTAGGCTCATACCATCCTATATATGTCCAATGTCTCATCATGCTCTTGGAGACACCCAGTTTGCCTGATAGGCTCATACCATCCTATATATGTCCAATGTCTCATCATGCTCTTGGAGGACCCAGTTTGCCTCCTAGGCTCATACCATCCTATGTCCAATGCCTCATCATGCTCTTGGAGATACCCAGTTTGCCTGATAGGCTCATACCATCCTATATATGTCCAATGTCTCATCATGCTCTTGGAGACACCCAGTTTGCCTCCTAGGCTCATACCATCCTATATATGTCCAATGTCTCATCATGCTCTTGGAGACACCCAGTTTGCCTCCTAGGCTCATACCATCCTATATATGTCCAATGTCTCATCATGTTCTTGAAGACAACCAGTTTGCCTGATAGGCTCATATCATCCTATATATGTCCAATGTCTCATCGTGCTCTTGGAGACACCCAGTTTGCCTCCTAGGCTCATACCATCCTATATATGTCCAATGTCTCATCATGCTCTTGGAGACACCCAGTTTGCCTGATAGGCTCATACCATCCTATATATGTCCAATGTCTCATCATGCTCTTGAAGACAACCAGTTTGCCTGAGTGATAGGCTCATACCATCCTATATATGTCCAATGTCTCATCATGTTCTTGAAGACAACCAGTTTGCCTGATAGGCTCATACCATCCTATATATGTCCAATGTCTCATCATGCTCTTGGAGGACCCAGTTTGCCTCCTAGGCTCATACCATCCTATGTCCAATGCCTCATCATGCTCTTGGAGGACCCAGTTTGCCTCCTAGGCTCATACCATCCTATGTCCAATGCCTCATCATGCTCTTGGAGACAACCAGTTTGCCTGATAGGCTCATATCATCCTATATATGTCCAATGTCTCACCATGCTCTTGGAGACACCCAGTTTGCCTGATTGGCTTATACCATCCTATATATGTCCAATGTCTCATCATGCTCTTGGAGACACCCAGTGTGCCTCATAGACTCATACCATGATATACAGTGCGTATCAAAAAAAAGGTAATCCGAATTCAGGGCGTTAATATGCCAAGGTTATTTAGTTTGACAATTTACATGTAGTGTACCAAAGAAGAGGAACTCCTCAGCTTTCCATTGATACCTGTATCGATCCATTGCTGTCACACATGGCCGAGTAAATTGTTATTGAAAATGGCAAATTCAAATCGCATTTTTGCAAGTTTGGGTAATCAGTTCAAGGCAGTCTGAAATGGACGCATCACTTGACTGCCTAGATGATTATGTAAGATTTTTAAGCTGGTGCGGTAATCGTCTGTTACGACATCCTTTTCTTCAAGTTGGGTATTTAAGAAGGGCCTGGGTTTAGGAACAGGTAGTTGGAAAGATGGTGGTACAACTAACGACTGAACAGCGAGTTTTCGTGATTACAACATTTCACCAAACTCACAGTTTGCAGCAAACTCGCGATGCTTTCAGGAACGTTTCCCAGAACGGGAGCCCCAGCAGCCAAAACCATTCTGGGCGAATGTAAGAAAATATAAAGAGAATGTCACAACCCTCAACCACAACAAGGGAATTCTGGCAGGAGGCGCACCGGGCGATCAGAAGGGAACATTGCAGCAGTAAGGCAGCAACTTTTGGAGCATCCTAGGGACACCAGCGCAAGGCGAAATGGGCTGAGATTGCCTTCGGCGACATTCAACAGAATCACGAGATTGGACCTCCACCAGCATCCATATCGGATTCACATCCGACATCAACTTACGCCAGGAGATTTTGCTAGAAGGCTGGCGTTTGCCAGATGGTTGATAGCCCGTACCGAGAGAGATGTCAATTTTCTGCGGAATCTCGTAATCGGCGACGAAGCTGCTTTCTCCATGAACGGCAAGGTCAATACGCATAATGTTCTTGAATATGCACCAGCAAGACACCCCCCAAAATTCAATTTTGAGGTTAACATGAGTCGACAAAAGTGGGCTGTTTGGTTAGGACTTTGTGGAAGTGGTCAGCTGATCGGACCGTTTTTCTTTCAAAGGAATGTCAATGGTAACATGTATCTGCAGATGCTCAATGATAACGTTTTACCGCAGCTGCAGGAACAATTTGAGCGACAGGTTCGTGGGGTCTTCAGACAACTCTGGTGGGCCCAAGATGGCGCCCCAGCACATCGCCTTACCGCTGTCCGAGATCGTCTGAGGGAACTCTTTGGCGAACGAGTCATCGCCGTCAACCATGAGGTGGAATGGCCACCAAGATCACCTGACCTCACACCATGTGACTATTTCCTTTGGGGACATTTGAAGAACAAGGTGTTTGCAACTCCTCCCCGTGATCTTGATGAATTGCAGGGCCGTATTCGAAATGAAGTGGATGCTTTACGCAATAATCCGGCTATGGTGAGACGAGCAGTGCAGGACATGCTCCGTCGCTGTCAGCTTTGTGTCGAAAGGGAGGTGGACATGTTGAAGGTGTGGGTGCATAAAGGGCAATGTTAGAAGAGATTCTTCTTGAATAATGTCCAGTCATTCCTAAAGAAAATCTGGTTTATCATACTGACTTTCACTAATTATCCTGCCTTGCACTGATTACCCAAACTTGCAAAAATGCGATTTGAATTTGTCATTTTCAATAACAATGTACTCGGTCATGTATGACAGCAATGGGTCAATAAAGGTATCAATGGAAAGCTGAGGAGTTCCTCTTCTTTGGTACACTACATGTAAATTGTCAAACTAAATAACCTTGGCATATTAACCCCCTGAATTCGGATTACCTTTTTTTTGATACGCACTGTATATGTCCAATGTCTCATCATGCTCTTGGAGACACCCAGTTTGCCTGATAGGCTCATACCATCCTATATATGTCCAATGTCTCATCATGCTCTTGGAGACACCCAGTTTGCCTCCTAGGCTCATACCATCCTATATGTCCAATGTCTCATCATGCTTTGAGACACCCAGTTTGCCTGATATGCTCATATCTTCCTTTATATGTCCAATGTCTCATCATGCTCTTGGAGACACCCAGTTTGCCTGATAGGCTCATACCATCCTATATATGTCCAATGTCTCATCATGCTCTTGGAGACACCCAGTTTGCCTCCTAGGCTCATACCATCCTATATATGTCCAATGTCTCATCATGCTCTTGGAGACACCCAGTTTGCCTGATAGGCTCATACCATCCTATATATGTCCAATGTCTCATCATGCTCTTGGAGACACCCAGTTTGCCTCCTAGGCTCATACCATCCTATGTCCAATGCCTCATCATGCTCTTGGAGACACCCAGTTTGCCTGATAGGCTCATACCATCCTATATATGTCCAATGTCTCATCATGCT
>CM055817.1:6680226-6732163 GCA_029582265.1 Zoroaster sp. YZ-2022 | reverse complement strand
TGATACATTTGGTAATTTTGTAATTACCAACCTATACTTACCCTTTAAAAGGGAAAAAACATCTTTTTAAAAAATATGACAACTTTCAGCCTACTAGTGGGATAATTATTTGAAAGCTAAACTTGATGTTGGTTAAAAGTAAAGTCATCCTGAAAACAAAATATGACAACTTTCCATTGCCGCTACAAAACAGCCCATGGTGGGGATAATTATTTGAAAGCTAAACTTGATGTGTAGTTTGCAAAAAGTAACCCTTGTATAGATTTTTGATAATATCACGATTATTTTTTCATTCATGCATGATTGCTTTATAGCCGATAACCACAGGTACAGTAGCGTAGCCAGCAGGGGGCAGAGACTGCCCCCGGAAAAAAAATAAGTAAATCGGACGGTAAAAATAAAGAAAGAGAAAGGAAAGGAAGAGAAAGGAGGAAAATTGAGGGAGGGACTCGAGGACTCCAGGGAAAAAAACGAAAGAGGTAAAGAAGAAATTAGAAAGTAGGGATTATTGACAATGAGGAGGACGGAGGAGGGAGGAAGGAGAGAAGGAAATGTAGCTTGGTAATGGAAGAAAGGATGGATAGGACCGTTGGGACAGTACCAAGGCAGCCTAACTTAAGGCAGGCAAGGTTAGGGCGGGTGGAAACGGCGGTGAGGCAGGGTAAGGAAGGAAGGGAGCAGGGAGCCGAGAGGGTAGGGACCGGAAAGGGCAGGAAGACGGACCTGGGACGAAGGATGCAGAGGCAGGCAGATTTAGGGAGGAGGAAGGATGATTTAGGGAATGGTAAAGGGTGAATAATTGATAAAGGGAGCGGAGAGGGAGGATTGAGGAAGGAAGTTAGATCTGAAGTTTTATACCCGGTTTTTGTCCCGGAAATCACTTATCAAATACTGTAAAACAAGTTAATTTCGCTAGCAATTAATTTCGCTAGGAGGCCCAATTCGCTAAATTAAATTGCTGCCAAATATAATGTACTCTGTATAGAATTTTTGGTACAATCGAATTTCCTCTGCTTCAAGTGAGCGGTCGTTCAGTCGATTGAAGCTAACGAAGTCGTATTTAAGATCCACTATGTCGGAGCAGAGGCTGTCATCACTGGCACTTCTCAGCATAGAACGCGACTTCGCAGAGCACGTTGATTTTGAGCAGTCATTGAGGACTTTAGTATGATGTCTGTTCCTCGGCGAATGGCAACTCAAATTTAGTATAATAGTTGCTGATAAACAGGGGATTGGTGATTCATTTTTTGTTTCATTGAATAGGAACCCGGGATAGAAACGCTCGCCATTGGCAGCAAAAATATATTTGACATTACAAGAAGGCAACAAAATGCACTAATGAGAGATATATAAATTGCTCATAAAATATGGACCTTACAGATGGATCTTTCAACTTTTTGTTAATTAGAGACAATTTATATAGAAACAAACATTAAAACATTAAAAACTTGAAATTTGAATCAATACAATGAACCAGTATGTACTCGGGTTACGTGCAGAACGTATTTACAACTGTCTTACAACATTTTATTAAAGGTTTTATGCGACATGTACACGAATAACTTTCAGTAATGTGTGTTGTAAACGGTGTGTATATATATACATTACGAATACGATTAATTATGAATGTTTAAGTTCATCACAGTCTGACAGTGTAGAAATTAATAGCAACAGTTCAGACAGTATAGATCCAAGGAAGACAATAAATCACAGATGATCATGTTGTACAATATATCGATTGTTTTGATTCAATATTATTCAGTATTTCGCAATTAAATTTAAACCATGAAATCGGGACGATCATCTTAATTTTGCCCCCCCGGACCGACAGGGCTGGCTACGCGCCTGCACAGGTATGTACCCCTCTACAAGCGTCACAATAAATTTTGTTTGCAGAGCTTGTATGAATAACTATGAATAACTTTACCCTGAAAATGCAATTTCATGGTGTCTCTTCCTCTCAGATATTGGCAATAATGTTCATAGTGATTTCAGGGCAAATTCACGGCGATCTTGAGAATAAATGAGCTGCCCCAAAACTGCCACAAGAAGTTCATGTTGCTTTCACGGCGTTTTCACTTCGAAGAAATTCCAAGAGTAGTTCATGGCATTTTCACAATGTTGTGTCATCATGAAATTGCTGTGAACTATTTATTTCAGTCAAAACAGATTTTCGGGGCATTTTCAGGCTAAAGTTATTCATAGTTTATGTACTTGTGAAGTAGTTCACTTTTGTTTTTCACTTTCAAAAGCTGAAAAGACTGTTCTAATTTTGTTTCCATGGAATTTCCAACTTGGCTCACAATTGCATTTTTTTTTTAATCGCGATATATTTTTTAAATTGCGATTTGCCGATATATCAATAAGTTAAAAAGGTTCTTGATATCGTAATCAAATAAAAAAAGGTATTACAATATTCGATATCATTGTGTTATCACCCAAGCTTACTACTGGTGGGGATCATTATTTGAAAGCTGAACTTGATGTTGGTTGCAAAAGTAACCCTGCTAGTATAGCTGCACTATAGTGGGTATACAGAGGTCAAAATCAGTCAACTGACTGTTTTGACTGTTGATCAAAATGTGCACACAGGGGCATTTTTGACTGGTTTTTACTGTCATTTGACCACCCTGAACAATACCAGATAATGCTTTTACTATTAAAAAAAACAGTCGACTCATTTTGACCTGTAAATGTACTCACTACGTAAGGTTTGACAATGTTTGACTTTTAAAGGGCAGTATCGTCTCGATGAACAGGAATCGAATGCTTGTTTTAGATTAACTCAGTGACTGCCATAATACCCAACATGATAAGGTCTAGCACTATGTAATCGATGTCCAAGTTTAAGATTAAACATGGATGTTTAATCTAAACTTGGACATCGATTACTCCCTATTAAAGTTTGCTCTGATTACAATGACAATACTGCCCTTTAGTGCACTAGATATATCTTGGCAAGTATATCAACATTTTGACTGATTTTGACCCTTGTGTAGCAAGAGGGTTAACAGTTATCCTGAAAACAAAATATTCTTTTGATGTGTTTCGTTTTAGAGATTTCAGAAAACTCAACAAAAATATGCACATTTACTTTTCATGACTTGTATACTTTTAAACGCATTGACTTGGAGGACATCATTGGCCCATTAGGTCAAAAAAAGTCTCAGCACATCAGCATAGGGCTGTACGTTTTCGGATATTTTTGGAATCGGATACCTGAAATCAGGAAACTTCGGATACCCGATACCCGTTTTCATTTTTGTTGAAAACATGCCTCGTGGTGCACAAATACATTTGCTGTAAATGGTAACAAATTGACTTTTATAATACAGAGGATACCATACTTAAATCAATCTTTCTTTATTGGAGTGTAATCTCTTGAATTTAAAGATAATTGTCTGTACAAGTGCATTGTTCAAGAGTCACAGATTTCTGTTTGCACCGCTCAAATGTTAAGTCGTTTACGGGTAATTGGAACCGAGAAATTGAACCGGGTAATGAGTGTTTTGGTTGGGTATCCGGATACCCGGATAACCGGCACAGCCCTCCATCAGCAATTTTGATTTTCTTTTTTTCAAAATTGCTGGATAGATTGGAATACGGCCGAATACTGGTCCCTGTGTGTATATGTATCACATATTTCCCTGTGGCAAAAAAAAAGATTACTGAAAGTAAAAAGCACATCACCGCACCAATTTTGAAGCCGACCTATGACCAGAAACATGCGACTTTTTTTTTTTTTACAATTAGTCAGCTTGCCCAATATAAACACCATGGAAGAATAAAGTTGACATCATTGGTGTTATTTTAACACCTAGTATTGGATGGGTATACTTGTGGGTATATGAAGACCTAATGAAGACCTGTTTATACAATATACATTCTATAAAAACACAAAATAGTAAAATGTATTAAAATAAACAACTATGATAATAAACAATGATGTAAATAAATTTACATAGAAAATGTAGGACAAGTTTCATGACGAAATATCAATCCAAAATGTGCTACTGTCTCAGAAATAGCTTATGAGTGTATGAAGAAAATGTCACAAACAAATGTTTTTTCATTGGTGTGGGATCCCTGATGACTTTCTTAAGTTGCTTCTATATGAAAAAAGGATTTACTAGAAACCACAGACAAAGGGTTTCTCACTGGTGGATCCTGTGGTAATTTATTTGTGAGCAGGATATTTAGACAATGTTACCACCCAGTCATTTATTGGTGTGAACTCTCTGATGAGCGTCTTAGATGGTATCCTTGTGAGAAGGATTTTCCACAAATGTCACAGACAAATGGTTTCTCATTGGTGTGGACCTCTGATGGCGTCTTAGACTGCTTCCAGTGAGAAGGATTTTCCACAAATGTCACGACAAATGGTTTCTCATTGGTGTGGACCCTCTGATGCGTCTTAGACTGCTTCCACGTGAAGGATTTTCACAAATGTCAAGACAAATGGTTTCTCATTGGTGTGGACCCTCCGATGACATCTTAGATTGCTGCCATGTGAGTAGCATTTTCCACAAATGTCACAGACAAATGGTTCTCATTGTGTGTACCTCTGATGGCGTTTAGATTGCTTACCATGTGAATAGCATTTTCCACAAATGTCACAGACAAATGGTTTCTCATTGGTGTGGACCCTCCGATGACATCTTAGACTGCTTTCATGTGAAAACGATTTGCCACAAATGTCACAGGTAAATGGTTTCTCATTGGTGTGTACCTCGATGACATCTTAGATTGCCTCCTTGTGAAAAGGATTTTCCACAAATGTCACAGGTAAATGGTTTCTCATTGGTGTGGACCTCCGATGATATCTTGACTTCCTTGTGAAAAGGATTTTCCACAAATGTCACAGGTAAATGGTTTCTCATTGGTGTGCCTCTGATGACATCTTAGATTGCTTCATGTGAGTAGCATTTTCCACAAATGTCACAGACAAATGGTTTCTTTAGTGTGGACAATTTGATGCATTCTTAGTGAGCTTTCTTGGGTGAAGGATTTGCCACAAATGTTACAAATAAATGGTTTCTCATAAATGGTGTGTACCCTCTGATGACGTCTTAGACTGCTTCCATGTGAGAAGGATTTTCCACAAATGTCACAGGTAAATGGTTTCTCATTGGTGTGTACCCTCCGATGACGTCTTAGATTGCTTCCATGTGAGAATTGTTTCTCATTTGTTAGATCCATTAGGTGACTTGTGATTCAGGTTGAGAACACAAATAATCAAACGGCTTATCATTGGTGAAGACTTTCTGACTCAAAGCAGCTTTCTATATTAAGGAAAAAGTATAGGTAATTAATAAAATATTTATTGAGGCAGTGCCTAAAGCCATGTTGTTATCGTTCTTTTTTGATTCAATGTTTGTTTACTTCTAAGTGGTAGCATCAGGAGATCAACTCGACAGTAATTTAGTTTACTTTTTGTAATCCTACAGGGGGGCTACCTTTGTTTCTGTTTCTGTTAATTTAATGTAAATTTGTGTTGATTTGTTGATCGACCTGTGAAATCAATAATGAATGAAATGAATGAATGAATGAATGAATGAATGAATGAAAGAGCAGGGTTGATAATTTCCCTAGTGCCTTAGCAGTGAATTAACAGAATGACTACTGCATCTCCTTGGTGTGAAAGTCTAGGGGCTAGTGTACAAATATAAGAAACACATCAGCACAATTTAGAAAATATCAATGATTTGTTTGCTGACACCATAAGCAGTTCTTTGGCATGGTGGAGTATACCATCCTATAAACTTATTCAAATAAGCTTCAAAATTGTGCAACCAATTTTCAAGCTCAGTTTGAACATAAGTATACAGTATATAGAACTTAAAACAATAATTGTTTTGTTTTTATTTATTGATACTCATTATTTGATACTCTTTTATTTATTGATATGTATTATGAGAACCTTATTTGAAATTGCAAAATAATGGTTGTGTTACATTTGAACCTAACAGGATCTTTCTCAAAGGCAAATGGGACGGAATAAAACATACATTCATACAACATAAACACAAGAGTGAGCAGAAGTTAGTCAGGTGTGAAATAGAACAAAGAAGAAGATACAAGAGCAGAGTCATGTACTGGTCCTGGGACTGGACAATAGAGGATTACCATGAATAGATAGAGGTACCAGGAGTTTTTGGCTGGAAGAAGAGATTATGAGATTAGTGAAAAACAAAGAGTCAGACAGGTTGAGTAAAACAAAACAGACAAATGTAAAACAAATGAAGAAATTTCTGTGGAGAAACTAGAAAAAAGAGAAAAAAGGAAAATTCCTTCTTTGACATTGTTAGATATATTAATTAAAGTATTCTGTTCATGATCTTATGGGCTTAGCTTATCCTAAATAATTGAGAGATATTACTATCCCATACAAATGTAGACATAAGAGAAAAGCACTTTTGTAACATCAAAGAGCAGTTAATAAGCGTACATGTACATACAGAACACTGAATAGTGAATAGAGAGTGCAATAGCATGACATCATGCACATAAAACAATGTAATACATTTATGCAAAATGGTTAACCCTTGACCTGTCTGTAGTACAGGAGAAATGATTGCATAGAAACCTACAGTGCTTTGGTTAGAAACTGTAGAGATTTCACAACTTGTTTCCAAATGAAACATTGACGGTCAATTGTTTATATGCAATTCTTGATTGTCATTTAGTATTCATGCACATGATGACATTTTACAAACAGTGTATCAAGAATGTACTATTCATTTTATTTCCTCCAGGTTGACAGCATGACAACCCTTCTAATTGACCTGATCAGAGGTCAACAAGAAACAGTCTCAGCAAGAAACATCCTCAACCAAGAGATCAGCTCAGGATGCTCCAACAAAAGGTAAGAGCAAGAAAACTAGACTTGTATATAAGGTGCAGCTCAGGTGTAGAATATAAACCTTTCCATTATGCAACTCTGCACAAAGGGTGGATCCAGAGGGGAAAAGAGAGGTGTAGATCTTTCTTTTTGCTATGTCACAATTGTGGTTTTGTCAACTCAAGATTGGCAAACAATGGTGACCATCAAGAAAACAAAGAAAGTGGCTGACAAGAGGTTATTGACATATGAAGGCTTAAAGAGTAACATTGAGGAATCAACAGAGCAATGCTAAAAGTTAAAATCAGGGGAACTCCTCTTAACCCTAACCCTTCCAGGGTATTTTGGAAGTATAACCCTGCCAGAGCGCAACAGATGACGCGCGTTTATCAAAGTAACTGGGCCGCTGTGCCGCAAGATCCATCTGTTGGCAAATCTCAAGGCTCGAACTGCTCCTGAGTTCAGTGTCACCAAACGCAGCAGAATACAACTCAAGGCATTGTTTAATGGGACCAGCTCTCAATAGTAACAGACTTGGCTGCTTATACCAAAGCGAAGGAAGCTGAATCTATCAAAGTGCATCAGACTTTCCAGTTGATGTACACTCTACTGCGCCTGGTGGGGTTAGGTTAAAGATGCATCAGCATTTTGGCATTACCAGTGATTCATGGCAATTTGTTTTTTTCATTCGAAAACAACTTTTCCCTTACAGAAAGGCATCGAAATATGCAAAAATTATAAATTAAAATATAAACAAACGCCGTGAGCCATGTTTAAAGTGATAAAGTTATGGAAAGAAATGATGGCAGTTCAAATAGTCAAATTATTTAAGAAAATGACATCTACTAAACACATAGTACGACACACATAGGCATCATGCATGTCACTTTAGAATTTATTTAAAGAGTTTGAACATTTGTAACGTATTCAAATGTTCACATTATTACAAAATTGTTTTGTTTGTTTTTTAAAAGTGGAAGTGGCACTTTTGCTTCTTCATTAAAAACATAGAACCCAAAGTTCAGAAGATTTGTTCAGCACCCAAACCTCCCTGGGTGATGCAAGAGAAGATGAACGGTGGGGGAAGTACCAACAACACAGTATAATGAAGGTCATTACCCTCATTGAAGACTCTACCCCAAGAGACTGGAAACTACATGGAATCATGCTCATATATATAGATAATGCACAGTGCTTAGGGGCCATTCCGTACCTTTCAATGTTTAAAAAATTTCGATTTTTCCCAAAGTTTTTTTTGACCACCCCACCCACCCCAACCCTGATTATAAAATTAATTTGTTATGCAGCATTAAAACAAAACCAAAAAGGAGCAAGACAGTATAGGTATTTCTGTATTATATCATACTTTTACATGTAAAATGTTTATGCATAAACCAGTTCAATGACGGCGTGATGTTGTTACGCCTCTTTTGCTTTGGTGCTATGGATTTCTTGGTGCTCATCAGCTGATATGCAGGTTGGGAAAGACAAGCTGGCAGTCCGACACCCACAAAAGATGAATATGGCTTTTACGTTTTCGCTGGCAGAGAGAGAAGGCGCAGGCGTGAGGCCGCCTGTTAAATGTTTCATTCGAGAAAAACCCAAATCAGGTTTTGGGGCAGACAATCAAAGAATAATTTACTGATGAGAAAAGACGGCACTTGGTGCTGCTGGACAAATGAAAGGGTTATCAGGAGATGGTTGGTCCCAGATAACTGGTGCAACTGCTCTGCAGGAAGCTTACTGGAGGTGGGGCTGGAAACCCACATTTGGTGCAGGTGCCGCCTGTTTTAGTAGTAAATATCATCAAAATGGTCACAAGGGTTTGCAGTCAGGAGCATGGGGTTTTCAGACAAAGTTCAGAAAGGGGGTACTTTGTATAAGGTTTAATAGTCAGAGTGAGTTTTGGATTTGTTGTTACATTTAAGGAACTGTCAAATGTCCTCCCAGTCAGAGAACAAGGGACTGTTCGACAAGGAACATATGTTTCAACAGGGAAGTCACTTATCCATGACGATGCTATCTGTTTTTACGAAGGCCAAATCATACCAAGTTTCCCTTTCTGCATCTTCCTTTTTGGTAGTTTCAGATACATGGTTTGTTCCTTCACCTGCAGCATGCATGGCTACAGAACACCTGGTTCGAGACCCTAGGGTCTTCCATTGGTGTCAATTTGGGATTTTGGGTCGGCTCCAGGCATAGTACACAGCAATGTCCTAGTCCACAAGTTTAAAACATACGTTCCCAGACATACATTGTACTTCAGTCATATTGTTATAGTTCAGCCAGACTAAGCGAAAACAAGACAGGGGAATGCCAAATGAAAGGGTGTCAAAAGATCTAGCTTTTTTTTCGCGATAATGAAAAGGAATTTATTTTCAATTATTTACCCCTAATCCACCCAATCTACTACTGGAAAAAAATTCTGGGTTTAAACATCTAAAATTTTTGAATGGCCCCCTTAGTATTTATATCAACCCAACTTCTAAAGGTATAATTACATGACAAAATACCCAAAAGGCAGGGAGGGGGTTTCCCAAGCAATGATGCCCCTGGATCTGCTGGCTGAAGTTATTGGGGGCTAGGACAGAAAAACCAAACACAGATTATTGCAGAATTAAGCTTATTACACAATTGATGAAGATTATCATTTGCAAAAGTGTTCAGATAATGTATAAAGTTAATTATGATCGCTTATTATTAAAAGTGTACACAATCATATTGTTGAAAAGTAAATTTAACTGCTGACAAATGAAACTCTTTGTAATTTACAAATTTATGTTGAATTAGTTGCTCATTTAAAGATATTAAGAGTCAAGTGGGTTTTGAAGGTACTTGTCTGGAATGGGACAGAAATGATTGCACAGAAACTCACCTAGTAAGGAAATCAGAATGAGATTTCACGAACTTGCTTCCAAATGAAAATATTGACTGGTCAACGTTTATGCAATTTTTTGATTGTCATTTAGTATTCAGTATGACGACATTTTACAAACAGGATCAAGAAATTACTATTCATTTTACCCTCCAGCTTGACAACAGCATGACAACCTTCTAATTGACCTGATCAGGTCAACAAGAAGAAATGCAAAAAGAAACAACATTCCCAACCAAGAGAGATCAGCCTGTGATGCTCCAATAAAAGGTAAGAGGAAGAAAAAAGTCCAGACCTTGTATAAGGCGCAAGTTTTCAGGTTTAGTAAACCTTCCATATGCAACTCTGTGTGGGGGACTTAGAGGGGAAAAAGAGAGGCATAGACCTTTTGCTTAATGTCAAACAAGCGGTCAACTGGAAGATTGTCAAACAATAAGTGACCATCAGTGAAAACAAAAAGGGTGGCTGACAAGATATTGAGAATATGAATAATTTAAAAGAGTAAATATTTACAAACCGGGCCAGACAATGTCAAAAGCAAAATCAGGGGAACCTCAAAGATGCACCACCCAAGTTTGTAACTTTTTCACCCAGTGATTCCTGGAATCTTATTTTCAATATTGGCGAAAAATAAATAAAAATGTATTTTTCTCATAGAAAGGTAAAATTGGGGTCACTGAATGGCCTGCAGTTCGAAATAAATATAACAAATCATCAGAGGCTTGTTTTTAAATGAATTAATAGCTAGCCTCGGCTACTTATAAATTCATTTATTAGTTCACATATGTGATTTCTTTAAAGACTCTGGAGAAGTGCTTAGCTAAATTAGTAATACAAAACATCTAAATCCGTAATTATTCATTTTGAGCTAGTTTTGAAGTAAAGTAAAGACTTCATTGGCAATGAATTGTTATGCTCTGTATCTCTTTGTCATGTCAAACATTAATAACAAATGATACAAGATTGAATTTATAGAGTGACATCGATACCAGAGTTTCTATTATCATACGTTTGGGGTAACATATCTTGAAGAGGACCACCATTACATTGATATGGGTTGTTTAGATTGCCGTCAGCAGCATGTTGATTACATCACATTATGCATAAATCTTCACCGAGTAGTAGTCTGCCGCTACCAGCTGATGCCCATCCAGTGAATGGATTCCCAGTGGGCCAGTGCAGACCCTGGAGCTACATGTGATGAACGGATCATTCATCATAATGGTGAATATGACCAGCAGCAACCCCTTATCGGTACACGGAAATGTATATGCCTGATCTGTCAAAAGCACGTTACCTTTGCGCATTGAACTCTGACCATTGATTGTTGGGTTTGATTGTGAGTAATGAAGCAACTACTGCTAT
The DNA here is from genome assembly GCA_029582265.1 of Zoroaster sp. YZ-2022. Taxonomy (NCBI): domain Eukaryota; kingdom Metazoa; phylum Echinodermata; class Asteroidea; order Forcipulatida; family Zoroasteridae; genus Zoroaster; species Zoroaster sp. YZ-2022. The sequence continues at coordinate 6,721,082 of CM055817.1, read as the reverse complement.
CAACAATGTCTGGTTGATGTTGAAGGGTTCACCACCGACGTAACTCTACATTTTTATTATCAATGGCTTAGGCAAGGTGCCTTGGTCTTAGTAGGGTATAGTGATATCAGGTGGACTGTGCCCGCCACCACCCATCCCTCTTCATATCACCTATTATGCGTGATGTTGGCCCTTTATTATTTACCGGGTTACATCCGGAGGGACACTGCCGTCTTGCTCACCTCACTATGGAGGCACTGTGTGGAAGTCAAAGGCAAGTGTGCCATCAATGCCAGCATATCCGAGATGATATTGTTGAGGTGTCCACAACCACTGTTTGTGTATAGCTGCAATGCCATGTGATTCGGAAAATAATAATAATAGAGACAATACACAGTATATAACAATGTGTGTTATGTTTTATGAGTCAACATTAAATGAAGAGGATTGCATGCGTTATTTTATTGCTTAGAAGCTCGCGCGTGCCGTGATTCACAACAGCCAATGTTCACTTTTGAACCCTTTGAAACCCGTCAAGGAATTATTCACTATTTTATTACAATCAATGCCATGCTTTCAGAAAAATAGGCTAAATTTAAATTGATATGCCCGAGTAATAAGCACATACTTTCAATGCAAGGTTTAGAAGTATAACATGAAGCAGGAGCCACTTTTGTGAAAGGAAAATTCAGTTAAAGGGAATTTTACAAATATTATTGAAACATTTTGTTTAAATGTTTGTTGAGGTATTACCAGGAGACAATTGAAAATAAAGAGATATTCTAATGCACCATAGTTACAGAGATTTCCGCTTTCTAAGAGAGGAAGGTCATCGGGAAATCCAATCAAAATTGATAATTTCACATTAACTCATATGGTTACTTTTAAAAGGTTGTTATGAAATACATGTAGAAATTTTATGAATTGAAACACAGTTGGGTATCCAGGTATTCAGATACTCCACCGAACTGTCATTATCTGCTTTCCATTTTTCGGTTCCCTAATTGTAGAATGATTTTAACATTTGAGTTGAAACAGAAATCTATTCTTGAACAATGTGAAATATTATACTTTTTACAGACAATTATCTTTAAATTCCAAGAGATTATCTAAATAAAGCCTTTGTAGTATTTACTACCTATTTACCAATATTTTCTTCCAACTGCTTGTGACATATCATCCAATCATTACACTGCAAGGTCTGATTGTGCGGCTGTTTAAAACAACTTTATCACAACTGTTGCAGCATGAGGGAATATTTGTCGACTGTTTTGGGTTTTGGTTTGATTACGGATCATGATTCTGGGTACTTTATAACCACATTTGGGCTCCTACCATCACCTGTGGACCAATGACAGCCCATCACCCAGCCAGAAACCCAAATTAGAGTTTGATCACACCATGCGGCCCCTTTTAGTCTCCTGACTCAAATACGTGTTAGAATCAGTTGTGCAGATCAATGGGCTTTTTAACATCGTACATCGTGATATTTGAATCAGACACTTTTGCAGGATCAAGCCTTTATTTCAGAAACAATCTCAGTAAATACAAGACAGGGTACAATATATTTCATGAACAGATTTTACTTTTAATAAAAAATGAAACAGAAATATCCGGAGAATAAGTTTTCTGATTTAAATATCCGGGGTTTCCCAAATATAGTTCTTGAAAACTATCAACCCCTATTCGCAGGCTATATACAGCCTGCAAGTGTAAAGCTGTCGGCAAACGTACTATAAATAGTTGCCGCCAATGTAAATTGTTTGAGCTTTGGGTTAGAACAGTCAAACACAGTAGACTATATGATATCATTGACAGAATTGGTCAATGAATAATAATAGGAGTATGTTTGGTATCCAAAATTCATTTGAATTCTGTTCAAAAGATGAAATGCACTAATGATCTTTGACACTTTTAAAACACATATGCATACAGCATATGTACACAATGTGGCTTAAGTTTTGATAACTCCCGTGTGATACCACACCATGGATGCTACTGTTTCAATGGATGCAAAAATATCTGTTCTTTTTTTTTTTTTCAGGGGGTGGAAGAACAGTTGGCCAAAAATAAAAAATTTTCTCCGACAAATATATTTAGAAAACAAACTCAAAATGTGAGGTTGTTAACAACATCCCAATCTATCAATCTCCCATTAAAGAATAGCTTCTGTATTTCAGTAAACCTTTAAAAAGGGCCATACTAAACCGTTTTTTTCTTCGTAATCAGGGAAAGTCCTGATGTCAATCTTTGTTTACATCGGCAATGCGGCATAGCGCAGGTGTAAGGAGGAAAACAAAACTTTGAATAAGCCAGTGTATGTGTACATTGAAGCCTGCACTTAACCAGCTGCTTGACACACATTTGACCATCTTGTGCGGATAATGAGCATGGGAAACAGGTCAACAGTTATAGTACCGTTTGTTTGCTTTTCATTCAGAGTAACTTTTCAACTGGCTACAAGTGATCATTTGGTCTGTCAACGCAGGGGTATGCCCAATGAGTTGTTTACTTGTATGGTTCAAAACCAAATTAAAATGGATTTTGTAAGTATTTCTTGGCAAACCCTTTGAAAATGCGCAACAAATTATTGAAGTTTCGACTGGTTGTTTTAAACGATGCACACCACGATCTCGCCTTTTAAAGCTTGTATGACTGGCTGGAAATCTGTGGAACCCTTCACTTTGAATTCTGGAAAGACATCAAAAGTTCTGGTTAACACAGGATGAATGACACTCTTATGAAATTCTGGACACGGCTGTTCCCAAAGAACTGGGAATTTATAAATCTTTAAGCAGAATTCCAAAAAATTTAAAAGTATATCCACAGTCGTTGCCAGAAATTAATTATAAGGGAAACACAAACAACCTCCGATACTGTTACCCATGCCATACATATTGAACCCCTCACTGACAAAGTTGTATTTACATGCCTGAAGCGTTAGTATCATCATAGATCATCAGGGCATGGAATCGAATTAGTTTTAGATTAACCAGTGACTGTAATTACAATGACCACAGATGCTGGAATACACACAAATATTGCTGCTGCATCAATGAATCAGGTAATTCTCAGTCGTTCATCTTATAAAACCAGGGGACACCACACCATGGGCCCCATTTGAAAAGTCTGCTCTGATCGACAAATGTCACTTTAAACAGTGTTGGCAATTGACTGAACAATGCAGGAATCGGTGTATTTGTAGACGTTTGTTTGCAAAACCCAAAAAACCTTTTGAGAGTCAAATGATATTTTAGTTGTACAGGACGCCCATCAATTGTCACACAACAAGTCCTGTTTAAAAGAGTGGTTTAGGGAATATTCTCAAGTTCACTGCAATCCCCACAGGGGTATTGTCTTGTTTTGGTCTGGGGCTGTTGCTCATTTCTTTCTGTTCAGTGGAATTTTCACTTGCAGCAAATCTTTTGAGATGTCCAATTTTTTCTGCAATTTTGTTGTTTTAATGGATTTGTAAAGCTGTTTGGTCTGACGTGTAAAAAATTGCAAGTGATTTGAAACAAATGTAATGCAATAGTGTCTTAGCTTTTTATGAAAGGCCTGTACTATATCACATGCTATTATTGAATGCATAATGTGTATATGGAAGAAATTTACTCCTTTTGTATTGGGAATGGAATTCTTTTCGATGTGTCTTTGGTGCTGCAGACGTCACCTCTTGTTGCGTACTGCCACCGCATCTCATTCCGTGTTGACAAAAGGCAATACCCCCAAGCCGACTCTTCCTGAACCACCTCCCAGTTTTGCCAAATTCTTCACACACATTATTCTACTTCCGGGTTCTCAAATTTACCTGTTTAAAAAGGAGATTTTGGGGATATCAAACCACCCCGGAATTTGAAATTTTGGGAAGCGACAAAGTTTGGCCCCTTTCCCATCACCATCCAAGTTTTTATTTGCCGCACCCAACAGCCCCCGCCCTTTACCACGGTTTCAAAACCCCATTTGGGGTTTTGCCCAATTTTCCCTTTTCTGGTCAAGGGATCTTTTCCATAAAATACCAGATTAGTTATCTTGAAGTTCAAAACCCCCAATTTAACCTTAAAGTTGTGTTTGTTTTTTTTTCCCGGAAGCCCCAAAGACAAAAGGGGGAAAATCAATTTTTTGAGGCATCCTTGTTAAATTTGGTAGTGTGGGGTCTTTTTATCTAACAGCCACAAAGAAGCTAAACCGGCTGGTTTCCCCAAAAGTATTTTGGCCCCAAATTTTGTTTGGGGCCCACTAAATTACTGCACCAAGAGATGATCCTGCTGATTTTCTTCTTCAGAGCTGAACCAGTGTTGGTTTAGAAGTAGTCATTTCTACAGATCTGTTATTAACATGCAAGTGAATAAACAAAATCAGACTCCCAATATCAGCTCACATCAGGTAATGCAACAATATGTCATATCACAAGTAAGCTAAAGGTTAGTTATCAAAAAACTTCAAATTATATTTATATAATTTTCAATAAATCTGTTTAATAACAGTTTACTGTAGAATAAATTATTTTATGTCTTTTAAACAAATTTTTCAATTTAAAAGGAAGGCTTCCTGGGTGCTTCCTCCACACCAGCGAATTAGCCTGAGCTGGGTTTATCTGGTTTAACATACGATGTAATAGTACTCATGTTGACAAAATACTGATTAAATTAATACCAGTAGTTGTGAATCCTTTTTAAACCAGAGTTGATCGAACAAAAATCCAAAGTTAAACAAAGGGGATGATGAATACTAAAACGAAATTAAGCATCCCAATTCATTACGATTAGAAAAGGCCCATCATCTACGGTACAAGAATTGTTCATGTCTATTTTAATTTCTAAAACTTTAGTGAACCAACAACAAATCAATATTAAATACAACATCTCATATAAAAATCCGGTTTTTTCAACGCATTTACCCCAACATTTTCAAACGTTCTGCTTAAAGATACACTCGCGGGTATTTGGAATTTTACATCGCTGCTCAGGCAATTATGCATTGCTATTTCTACTTCAGAAAGGAAAAAGCCTGGTTTTACAGTAAATATGTACCAAATTAATTGATGCTAGGCCCCCATAAATGCATTGCTGTACTCGGTGATATTTCTAATTAACTATTGTCTTTTTTAGATTTTGGTACTTCAAAAGTTTTTTTTTATTTCTAAAAAAGGAAAAATGAAGAAAACATCACTATACATCTTAATCTCCGTAGTGTAATAGGACCTGATTTGTCTCAACTATCATTTAACCTTGTATCATAGAGATGTTTCAACATCAGAAGACAATTTCTTTTGTAATACATCATACACTGAATTAGAATTCTAAAACTGAGTCTCAACATTCATTACAGGAGCTTTTGTGATCCCACAACCTTTGTGGAAGTACCGGGGTGGTAAAACTCAATCTGTTGAGTAGATGGTTCAAATCATAATCACTATATTCACTGTCCATAGTCACCCAAACCACCAAACAAACATGACAAATGTTAGCTTATTTTTCATCAGTGGTTTTACTTTGTTTTATTGTGTCAGTTGAACACAAATGAAAGTCAATTCTTTCTTATTGAAGACAGCAAATGATGCCGTTAGGGCGGATCCCAAACAAAATGCAGGCTTATACAAACATAGTTTCAATTGTTACATACGTATAGAGTCATATGGCAAGGTCATAGGTTTACCACATTATAGATGCAGTGTACATTATGTGGTGTACGGTTGGTTGTTTAGGTGACGCACACATTGAATCCTTATTGTCAAAGTTCAGCTAAAACTGTTGAGTAACGGTATTGCATCATATTGATAGATTATTTCATATCATCACAGCTGTTGGGATGCTGATTATTCTTGGGAGCACTGTCACCCAAGACCATTTTTAGTCTAATTATGGGTCATCCTGATTAAAGTTATATCCATCGAATTTATTTTGGAAGATTAATACCATCATCAGTTTTACAGGTGAAAATTTGAGCATTTGGTATTTTTCAAATATCAATCCGCGTTGATAAGTCTTATCTAGTAGTCAGCAAGTGTCTATTCTATCAGTAATCAACCACAGTCTTAATTATGACTGAATCAGGTTTGTAATTAAGAACCCAAACCTATTAACGGCTATTATTGCATGTTGAAGACTTGTAGCTATGTCCCCAAGAATTGCAGTTAATTATGACTGAAAAACATCAGGTTTGTAATTAAGAACCCAAAACTTATTGACCTTATTGCTGTTGAAGACGCAGAATATGTCCCTTTGCTAAATGTTTAATTTTCTCCCAAAGACCTTGTGACATGCCTGTTTAAATTTATCCAAAAACACTTTTTGTAAATTGTCTTAAAGGGTTTTTACGGCCCAAATACATCAAGAGTTTCTTTGTACTAATTCTAAACTGCCACACATGTTCCAAGCAGGCAGGACATTAAAGGGACAATATAATCATGACCGTAACAGGGCATGGAACGAGTGCTAGTTTTAGATTAACCCGCTGACCGGAAAATAATACCCCATATGATAAAGTCATATATTACAGTAAGCGTTAAGCGTATAAATGAGTTCGCCATATTCAGTCACTTTTGTTGTTAAACCAGGTCACTGATTCCATGCCCCGTCGAAATTCTGCCTGACTGCGACAAAAATGCCCCTTAAATTTATTTTCATTTATAGCAAATGTTTTTGTGGGGAGGAGTTATAATTTACATGCTGTTCTAGTTTAACCAGTTCGCTGTGAATAAAAAGTTTTTTCGGGGGCTTGCCGTGCGGGTTTCTTCTTCCCCACACGCCAGGATGCTCCATACGCGCAATAGTCACGCCTGACATGCCCAGTATAAGTTCACATGCATATGGCTCAACCTACGGAAGGCAACATATTCCAGAGTTTCATGCCGTTTTAGATGCCTCCCATCTCAGTAAAAAAAATTGTATACAACGGGCCTCTGACGCCATCTGGTTAATATGCCTGTGCTGAAGAATATACTATTGAGTAATCTGTGCTGAGAATATACTATTATAACTTATGCTGAGAATATACCATAATTTATAACTTGGCGTTGAGGAATATACTTTTTTAATCCTGATGCTGGAGAATCATACTATTATAATTTCATGTATGTCATGAAATTTTCAAAATTTAATTTTTAACCAAGCCTCCATGAAAAATAAATCGGCGACGTCAATTTCGAAAAGGAAGGCATTTCCTGGGAGGTGCTTACCCCTCCAACCCATAAATTTAGCCATGTTGTTTATCATCTATTTAAAGGTTACTATTAAAGATGTATTGCTGTAATCATGCCGACAAAATACTGGAGATTTAAATTATGTTGTCAGTCAAAGTTGTTAGAACTTTAAAACCAGACACATCTAACAAAAATCCAGTTAAACATATATTGACAGAATGATTAAACCGAAATTGAATGTTACATCCTCAATTATTTATAATGATTAGGTTTTCACTTCATCTATTGGTACATACAAGAATTGGTTCATGTCCTTATTTAACTTTAAAAACTTAGGGTGAACCAACAACAAATCAATATTAAATAAATATCTCATATAAAACTAATTTTCTTCAAATTTTACCAAACATTTTCAAACGCTCCTGCTTAAAGAAGATGCATGGCAGTGTGTATTTGGTATTTTAATAGCAATTTCCAAGCAATTATGCATTGTTATTTACTTTGTGAAAGGAAAAGCCTGGTTTTACAGTAAATATGTACCAAATTAATTCATGCTAGGTCCTCATACCCATTGCTATTACAGTCAAGATGCGGTCAACTATTGTTTTTTAAATTTCCAATTTCAAAGTATTTTTATTTCTAAAAGGAAATTCGTCGAGAAAACACAGCTTATACATCTTTAATCTCCAGTGTGTAATGTGGGACCTGATTTGATCTCTAACTATCATTACGAACTTGTATCATAGCAGGATATGTTTCAATAATAAGGCACTCTTTATAATACATCATACACTTGAATTAGGAATTTCTAAAACTGAGTTCAACATTCATTACAGGATTTTGGTGATCCCACACCTTGTGGGAAGTACTCGTGGTGAAAACCTTCAATCTGTCTGAGTAGATGAACAAAATCATAATCACTATATTCACTGTCCATAGAAGTCACTCCAAAACATCTAAAACAAACATGACAACAGGCCACTCATTCAGTGGTTTAATACTTCTGTTTTATTGAAGCCAGTTGAACATAAAATGAAGTAAATTCTTTACTTTCTGCAGAGCATATATTTGATATAACATGAAACTTTAGGGCGGATCCCAACAAATGGCACTTGACAAACAAAGTTTAGTTCCTGGTAGAGTTCGTGACAAAGTCATTAGGTCATAGGGTCTACCTATTGATATGTACAGTACACAGTGAATACAGTGTACCATAATTGGTTTTGACCAATGACGTATGCATATTGAACTTCATTGGTGAAAGTTCAGCTGTGTTGCATGATGTTGTATATTATTGCCACATCCTGGCTTGGTGTTGTAAGTGTGAGTATAATCTACAGGATAGTATCTCATAGATTATACCATAGAGTAAGGTCCTGCTATATGATCCGCATTATACTCACAATTTGTTAATACACATGGCAAATAAGGGCCAACCCCTTCTGACTTTACCACTGCTGATAACTGCACTATTCATGACTGATAGGTGACTTCCTCTGTAAAATAACAACCAAAGATATTATATATTTGTACTAAAATTTGTTTCTCTTGTTGCGAAGGGGCAGTATCGCCATGATGAGAGTAGATTTTCAACAGGGCATGGAATCATGTGTCCGAGTTGAAGATGAACATAGTGAATGAAAATCACTGGCTCATTCCTGCAGCAGCAACGGTAATATGACCTTATCATGTAGTGGTAGTATTATCAGAAGTATAGTTTAAATCTCTTTGACCAATGTTGATGTAATCAATTGTGACAATGATACTGTGGAGTGTTCATCTGAAATTATATATCAATAATGACATTATTTCATTGTTGCCAACAAACAAACATCATTGTCATTGTTAACAAACAACAAAACAATATATACTACAGTAATGTATCATAGTAGGGCAAAATATAAATATTTGATCATAAATAATATACGAGGAATATACATTTTTTACTCTTTGAAAAATAATGTTAACATTATGAAACAGTAATACATCTATCTAAAATTGGTTAATTGAAATTGGTTTAGTTTCCATGAATGATAAACGCCACAGACAGTTTAGACTATAGTTTAGACATTCTGATTGGTTGAGATGTGATCACATGGTTGTTTAAGACCAGTCTTAATGTTAGGTATCAAGGTTTTGTTGCAACCAAAGATAAGTTGGAAAACCAAACCAGTTTGAGTTCAATGTGAGAGCCAAGTCTTTGAGAGAAAAGTTTTTTTTTTAAACAATTTGCAGAAAACATTGAGTAAATGTTCTATTTTTGTTCATGTTTTTTGAAAATGTAAGCACCCTGAAATAAAATTTATATTTTCAATATGATTAGCATACTACACAACTTTACATTAAGTTAGGCATGTCATAATACTATAATGTCTGGTCATTTTATTGGCTTTGAAAATTCAAGTGTCATTACCAATGCTGTAATTCCTTCCCTTTAATGGTTGTTTAAGTTCATTTAAGATGCAATTCCAGCCTACATCTGTGGTATTTCTGGATGCAAATTGTTCAAGTTGTTTTTATATTTTACAATGCCAAAAACTGTAGAGTATCTGAATGGGAATAAAAGAGTGACATTTTGAGTTCGACTTTAGGGATAACACCCCTTGGCCATAAAATGGGCTAGTGGGGCAATTACATATTACCTATGGTTTGCTTGTTCTTTATCCCTGTATGACACACAATCGTCTTTATCCTGTGATCAACACCATGGCATATGAATTTTGAATCCAATTGTCATAAGTTTTCAGTTAGATATTTCTATTTCTAATTTCCTTGATAGCCTTGCAATGTTGAATCAAGTCATGTTTTGAGTTCAGAGCAGATTTTCAACAGGGTGAATCAGTGTCCTAGCCATAAGAACACAGTGACTGATAAATTACTGATTTATTTTTCAGCATGCTACAGTTAACAAGGTAATATAACCTTATCATGGGGTAATATTTTACCAATGAGCACTCAGTTCAGCACTGATTCCATGCCCTGATCGTGACACACGTTCTTTGCTAGGGGAGCTGTGGGGTCATGAAACCATAGTGATTGTATTAATATTCTAACTTCATCTCATGGTCATGAACATGTTGTCTTTTATTGGCTTGAATCTTAACGATATTTAAATTCTTTGAAACAATCTTCCTACAGATTATTCTGCTGGGTAGTCAGAATAACATAGCTTCAATGTTGTAGCATGCCGCCTCTTTCTGTCAGTAATGAGCATGATAACATCAGATCATGTTGTCTTTCCTAAAGAATGTGTCAACTTGTTCAGGATCTTGCAAACTTAATGGTAAGTTTCTGTGATACTGATAAAGCTATCATTCTTCAGTTACAATATTTGATATTGATTAACCAATATCTAATATTTGATTAACCTCACAATTTGGTTAACTTTCATTCCATATATAGAAATAATGGCAACAAATATCAGTTTATTTTGATGAAGAAAGCAAATATGATTTGAACTATAATAATGAAACATACATGTAAGTAAAAATTATAAGTTAAGAGATTTGATTTATTGACACTCAACTGAGGATGGAGATTGTGAGAACAAACAATGATTTAATTTGTTATAATATTGTTTTGATAAAACCTGATTGCAGACAAAGAGTCAAATTAATTTATATTGGCTAACTGATCTAATAAATGTCAATTAAATGCAATTAATTAATCATCAGTAAACCATAACAATAAAAATAAGAGTCTCTAGATTATGCTCCTAAATTAAAGGAGGGAATTTGAAGAAAACAAAATCTACAATATTAATGTTGAAAATTAATTAGCAGTACAAAGACCATAGATTTGAGTTATTTCATTGATGTATGAAAATACACGTGAAAACCACCGTATCAGAAATAGAATACGATTGACCAAAATAACAATTTCCACTGGTTCCGTAAAATTAAACTCATACATGATTTTTTAATTATAATAAAAATTGTATTAATGGTATGGTAGACCATTGTTAATTACCTGATTACAAAATGACACAATTATTATATGAAAGCTAACTTGATGAAGTTTGTAAAGGCATCGATCATCCTGAGAAATTATTTCCTTCTGAATTACTTTCATTTTAAAAGTATTCTGTAAACATCATCAATGCCTTTTTCATAAACAAAATAGATTGTCAGAGTTACAACATTGACCACAGTCAGTACTTGATGGGAGACCATTCTATGAATTATTTGAGGTTGTGTGGCTAGTCTGAGCATGGAGGAAGAAACAGAAGGAGTCACATCGCCCAGCCTCTTATGTCATAACCATCACTTCGAGTGGCCCACGGAAATATCACACGGCCACCCGCCGCGCCATGTTTAACAACCGCGATAATCCCCTCAGTGTATAATGTTTGCCGCCGGGCCTGCTCGCGACCAGTTATTACAATTGGAGGGTAGAAATCTGTAGCAAATTAATAAACACATAAACGGATGCGACTACTTTTCGCGCTTTTTATATTGCACAGTTAATTGTCTTCAATAGCCATTTTTCCACCGAGTATTTTGGTGTTTTGATCAGTCGAATTTGGCTAATCCGTTGACTACGTAAATATCTTCAGATATAACAGTGTCTTTTTAGCAACTTGTTTTAAGGATATTTCGTGATCTCCGGAAGCCAATAAATTGTCAAATTAAAGACGTGTTGTTTAGCTTTTATCATTTCATCCTCATATTTGTACGATGCTGCAACAGATATTGGATCGAGACGAGTTGGATCGGGAGCCAGCCTTCCGTGGTGTAACAGGACAACGCCAGCAATGCGCCAAGAATGCGCATGTGCAAAGAAACCTGGCTGTAGTTCTCGATAATCGGATTAAACCATTAGCTGGCTTAGAAATTTACAACTGCCAAAAGACATTGAACCTTTGATATGCCTTCTGTGACTCCTTCTGTTTTCTTCTCCATGGTCTGAGGTATGGTAATACCTTAATAACATCACCAGGGGGTTCACATCCTTCAGATGTAGTTTAAGAACCCAGGACACATATCACTAGTCTGAGGTATGTAATGTCTTAATAACATCACCAGGGTTCACATCCTCCAGATGGAAGCTTAAGAACCCAGGACACATATCACTAGTCTGAGGTAACGCCTTAATAACATCACTCAGGGTTCACATCCTTCAGATGTAGTTTAAGAACCCAGGACACATATCACTAGTCTGAGGTATGGTAATGCCTTAATAACATCAGGGGTTCACATCCTTCAGATGTAGTTTAAGAACCCAGGACACATATCACTATCTGAGGTATGGTAATGTCTTAATAACATCACAAGGGGTTCATATCCTTCAGATGGTTTAAGAAACCCAGGACACATATCACTAGTCTGAGGTATGGTAATGCCTTAATAACATCACTAGGGTTCACATCCTCCAGATGTAGTTTAAGAACCCAGGACACATATCACTAGTCTGAGGTATGGTAATGCTCATACACTGTCAGGGTTCACATCCTCCAGATGTAGTTTAAGAAACCCAGGACACATGTCACTAGTCTGAGGTATGGTAAATGCCTTAATAACATCACCAGGGGTTCATCCTCCAGATGTAGTTTAAGAACCCAGACACATGTCACTAGTCTGAGGTAGGTAATGCCTTAATAATATCTAGGGGTTCACATCCTCCAGATGTGAAGCTATTGAACCCAGGACACATGTCACTAGTCTGAGGTATGGTAATGCCTTAATAACATCACTAGGGTTCACATCCTCCAGATGTAGTTTAAGAAACCCAGGACATGTCACTAGTCTGAGGTATGGTAATGCCTTAATAACATCACTAGGGGTTCACATCCTTCAGATGAAGCTTAAGAACCCAGGACACATGTCACTAGTCTGAGGTATGGTAATGCCTTAATAACATCACCGGGTTCACATCCTCAGATGTAGTTTAAGAACCCAGGACACATATCACTAGTCTGAGGTGTGTATGGTAATGCTCATAACATCATCAGGGTTCACATCCTTCAGAGGAAGTTTACGAACCCAGGACACATATCACTAGTCTGAGGTATGGTAATGTCTTAATAACATCACTAGGGGTTCACATCCTTCAGATGTAGTTTACGAACCAGGACATATATCACTAGTCTGAGGTATGGTAATGCCTTAATAACATCACCAGGGGTTCACATCCTTCAGATGTAGTTTAAGAAACCCAGGACACGATCACTAGTCTGAGGTATGGTAATGTTCCTAACATCACTAGGGTTCACATCCTTCAGATGGTGTTTAAGAACCCAGGACACGAGATTACTAGTCTGAGGTATGGTAATGCCTTAATAACATCACTAGGGGTTCACATCCTTCAGATGTAGTTTAAGAACCCAGGACACGTATCACTAGTCTGGAGGTATGGTAATGTCTTATCAATATCACTAGGGGTTCACATCCTTCAGATGTAGTTTAAGAACCCAGGACACGTATCACTAGTCTGAGGCGGTACGTTTTAATAACATCACCAGGGGTTCACATCCTTCAGATGTAGTTTAAGAACCCAGGACACGTATCACTAGTCTGAGGTATGGTAATGCCTTAATAACATCACCAGGGGTTCACATCCTTCAGATGTAGTTTAAGAACCCAGGACACGTATCACTAGTCTGAGGTATGGTAATGCCTTAATAACATCTAAAGGGTTTCACAACCTGCAGATGTAGTGTAAGAACACAGGACACGATCACTAGTCTGAGGTATGGTAATGCCTTTTAATAACATCACTAGGGGTTCACATCCTTCAGATGTAGTTTAAGAACCCAGGACACATATCACTAGTCTGAGGTATGGTAATGCCTTAATAACATCACCAGGGGTTCACATCCTTCAGATGTAGTTTAAGAACCCAGGACACGTATCACTAGTCTGAGGTATGGTAATGCCTTAATAACATCACCAGGGTTCACATCCTTCAGATGTAGTTTAAGAACCCAGGACACATATCACTAGTCTGAGGCATGGTAATGCCTTAATAATATCAATAGGGGTTCACATCCTTCAGATGTAGTTTAAGAACCCAGGACACATATCACTAGTCTGAGGCATGGTAATGTCTTAATAACATCACCAGGGGTTCACATCCTTCAGATGTAGTTTAAGAACCCAGGACACGTATCACTAGTCTGAGGTATGGTAATGCCTTAATAACATCACCAGGGGTTCACATCCTTCAGATGTAGTTTAAGAACCCAGGACACGTATCATGAATGTTTCATCACAATAGGTGGAGAAAACAACTTTTTAAGAAAACAACGTTTTGTAAATTCTACATTACAATTCCTGTTTTCTCAAAGATGAAAACACTTAAAACAACATCATTTCCCAGGATGCTTGATACTTGTACCAACTTTACACCAATTAAAGATGGACTACAACGGAATAATGATAAGTACTGTGTTGCTGTTTTCGTTCGAGAAATGTGTAATGATTACTAACATATTATTATTATTCAATAAAACTTGTTCCTTCATGCAAAAAAAAATAAATTTGATCGGCGTTATACGACCCAGAAAAGCCCAGTTTCACCAAAAGCCCTCAACTCATGAATAATTCATACTTTGTGTGTGACGTAGCACCCATGACGCTTTGTTAACCCCACGCACAACAGTCGATCGTGTGTACTGTATGCATTTACCATATATGCAATGCGGAACAACAGCGGACAAGCGACATCTTCTAGACCGAAAAAAAGCTTCATAAAAACTTCATGCCTCTGCTGACGCATGAAAACGCATGTATAATATACACGGAAGTAACATGGCGTCTTCTGTTTACTCTCGGGTGCTCATGGGTTATCGTCATCCCTTTTCGCTGGTTTACAAGTCCGCTGGTACTATATCGTGGATTTCATAGTGGATTTTCAATGGGTCTTTGTCGAACCAGTGCAGGGCGGGAAATTTCAAAAATCGAAGAAGCGGGGTGTAATTTTTTCGGTCAAATTGCAACAAAATTATAAAGAGAAAAACATGACCACAACAATAAATTGTTACCTGAACACAACATAAACAAGGTTCGATAGTCAATTTAATGTGAGAGTTCTCGTTGTAGTCCATCTTTAAGTTTTAATGTAATAATTTGTTAATTTGATAATCTAGTTATTACCAATGTTGATTTGATCAATTATTTGATCAAATAAAATGATGAGATAAAAGAATACAAAATGAAACCCTACCATCTAAAACACTTTAGGTAGGTTTTAGTTGATGAAAGTATGGTGAAAGTTATCAGGTGAGAACACATTTTTGCCAGGGGGTGCTGGGTTTTTCCAAGACTATATTGGCAAGCACAAAAATCTCGCGAATGAGGGGTTCGCTGCCCCACCGCTCAAGAGTCCCGGGAGCTGTGGGGTCCTAGATAATCTATGGTGCATCTGAGTGATTCTGAGCCACTTTTTGACACTGTTACTTTATTTTTCTTCAGGAACATTATTATATTGATTTTGGGGTTGATTACATCAGACAGCAATTACATGTAGGGCCTAAATAAAAATGAAAATGTAGAAAACATACAAGGCACTGGTAAGTTGTCAAATCAAAAGTGATTTTAAGTTGAATTTTAATTTTGTCAGTTCTCACAAGTCTGCCAGAAGTTACAATATTAAGTATGTTTAAATAAACAGAAATAAAATACAGTGAAAAACAAAAGAACATTTTTTAACAGTTAATTTCTCATCTAAGAGTCACCTCAAAATGTTACCTATAATTGGCCGACATTATTAATGTAAGTTGCTTGGTTGGTAAATTGGTCATGCTCAAAAGGTGCAGCTGAAAATAAGGCTGGTAAGCACATGATTGTGAATCAACGTTAACATTTGTTTATAGCCAAATCTACTACTGAATATGCAAGTATAATACATGCATTTTGTTCTTCACCAACGTAGCTAATTCATGTATATTTAAAGCTGCTACGTAAGTATATATAACTAAGTGGGAATTGAACCCAAAACCATCTCAAAGCATTAATGGTAGGCACTTTGATCATTTTTCGTAAACAATTCTGAAGACTTATAGGTAACTTAGGTAGGAGTTGAACCCACAATCACCTCAAAGCATTAATGGAAGTACATGTTACTGGTGGACAAATGTTTTTTCATAACTTTTGAAATTGGTTGATAAGGCATTTCAATATTTGTAACTTAAAAACCCCCTGAAAAAACGTTGTCCTTCAACAACTTAGTTCTTTGCATATTTAATGCCTTGGAGCATATATAGGCAACTTGGGGAATTGAACCCAGAACTCTCTGCATGGTAGATAAGCTTACCTTTGAACCACCAAGATTGCCTATAAATGCTCAAAAGTGATTAAAGGAACTACATGAGGTAAGTCACTGAAGGACAAACTAAATATTTTTGACAAAAGTATATCAACAAATGTTTAAAGGTTTTGAACCTACAATCATGTCAAAGCATTAATGGAAGTACATGTTACATGTGGACAAATGTTTGTTCATAACTTTTGAAATTGGTTGACAAGGCATTTCAATATTTGAAACTAAAAATAAAATCTGAAGACTTTGTCCTTCAACAAATTAGCTCTTTGCATATTTAATGCTTTTGAGCATCTATAGGCAACTTGGGTGTGAATTGAACCCCAGAACCCTCTGCATGGTAGTGCAGATATCTTACATGTTGGACCACAAAATTGCCTATAAATGCTAAAGTATTAAAGGAACTACATATGTAAGTCACTGAAGGACAAAGTTTAAACATTGAAAACATATAAAATGCCGTAGAGTTTGTCCTTCAAGTAAATATAGGTTTTATTTTCAATTTAATTTGTTTTTTATTCATGTCAGTGTACATGTATTTAAAGCAGTGTTTTGTTTGTTAAAAATTTGATCTCACCGCATCCTTGTCACTGCACTATCCCAATTGGGATATCCTTTTATCCAGGTTGTAATCCCAATGAGTAAATAAAAAAGTCCCCAATCTGAAAACATTTTCTCTAATGCAACAGATGCTCCCTCAGAAAAAAGAAGGGAAAAAATCCAAACTAATGTATTACGCACTGGCGATGAATTTTAAACACAGTATGGCAAACCTAGTCAAAGACCCAACCCAATAGGGTCTGACACTAACAATTCACTTCCTATCTAGTCCCAGGGGGATACCGTTCCATTAATACCTGTATTACCTACAGCCATCTTAAGTCATGTTCCCTTTACCAGTGGTACTTAAATCTTAACACCCATGTAAGAGGTACCAGTCTAATAATTGCATCATTCTGAAATCATTCAGTGTTAATTATATGACTATGGGATGCAGGCTGCGCGGCACCCATAGGTGTGGGTGATGTGAGTATTAAATGTTGCGGGTTTTGTGCCGACTTCTTTGCTGGTTTATGTAATGTAATATGGGGTAACGGGTCTAATTTGCAGGGGCACTCAAGGGTCATCATATTCTAGAATGAGCTTGGTGATTGGTTAATTTTTGAGCAGGGGGCATGTAAAAGTCAAAGTGACATAACACAACAGCGCCCTCGGGTTTTTAACATGGTAGGACAGTGAATATTGAATAAATAAAATGTACTGAAAAGAAATACATGTACACAGAAACGGGTATCCTAGTATTTTCGTTACAGTTCAGACACGAGATATGTGCACAAATGTCTCTTTTGGGAAATTGATTGCATGGCCCCTTCAAGTCATGAAAAAGGGGAAATAAATATGAATAATATTAAATTTGCAGATGAAATCTGCACTGTTTCCTGAGGCCCCACCCCCTTAATATAAAATAGGACGCAGTTGGAGTTTAAATTGTTGCCATGGCGCTGTAGGTTTTTAAAACCTTTAAAATATTCAAAATTGGGAGAAAAGATTCCCAAAATTGTTTTGTGTGAAATGTCCTGAAACCTAAGTGCATAAGCTGTTGTGATTGTCAGATCTGAAATCGTTTTATATTACCTCAAAGTTGAAAGACTGATGGTATCTACACTGGCAATTGTGAAATCATTTTGGGCTTTTCTAACAGTTCAAGTTCTACTTCTATGTATGTAAAATCAAAGGTCAGAGTCCCTATTTCATCGGTTGAAAATTGTTTTCCACAAATCAGCAAGCTGAGGAATACAGAACTGTTATAAAATATATATTATAACATAGGGCCAATATTATAATATATCTTATATTATATGAATCTGGGACTGAGAAATAATTTAAATTGTGTTAAACTTACTTTGAAAATGCAGTGAACTCTCCAAAAGACATGAATCTGGGACTGAGAAATAATTCACATTGTGTTAAGAAATTATTTGAAAGTGCACTGAACTCTCCATAGACTTTGTACACAATCGAGGACATGGCGTCTGGATACTACAGGCTTTCAAAAGTATTACATGGGTACTGAGGTTAATTGATGTTTGGTATTTATTATCAAATATCAAACAACAAAAAGGTTTTGTAAATGTTGATCATGTTGATTAAAATTGTTTATTGATGTTTGGAGATAGCTGTGAGAATCGTAGCTCTTGGTCACGTCCCTAAGACCTAGGACTAAAGAGCTACGCGAAATAAATGCATCAACAAAGAGTCGAGTCGACACCGACGTCATTACCGGACCAATCAGGAGGTCCGTCTGAAACAGAGAATCAGACATTTCGCAACGCGGCAGTTCGGTACTGTTCGTGGTATGTGGCACCCGGCCTCTCGACCAACGCTCACCGAAAGCCGCGAGTAACCCCAACCAATGTTGCTCATGTTGATTAAAAGTGTTTACGGATGTTTGGTATTTTATTGTTTTATTATCAAACAACAAAACAACAAACATTCCAAACGTGTGTTGTAAATGTTGATGAAAAATTGTCTTTTGAGCACAAAGGTCACGTGTAGGTACGGAGTTCATTGATGAAAAATAAGACCAATCAGGGGTCCGTCTGAAACAGCCAACCAGACATCTCGAACCACAGCAGTCAGGGAGTTCCTCATCTGGCACCCCGCCGACCCCTCGATCACCGAGGATAGCCGCGAAAGTCACCCGACCGCTTAACGATCATTGCGGGTGTCCGGCTGCCGTTGAACGCAATCCACGCAATCGCGGGTAGACGTCGGAACACCAACAACGCAGACCCCAACCCACGGGTACCCGAAATTGACCCCAGGACGCATCAATTCAGCAGGGTGCGGGCGCCAGTTGACGCGAAACATGGCGGCGCCCCGAAAGAAAGATGGCGGCGCCCTGAAAGAAAGATGGCGGCGCCCTGAAACAAAGATGGCGGCGCCCGTGTTTGCACTAACAAAGCATGGCGACTTTCCGATCATTATAGTATGGAAGACACCCAAGACTGAGTCTGCATTGATAAATAATCAATAAGATGATGGTTCCGTCTTCAGAACGGAATGCAATCTAATAATCAATATAGCATTTCAATGAAATCACAAATATGTGATTGGTTATATCATCTATACTATAATGATCGTTAAGTCGCCATCTTTGTTAGTGCAAACACGGGGCGCCGCCATCTTTGTTTCAGGGCGCCGCCATGTTTCTTTCAGGGCGCCGCCATGTTTCTTTCAGGGCGCCGCCATGTTTCGCGTCAACTGGCGCCCGCACCCTGCTGAATTGATGCGTCTGGGGTCAATTTCACCCGTGGGTTGGGGTTCCGCGCTGTTGGTGTTCAATCATCCGGATGCACGGCAGCCGGACACCCGCATTGGTCGCCATTGCGTGGTTGGGGTCTGCTGGTGTTCGGGCGCTTTCATCACCACGACGGCGTCAGGCATGGTTTTTTTTTTTGCGCGGGTTAGTCTGTAGCGGAGCTTCGCCAGGCGTGGGTGAGATGATCGCCAGTCTTTAAATTTGCCTCGCTGTTTTGCATTTTCGTGCATTCTGGGAAATTCGCGTACGGACACCGCTTACTCTGGTTGATGGGGTGGCACTGGTGTTCCAACGTCTTCCCAGCGATTATGTGCAACGGCATACTAATATAGCGTATAGGCCAGGCGGAGTACCATTTTGAAAGCATTGTGGAAAGTTTGCAGCAGAGATCGCCAGTCTTTAAATTTGCCTTCGCTGTTTTGCATTTTCGCAGCATTCTGGGAAATTCCGCGTGCGGACACCGCTTACTCTGGTTGATGGGTTGACACTGGTGTTCCAAACGCCTCTCCGCGATTATGTGCAACGGCATACCTAATATAGCGATAGGCCAGTATGGAGTACCATTTGAAAGCATTGTGGAAAGTTTGCAGCAGCATGCAGCATGCTCGATCTACGTATTCATCAAAGTTTTGGAGTATCTGACGGTCAATGCGGTAAGACTAATTTCTGTCACTTTTTCACTCTTTTCTCTCACATTTTCCTTTTTTTCCTCCTTTGTACTCTTTTGACTAAAGTATAGGCTAGGCCCCTATCTGTCTGTTCAGTGCTGCCTCAAATTCATACAATGGACTAGGTAATCATGGTAATTGGTAGAAATAGAACAGAGTAAAAACGTCCAACGATCGGATTTGGCAACTACAAACACTAACGCTAGATAAGCCTACCCTACCTGTCCTAGAATGATCAGATGATATGACTAGCTAGATAGAGGGGCCTACTTTTTTGTACAGACTTTGTATTTGTAACCCTCCTTTAATTTTGGGTATTGTACATCTCCTGCACTCACAAAGCATCCACAAAATCAGAAACCATGTCCTTACAACAACTAAACCAATCATTACTAGCTTAATCCTGCCTGACACTAAAACAATGTCATTATCATTAACATTACTTTTCTGACAACCAAGTTTCTACAACGACTAATCCAATCATTACTACCATACATCTTAATAATCCTGCCTGACACTAAAAACAATGTCATTATCATTAACGTTACTTTTTCTCACAACTGTTTCTTAAACATTTTCTATTTCAATTATTTCACATTTACATTGTATTATTATTATTATTATTACTTAATGTAGACTGGACATCAGAGGGAAAGTACATATCTGCAATGTACAACCTAGATGATCAGATGATATGACTAGCTAGATAGAGGGCCTACTTTTTGTACAGACTTTGTATTTGTAACCCTCCTTTAATTTTGGGTTTGTACATCTCCTGCACTCACAAAGCATCCACAAAAATCGAAACCATGTCCTTACAACAACTAAACCAATCATTACTAGCTTAATCCTGCCTGACACTAAAACAATGTCATTATCATTAACATTACTTTTCTGACAACCAAGTTTCTACAACGACTAATCCAATCATTACTACCATACATCTTAATAATCCTGCCTGACACTAAAACAATGTCATTATCATTAACGTTACTTTTCTCACAACTGTTTCTTAAACATTTTCTATTTCAATTATTTCACATTTACATTGTATTATTATTAATGTAGACTGGACATCAGAGGGAAAGTACATATCTGCAATGTACAAACAATCACAAGGCCATACACAATATACCATGTTAGAACACAAATGACATACGCAACGTATGGCAGAACAAAAGTGAAATACAAAGTGTACAAGGCCCAAGACACCCAGAGTACATGAAAGAAAGAATGGACAAAAAATAAACAGAAAATTAAGGCAATCTAGAGAATAGGAAAGTATTAACGTGAGATTTAAAAGAATTTAAACTATCAGACACATCAAAAATCATGTTGTCTAAACTATTCCAAAGTTCAACATTGCTTAAATGAAGGACCGAGAATACTGATTAGTCCTACAGCTTAATATACCTCAAAGCATACTTATGTAAAGAATCTGTCAGTCGGGTACTCGAACCCTTTCAAAAGGCATGGGAAGACAGGAATTCAGAATGGTTGGTTCTGTTCCAAATCTTATAGAACAGGCTTATACTCCCAACTTGACGATTTATGAGAAAGATTACATATTATATTTCCTGATGAAAGGAATGAAGCATTGCGACAACTCTATCAAGCAGGTGAAGATGACTGGGCTGCCGATGCCCAGACAGGAGCGCAATATTCCAACACAGGCAGCACAAATGACCAAAGCACCGAAGTGATTGTAACCACTTCATTCTTATATTTAGGGATTAACCACGTCAACCAAATATTTGCACACTTAAGAATGTATGATCATGATATCAACAACAATTACTACTTTCAACCACCAATCAGCTAATTTATTTCGATCTCTGACATCCACTTTTTTCTTTTTACAGCATCCTGTTCTCCATTCATGTCAATACAATCGACCAACCAAAGTATCATGCATCCTGGACACAAAACGAGATGCAACTACCCTTGCCATATGTTTATCTGTTACAGTTGACAATTATTTGTTTCCTAATTGGATTTCAAGTACACATTGGCTGTACAGACAAGCAACCTTCCCAACGTCAATAAGATTGCACTTCTCCCAACCAGTGCTTCACGTCTGACATATATTATGGATGTACAACAAATAACTCATCAAAACAAAAACACCAACATCGATGTCTCCATCTGACCATAGTTATGCAAAAGCATGGCCACATTTCTACTACATCATTACAAGATCAACGACATTCGTATCAAGTCTTCCAACACAATACGAGATGCACAACCATTCTGAACAGTTTCTGCATCACCATGATTATGTACCACATCCATCACAACGCATTTTATCTCCCTCCCAAATTTGACTTCATCTGTACAAGTGTTCAATCCATCGACTCCAAACAACAAACTCCGCCCTTCTACAGTATCTTCACTTCAAATGAGATGCACAAACCATTCTGGACAGATTGTACATGACCATGATTATGTACTTCATTCACCACAACGCATCATATCCTGCTCCCGAGATACGACTTCATCTTCAGAAGTGCTCAGTCCATCAACCCAGATAACAGCCACAACCCATCTGCACTGTCTTCACTTCAAGCGAAGGCCAACCCTTCTGGACAGTTTTACATGACCATGATTATGTACTTCATTCACCACAACGCAGATCATATCCTGCTCTGGAGATTCTACTCATCAGTGCTCAGACCATCAACCCAGACAAAGGCAACAACCCATCTACAGTGTCTTCACTTCAAGACGACGCGCTTAAATCGTTCTCGACAGTTTGTACATGACCATGATTATGCACTTCATTCACCACAACGCATCATATCCTGCTCCCGAGATTCTACTTCATCTTCAGAAGTGCTCAGTCCATCAACTCCTCTCCAAACATCAATAAACAATTTTAATCAACATGATCAACATTTACAAAACCTTTTGTTGTTTGATATTTGATAATAAATGCCAAACATCAATTAACCTCAGTACCCATGTAATACTTTTGAAAGCCTGTAGTATCCAGACGCCATGTCCTCGATTGTGTACAAAGTCTATGGAGAGTTCAGTGCACTTTCAAATAATTTCTTAACACAATGTGAATTACTTCTCAGTCCCAGATTCATGTCTTTTGGAGAGTTCACTGCATTTTCAAAGTAAAGTTTAACACAATTTAAATTATTTCTCAGTCCCAGATTCATAATATATATTATAAGATATATTATAATATAGGCTATGTTATAATATATATTTTTATAGCAGTTCTGTATTCCTCAGCTTGCTGATTTGTGAAAACAATTTTCAACCGATGAAATAGGGACTCTGACCTTGATTTTACATACATAGAAGTAGAACTTGAACTGTTAGAAAAGCCCAAAATGATTTCACAATTGCCAGTGTAGATACCATCAGTCTTTCAACTTTGAGGTAATATATAAAACGATTTCAGATCTGACAATCACAACAGCTTATGCACTTTAGGTTTCAGGACATTCTCACACAAAACAATTTGGGGAATCTTTTTCTCCCAATTTTGAATATTTTAAAAGGTTTTGAAAACCTACAGCGCCATGGGTAACAATTTAAACTCAAACTGCGTCCTATTTTATATTAAGGGGTGGGGGCTTAGGGAACAGTGCAGATTTCATCTGCAAATTTAATGTTATTCATATTTATTTCCCCTTTTTTCATGACTTGAAGGGCCATGCAATCAATTTCCAAAGAGACATTTTGTCACATATCTGGTGTCTGAACCTACTGAAAATACTAGGATACCCGTTTTCTTTTCAGTACATTTATTTATTCAATATTCACTGGTCCCTACCATGTTAAAAAACCCGAGGGCGCCGTTGTAAGCAGTGTCATTTCTTTGACTTTTTACATGCCCCCCCGCTAAAAAATTAACCAATCACCAAGCTCATTCCTAGAAAATGATGACCCTTGAGTGCCCTCTGCAATTATTAGACCTCACGTCTCCATATTACACACATAAACCAGCAAGAAGTCGGCACAAAACCGCGAACATTTAATACTCACACATCATCACACCTTAGCGAAAGCCAAGCGGCCGCCGGCCGCATCCCGCTGAAGTCATCAAAGCTACATCTGAAATAAATTGAATTTACATAAAACTCAGCACTTCCTGTGGAAAAAAAACAATTTACTAGCAGCTAAAACATGAGTGAACATTAACCTCCGATCAGACCAGGCTTTTTGGGACTTTTCCCAAAGGTTTCAATTCCACTTTTAAGAAACTGGCCACAAATTAGTATGTTACAAATACATCCCATTGATAAAAACTTGATATAGTTGTGGTTGTATTGAAGGTACCAGGCAATATCGGCCCTGAGTCGCATAAATGGCCCCTCTGGATCTGGGCCCACGCCTAACTAACACCGCTGATGATCGATCGCGTGTGATTTACTACGAAAGAGTAACTTGACGGCTTAGCCGACATACGGTCCGCAAGCAGACTATGAAACCAAAAAGTCTCGGCTGTTTATAGCGATGCCGTTTGGCGCATGTAACGGACCTAGGGCAACATCGACACAGGTGTATTACATGCATGCCGCCGGCGCAGTAAAGTATGTATAACCCAAGAACTTCTAATTGCGGGATGAGCGCCGGTCAAACACAGTGGGAATTCACAATGATTTTTTGTAATGGGCATGCTAATATTTTTCAGGGATTTTTTTGGTCTCGGGTAAGATAGTTATAGTTCTATAGAATAGAACGTGCATTATGGTCTGCGCGAAAAAGCTAGAGGATGCCGTAGAGAGTTCCAGCACCCCCAACCAAATGTTGGGGAAAAGGTGTTCAGCACCCACAGCACTTCGCTCTCGGCTTGTGGGTTTCCTGGAAGATAATTTCTGTTCGAAATAGGACAGAACTGATTGCATAGAAACCTACAGTGCTTGGTTAAGAAATCTGGAATGAATGAGAGATTTCACACTTGTTTCGAAACTTGTATACACGCAATCACGTTTCTCGGGAGTACATGGGGTCGCTGAGAGTTCGGTGGCCCCGGACAAAATGCACTGCAAATACTGGAACGAGTTCACTTTTTTTTGTTGATTTTTGCTCAATCTCCTTTATCCAAGACCCGTTCCCTTTGACGTACCGAGCCAGGGATTTGTAAAGAGGATTTATATCCATTGTTTACGAGGCCTTTCCTCTCTCGGTATGCCGTCAATGTTTGACCAGGCGCTGGTCGCTAATAAGGCAGTTGCATCGGAGCTGCCAACGGTCTACAAAGCTGAACAAACACAACCGTAATTAAAAAAACTAGCCATACTTAATTACTCGAAATGTCAATGAGTAAAGAAGCAGCTTTATTTGGGTGTCCGAACTTAGTTTCATTGACAAAAAAAATTAAATTAATGGCGTATTAGAAATTTTTTTCAGATTTTTCACTGACTGAAAATAAACCCGCAGGGGGACCAAAAAATATTCCCAACGTCAACTGGTTAATTGCTGAATGAAACTGTCAGAAGTAGTTTGTAATTTTAAGAAATGCTGTAGTTTATGACTCAGGAGCCAATGACATACTGGGGAGTATTCATATTTGAAATGATGGGGATTTTGCAGCTGGAGGAGGATGCTTGAGGAGGACAGTAGGAGAAGGTCATAAATTATTAACTCTAGCTTCAGGAAAGAAGGGACTTTGTTTTAGTTGAATTTGGTTTTAGTTGGCCTGAAAATTTGAAAATTCATAAATGACTCCAGAGGCAGTTTAGGACTAGGTTTAGGGAATTTGATTGGTTGAGATGTGATCACATGGTTATTTAAGACCAGTCTTAATGGTTGGGGTATCATTGCTTCTCACAAGCGATGCTTTTCTCTCTCTTGGAACCAAGATGTGTACTTCAATCAACCAGTTTCAGTTCAATGGGAGTCCGAAGTCTTGAGAAATATTTTTAAAAATATTAGAATAAACATTCCCAAGTTTTACAGAAAACATTGGAGTAAATGTTCTATTTTGTTCATCATATTTTTTTAATGCAAATCTGAGATATAATTTATATTTCAAGTTAGCGGTCATATAATAATTTTGACTCATTTTGTGTTCATGTTTACATACTAATGCTGGGTACCTTCCTTTGAAGAAGTTGTGTAAGTTCTATCTGTGTTTTGGATGCAAATTGTTCCAGTTTTTTGAACAAAGTTTTTTATATATTTACAACAAAATCAGGAGGGTATTCATGAATGGGATAAAGAGTGACACTTTAGAGCCTTGACCTCCCAGGATAAATACCTGGGGGGTTGTGGCACCATGGGCAATTAAGGACACACGGCTATGGTTTGCTGGTTCTTTATCCCTCAGTGGCCGTGAATCAATCGGTCTTATCCTGCTTCATCAACACCATGCATCGAATTTTTAATCCAATTGTCATGTTTTCAGTTAAATATTTCTAATATTCTAATATTGATTCAGTAATATTAAATTTTCATGTTTTGAGTTCAGATAGATTACCAGGCCGCGGAATCGGTGTCCCAGTTTAAAGGGACAGTGCGTGACTGAAAATTACTGGCTTATTTATATGCAGCAACGGTAATATGACCTACTGCGGGGTATTGTTTTCAGTCACTGATTTAATTCAAACTACCACACCGATTCCATGCGCCTCTGTTGATTGTGACGATACTGCTGCCCTTTAAGCCAGGAGAGAGGTGTGGGTCATGCAAAATTTGTAGTGATTATGTTAATATTCTTAACTTGATCTGGCATACATGCAAAACATTGTCTCTTATTGCTTGAACTAACGATTTATTTAAATTTTTGAAAAACACTCTTCCTGCAGATCATTCCCCAGGTTGTAGTCAGAATAACATGATAGCTTCGAATGTTGTAGCACGCCGCCCTTCTTTCGTCAGCAATGACCATGATAACATCAGATGGTGGTAGCTCTGCTGTACAGGATGGATGTCAATTTGTTCACCAGATTTTGTGAAACTTAATGGTAAGTTCCTGTGATACTTGGTATATTCAATATTTTGTGTGTCTCTGAGGATTAAGAATCACCAAGTTGACATTTCAATCAGTTTGGTAAAGTGTCATTGCAGGAAAGTTTAGTTCTTAGGACAAAAAATCCTCATTCCAAATAAGCTGATATTAGATTATTTTAATGCGGACCTGAATTGGTTGATCTGAACCACTCCCAAAACATCCTTGACTCAATCTCCAACTTTCATCACCATTGTGCAGCTCGTATGTTTACCTCCCCAGAACGAACAAAAGGCATCTGAAATGTGCAGGATTTATGCCAAAGTCCAAGTGGATGATTCCAATTTGTCTTGAAGGGGAAGGAAGGCTGCAATTTTATGTACAAATTTGTGTAATTCAAGAAATACCTTTTATGATGGTGAACCAGTAATAAAATGTTTTTTTTGTTTCCCTGGATAGAACTCCATGATATAACAACCAAATGTAAATGTAGAAATGGATTCAAAGTTATGTCATCCGGAGAAGTTATGATTTATTCATAATTCATTTATTTTATTCTACAAAATTAGATTTGTACTAATATTTTATTTTGATTAGATCTATGTGTATATGCAGAGAGAGCTTTATGGATTGCAACATGAATGACAAGTAAATTAAATCTTATTGAAACTAAATTGAACTTAACTCAACAATCACATAATAATAGTCAATAAACCAAAAAGTCTCTAGATGATATATACTCACGTAATTAAAGCGAGATTGTGAACAAATGTCCTTTGAAAAGTCTGCAAATGAATATTTATGTTGAAATTCATCAGCAAAGAAACATTAGAGCACAAGTTTGAGGGTTTTCAGTGGCTTGAAAATTTAGTTATTCCATTGGAGGAATGGATAAATTGTGGAATTACAAAACAATAATAATTTGCTTAAAGGGAGGTTACACAGTTTTACATATAATGTACTGGCAGTGGTGTAAAGTTGATGATGGAATCAAACATCTCTTGAAATATTTCTGTCTGAGGAACTATCATATAAATACAAATTTATGAAATTATTTCTTGACTGAATTTCCTGACTGAATACTGAGACACAAAAATTATAATAACACAAAACAATTAAAAGGTATTTTCACTTATTTTGACATTAAAGACACAACCTTCTATTAAGCTGGAAACTTTCATACAGGTTGGTATTGTTAAATGCAGATCTTTGAAAGCAAGTAAACTTGTAGAAGAAATTTAGAAAAAGTGTAACCTCCCTGTACAAATACATTCATTCAGAAATAGAATTGGATTGACCTTATTGAAGAAGTGCATTAGGATTCCAACAATTGATAAAAGTACACAAGACTTGAATATAAAATTATTACATATATCATGTTGTACTAGAATTTCAAGATATGAGTTGAATTTGTAAATGTATTCTCAAATGCCCGTTCACGTTATCACACAAATTGCTTTGTTGTTTGTTTGTTTTAGAAAGAAGTGGCATCTTTGCTCTTCATTCAAATATAGAATCCAAATCTCAGAAGGAGGTTTGCCCACATCCTTCAAAACTCTCCTGGTGATGCACATGAGAAGGATGGAACTGTAGTAACTAAATAAATTACATATATAATGAAGGCTGTCACACCCCTCATTGGAAGACTCTATAAAGAGACTGGATCCACATGGAATCATGCTCATATATATGAGATAATGTACACATGCTTAGGGGCCATTCAAAATTTTCATAATGCGTTTAAAAAATTTCTGATTTTTTTTCCAAAGTTTTTTGACCCACCCACCCAATCTCCCCTAATTTCTGATTATAAAAATTAATTGTTTATGCAGCATTAAAATCAAACTACATGTTATTTGTATTGTACATTACTTGCATATACTTGTATGGCATGTACTTTTACATGTGTGGCTAAATGTTTATGGCACATGCCTGTCCAGTTCAATGATCGGGCGTTGATGTTGTTGGTCGCCCCTCTTTGCTTCTCTCGGTGCAGTGCCCTATGCGGATTTCAGTTTAAAGCTTCCATCAGCTGATATGCGCAGTTGGGAAAGACAAGCTGTCCTCGACGCCTGTCAAAAGATGAATATGGTTTTGTCAGCCACATGAGGAGGACATGTGACATATAAGGCGAGGGTTGTGCCTGTGTTAAATGAGCTATCTGAGAGGAAAACATCAGGTTTGGGCAGACATCGCACCATGGAATAGGGATCACTGATTCGATGAAAGACGGCACTTGGTGCTGTGCTGTCAGACAAACAGTAAGTATATCAGAGATGGTTCAGATATGTCTGGTAACTGCTCGGGTAGTTTACTGAGGTGGCGTTGGGAAACCATGTTGGTGCAGGGGCGCTGTGCTGCGTTTTCGCCGTGAGGGGCTGATTACCACAATGGTCACGGGAAGGTTTTTCTGCATTTGGCATGCAGAAAGTCAGCATGGGGTTTTCCGCAGATGCTTCATGAGCTTTAGGCATAACTCTTTTGTGCGGTTTGCATAGTCAGAGTGAAGTTTTGATTTGCTGTTACATTTATTTAGGAACTTTTGTCAATGTCCCTCCCAAATCAGAGAACAGCGGAATGTCTGAGTCACATGGAACAGCTTATGCTTTCCAATAGGGAAGTCATCAGCATATCGCTTTTACTCATGCCACAGTAGCTAATTCAGCTTTTGCATGGCCAAATCATATACCCAGCTTTTCCTTCTTCTGTCAGATCTCTTCCTTTGGTAGTTTTCTGAGATGCTGGCGGTTTGTCTCACCTCCTGGCATGGCGTGGCTTTATTACAGACACCTGCTGCCAAGTCTCGGGAATCCTTTGGGGCTCCACTGTTGGTGCTCAATTGGATTTAATGGGCCGAGTCTCCAGGGGCATAGTGCACAGCTGTTAACTTAATCCAGTCCACAAGAAGTAAACATACACGCTCCAAGACACAACACACATTGTACTTCTGCAGGTCATATTATTGTTATAGTCTGTATTGTGGACTTAAGAAAACAACGAAGCAAGATAGGAACGGGCCATAGGCATCGGAGGGCAAGTCAAAAGATCTAGCTTTTTTCCGCTTTTTCCGCTTTTATAATGAAAAGTGAATTTCGATTTTCAATTATTTACCTTGGACCCACCCAACTCCAACTATTTCGAAAAATCTAAATTTAAAAACATCGAAAATTTTGAATGGCCTTAGTATTTATATCAACCAACTTGGCTAAGGTATAATTACATGACAAAATACCCAAAGCAGGGAGGAGGGGTTTCATCTCCAATGGCCCCCACACCCCCTGGATCTGCCATTGGACAGTTATTGGGGCTTGGGACACAGGAAAATCTCAAAACAGTTTGTTCCATTGCAATATATACACTTGCTTTATTACACAATTGATGAAGATTATCATTTGTAGGAAAGTGTTCAATATAATGTATAAAGTTTAATTATGACGTTTATTATTAAAAGGTGTACAAATAATCATATATGTTGAAAAGTAAATTTAAATCAAGACAATGAAACTCCTCTTTGTAATTTCACAATAAATTATTATGTTGAATTAGCGTTACCATTTATGATATTAAGAGTCATGGGTTTCCTCTGAAGGTACTTTCTGTCTGAAATGGGACAGAAATGATTGTGCAGTAGAAACCTGTACACTAAGCTTTGGTTAGAAACTGTGAACAGAATGAGATTGGCCAACTTGTTTCAGTCGAAATATTGACTGGTCAATTGTTTGATATGCAAATTTTGATTGTCATTTTCTAGTATTCGGCATGCACATGATGACATTTTTTACAAACAGTGTATCAAGAATGTAATTATTCATTTTTACTTCCTCCAGAAGTTGACAGCATGACAACCCTTCTAATTGACCTGAGATCAGAGGCTCAACAAGAAACAGTCTCAGCAAGAAACATCCTCAACCAAGAGAGACTGCCCAGGATGCTCCAAACAAAAGGTAAGAGGAAGAAAAACTAGACTTGTATAAGTGCGTGCAGCTCAGGTGTAGAATATAACCTTTCCATTATAAACTCTCAAAGTACAAGGGTGGATCCAGAGGGGAAAAGAGAGGGTAGGACCTTTCTTTTGCTAGTGTCAAAATTCAGAAGTTTTTGGTCAACTCAACAGTGATTGTCAAACAATGGGTGACCAATCAGTGAAAACAAAGAAAGTATTGATGCAATGATATTGACATATGAATAATTAAAGAGTAAACATTTACGCATAAATCAACAGACAATGTCAAAAGCAAAACTAGGGAACTCCCTTTAAAGATGTACCACCCATATTTGTAACTTTTTTCACCAGTGACTTCCTGGTAACTTATTTTTTAATATGAAAAATAAATAAAATGTATTTTCTCTTTAGAAAGGCAAACCAAGCACTAAACAATTATTAAAATGAAATATAACAAACTTCATCAGAGGCTTGTTTTTGAAAATGAATTAATAGCTAGCCTCACATTTATAAATTCATTTATTAGTTCATATGTGATTTCTTTTATTAAAGCACTCTGGAGAAGCGCCTAAACCAAATTGGTGTGAAGGGCAAACATCTAACCAATTATTCATTTGAGTTGGTTCTTGGAAGCAAAGTAAAGACTTCATTGGCAATGAATTGTACATGCTCTGTATCTCTTTGTCATGTCAAATATTAATAATAAATGTTTATACAAGATTAATTCTATGAGGACATCGATATCATGCAGATCTCTACATTGTTACATGTTTGGGTAACATATCTTGAAGAGACATTTCACCATTATGATGTGATGACAAGCCTTAGGATTGCCAGTCAGCAGCATGTTGGATTACATCACATTATGTGATAAATTCACTGAGTAGAATTGTCTGCTACCAGCTGACGCCCATCTGCAGTGAATGTGATCTCTATGGGCCAGTGCAGACCCTCGAGTTATACATGTGATGAATCACCTTCATCATCATCACAATGGTGAATATGACCAGTGTTAAACCCATTGCACACTGCAATGTATATATGCCTGATCTGGTCAAAGCATACACTCTGCAGTATTG
The DNA here is from genome assembly GCA_029582265.1 of Zoroaster sp. YZ-2022. Classification (NCBI taxonomy): domain Eukaryota; kingdom Metazoa; phylum Echinodermata; class Asteroidea; order Forcipulatida; family Zoroasteridae; genus Zoroaster; species Zoroaster sp. YZ-2022. The sequence continues at coordinate 6,688,779 of CM055817.1, read as the reverse complement.
AAACTTCCTGACCATTGATTGTTGGTTTGATTGTGAGTAACAAGAAGCACCATTGCTATCAACAATGTCTACTTGATGTTGGTTATCACCACCGTGACGTTACAACTCTCATTATCCCCATTATCAATGGCTGCCAGGAAGTAAGGTGCTGTCCTTGACAGGTATAGTGTGGATGAGCGAGCCATCAGTGGGACTGTGCTCGTCACCACCATCCCTCTTCACATCACCTATTATGATGTTGCTACCCTATTATTTCACTGCTACCATACCCGGAGGGACACTGCTGTCTTGCTCTACCTCACTATGAGGCACTCGTGGAGTCAGCGCGCGTGCCAAAATATCATTGTTGTGTACATCTTGATGACATTGTTAGTGGTGTCCACAACCACTAAGTGATTGTGTATAATGCAATGCTATGGATCTGGAAAATAATAATAATAATAGAAAGATAACACAGCACAGTGACATATAACAATTATGTGTGTTTATGTTTTATGAGCTGAGACATTAAATGAAGATATTTTCACATATTTTTGGTTACGAAGCACCATACATGTAACAAAGGGATTCACAAACAGCCAATGTTCACTTTGAACTCTTTAAACTGTCATGATTTATTATTCACTTATTTATTATTTATTACAATCAATGTCATGTTTCAGAAAATAAAATAGGCTAAATTTAAATTGATGACAGCCAGTGAGAGTACATGTATAGCACAATATAATTTCAATGTAATGAAGGTTTTAATAGCATAACATGTAGTTATGAGCCACTCTCTTTTAGAAGAAAAATTCAGTTAAGTGGAACGTGCTTTCACATTAAATTATTATTGAAACATTTTGCTTTAATGTTTGTTGAGTGTATTACTATGAGAGTACCAGATTGCGTGAATAAAGAGATATTCTAATGCACTCCATAGTTATAGAGATTTCCCGCTTTCTAAGATAGAAGGTCATCGGAAACTGAATCAAATTGATAATTCTGCACATTAACTCATGGTTAAATTACTTTAAAGTGCTTGCTGAACACATGTAGAAACTCTTAATATAATTAGTTTCATAGCTAGGCTGTAAGCCGGGTATCCAGGTATTCAGGATACCCGACCGAAACTGTCATTAATACCTTCCCGGTTCCATTTTTTCGTTCCACTACTCCGTTCAGAATCTACTTAACATTTGGAGCGTTGAAACAGGTAAACTTCGTGACCTTTGAACAATGTAATATTTATACTTTTTACAGACAATTATCTTTTAAATTAAGAGATTACGTCTAAATAAAGCTTCCTTTGTAGTATTTTACCAATATTTGCCATATATTTTTCTCCAACTGTTTTGTAGTGATGTACATTGTATCCAGAATCATTAAGACCGGCAAAGGGCCCGACAGTGGTCGTTTCAAACAACTTATCACACCAGCAGCATATGCGAGGGAATATTTGCCCACTTGTTTGCAGTACTTGGATTAGTGGGGGCAATTGCACGCTGATCATGATCGGGTAATTTATATGTTTGTTATGAGGTACAGGGACCCATTTAAATGGATGTACCCATGTTGGAGATATTGCGGTGCGGGATTTACGTGTTGTATTATGCGAATGAACCATATAAGGAAACACATTTATGTAGTACAGTACAAGTTCAGGCGATTCGGTTCGGGTAATGTAACCGCGCTGACTACAACCTATGCATGGCATGAATAGGAAGATTGGGAAAAATGCTGGAAATGACCTTTTTCCTCTCGCATTTAAGAAAACAATGCCGGGCCCAGGGATTTAAGGCGGCTTACCCAGGACATGCCCAGAATTCTTCCACGCCACTGGGGTAACATCCTGGAGCCAAGGAACCCTGAGACACTCAGCAAACATCTCACGCACAAACACAAGAGAGGTGACCTGAGAGTTATGCTTTATAATGTAAGATTATTTGGCCAGTACGGCCAAAAGCATGTCTGTAAAAAATCATAATCCATAGCCAACCAATATGACATAATGGAATATCCTTATTTAGTGTCATCTCGTAATCAGGAATATCCGGCGTCAATCTTTGTTTACATCGGGCAATGTGTATAAAGCGTGTGGGTGTAAGTGTGAGGGAAACAAACTTATCAAGATTATGTATGTGTGTACATTGTGAAGTACCCACAATTAATGCTGAGTTTACTGATACAGATGAACATCTGTCATGATTTTCCATCAATAGGGACAAATTTGACCATTCATTGGATAATTTGACCATTCAATGAATAATTTGACATGATAAATTACCAGGGAAGTAATTTTCAAAGTTATATTTGTAAGCTGTTGCTTGCTTTTATTCAGAGTAACTTTAAAACTGGTCAGATGCTGCTAGGATCATTCAGTCTGTCAATTACATAGGGTATGTCAATGAGTTGTTTTGCTTTTATTCAGAGTAACTTAAACTGGTCAGGATGTGCCATGATCATTTGTCCTGGTTCAATTCATAAAGTATGTCAATGAGTTGTTTGCTTTTTATTCAGAGTAACTTTTCTTAAACTGGTCAGATGCCATGATCACGGTGTCTGTCAATCTATAGGGTGCGTCAATGAGTTGTTTGGCTTCTATTCAGAGTAACTTTAAACCTGGTCAGGATGCCATGATCATTTGGTCTGTCAATTCATTACAGGGTATGTCACCGGAGTTGTTTACATGCATGTTCATCAACATCATCTGTGCGTCATATCTATTAACAATGAATGAATTCAGTAAGTGGAGTGTGGCAGTTATTTATTGGCAATCTTTGAATAATGTGTGCTGCAAAATGAGTTTGACCAGTTGTTTTAAATTACAAAGCACACAAAGATCCTCGGCTAAGCTTTCTAAGTGGTCGTGGTTGGGAAACTTCTGGAACTTCACTTCGGGATTCTGGAAAGCATTCATTAAACATCACACTCTGGTGATAATTCTGGTCTATACTGTCTGCTAGACAATTGAATTTCTAACTCTTACAGAATTTCCTCTTAAGCAGAATCTCCCACTCTAAGCAGTAATTTCAAATGTGCCCAAAGATGAAATTTGAAGCGAGTAAGTATTTATCGATCAATGTTGCTAACAGACGCACTGACTATATGAAACACAACAACCCTTTTATGCGTTGCTGCTACCTATGCCGGCAAGTTTATTGAACCTCCACTGATGTGTTGCATTTACATATGCATGTACTTAAAACAGCAAGTGTGTTCTTTTTCTCTGCAAATTGGCTGGAATAATTATACTGCATGGACTCGATGTATTTTTAGACGCTTATTTTGAAAACTAACAAAAACAATTGAGAGTCAAATGATATTTTAGTTGGTATTATGATGTTCATTAATTATTATAAGCAATTAACAAAGAGTGGTTTAGGAATCATCTCATAAGTCTGCTGGCTCACTTCTGCAATCCTACAAGTTGCTGGTATTGTCTCTGTTTGGGCTGTTAGTTTTTTTCATCACTGTTGTTCACTCGGTTTTTTTTATTTTTTTATTTTAAAAATTGACGGTAGTTTTGGTGAATTTGTGTAAAATAAAAAAAAGTGACTTGAAATGAAATGTGTACTGCACCATGTCTTGAGTTTTTTCTTTACACAGCATGCACTGTACTCTACATACATGCTATTGAATGCATAATGTGTACATAAGAAACTTTACATCCTTGTAATATTGGAATGGCTTTTCTTTCTGATGTCCCTGGTGCTGCAGATTACCACCTCTTTGTTATGGTAGTCTGCTCACTGCAATCTCATCACCAGGTTGACAAGCAGCACACCCAAAACCACATTGAATTCTCCTGAACCACCTTCCTTCTTTTGCCAAATTCTTCACACAGCTCCCACTTGTTCCTGCAGCTCCACTCTGTTACAAGATACTTGGATATCACCAAATGTCTGACTCCTCCTTGAATCTCAGGATGAAGAAGCTTTCAGTGATCAATCTTGGGCAATACTTTGACTGCTTGAGAAATTTCAAGTCCTTGCTGATAGTGGGAGGAGTGCAAGCAAAGTCAGGATCTGATGAATTGTTGGTGACATCTTTGGCGGTCTCCAGTGAATGCTGTATTTGTTGTGAGATTACTACTCACTGTTTGCCTCATATTCATCCAATTTGTTGTTATGATCTTGTGGAGGTTTCTTTTTGATTTCCATCAATGATGTGGGACTCTCTTGGAGCTGTTACCTCAGCCCTGATCTCCATCAGCTCTGTTTTTCTACCTTCGCTATGGTTCTTTCAACTGTGATGTGTCCAGTTTGTCTTTCATTGTTGGAGGCATGGTTGCTAGAGATTGTCTAAGTTTCTTGAGAACTCCTTCAAGGGGAGTAAAGAATTGAGCCAATGACTGTTTTATATGTGGATGAGGCTTTCATTGCAATCAATGTACTCATGTTAGGGTTTACAGTGGTCTGTGGACAGTGCAAATTTAAGAAATTCAACTTGTCACATGTTACACAGTAGAACCATGCTAGTTCACCCTCATTGGCTTTGCATTCCTGGACGACGTTTTTTGTTTCATCTCTTTATTGCTACCTTCCCCTGGAATAAAGTCTTCCAAAGTAGCAATGGTATGGTTTGAACATGGCAGCGATTTTGGGGTGTGCCTTTTACAGCAATTTGCACAGAGGTTCTGTGCACAACTGCACAGCACAATTGGCGGCGGTTAGCCCTATTCTCTTCATCACATATCTCACACGTTAGCTGCATTATTACCAGACCTGACCAACTTCTGTTGCAATGTGATCTCCCTCAACAAGCACCAATTAGATAGAAGTTGGTCTTGGAGGCCTGGAACACCCATTGTAGTGGGAAGTTGTGTCTCCCCGTCGACACAAAGGACAAGGAATCAAGTGACAGCATCCTTATATTTGGTAGTGTGTGTATTCATTCAAACAGTTTTCACAGAAGCTGTGACAACAGTCCAGTATTTTGGTTGTCTGTACACCTCTTTGCAAATACTCGCACTCAAGATGATCCTTGCTGATTTTCTCTAGAGCTGAACCCAATGTTGGTTTAGAAGCAGCCATTTCTATCTGGTGTACATAAATGATATAAGAAAAAGAAGATTGAGAACAAACTCAACATAAGCCACATACACATATCCTGGGACTTCCCTGACATAGTCTAACAATCACCTCTGAATATATTTCGAATATGTATCAAATCTTCATCTCATCCCTACGTATCAAAGGTATTTTCTGCTAAGGTGCAACCCCTACATCTCCAATGGTATTTTTGTCTTTTGAGGCATAATGGGTGTAGGCCCAAGCCCTCTTCTTAATCCATCTATCCATCACTGTACATAATCTTCTTTTTTCAGAGGTGGTAAAACAATTGACACCTTCAAATCATCACTGGGTGAGGGAAATTCAGGATAGGACATGACCAATTTGTTGGACTGAAAATTGATATGGGGGTACAAACACTTCCTTTGGACTACAGTCCTGCATCACTGTAGGTTGTATAGGAGCCAAGTTGTACTTTTAGTTCTACCTCTCTCTGGATTCTAGACACTCTTTAGTACTTCATAGGTTAAATAAGTTGGTATCAAGCATCAAATCCATAAGGATTTTAACATTATAAAATTCAATCCAGAACCCGGCTGTGGAAAGTTTGCAGTTTAAAGTTATATTAGAAACATTTAAACAACTGAAAAATATTCTTCCATACATTTTCAAAAACATTTTATTTATGAGTTTCCTGATTTTCTAGTATTATTTTGTAAACAGGTAGCTTTGTTGCTCTATTAAAAAAAGATGTTGGTAAAATGTTGATTCCTTAGCACTTAAGGTGTAGAAATATTGCTTATCAAGTTTCCTCTGCAAGAGGAACAAAATGTGCAGTGAGCCGTTATCTACGTACACCCAATGTCAACAATATTAACGCAGTACATTATTGAATAATCTTCTAGTAACTGCCTTAAAGGCAAAAACAACAAAGACAATGTTTTTGTCTCTTATTATTTATGCAAATTTTTATCATAAAGGCTACCACAAAAAAAGTGTGAGGGGCAATTGATATATCATTACACCCTCCCTCCCCACTCTAGTAGTTGTGGATGAATGTATGACCTCAATCTTAAAAGGATCGACGCCCATGGGTTAGGGAATGGGGATACCATTCTCTGGTTCCATGTCCCAACAATTAAGTCTGTTCATCCAAGATTGTACACATCTACTGTGGTGGATCTCTAGATGCTCTGTGGCATTCAGAGAGCATTATGAAAGATTTTTAGATTTTGTAAATCAATCCGTAGCCCTCTCAGGAGTCAGGGTAGTCCTACATATTTGGTTAAATTTTTGTATGGACATCTAAAATGTGGGGTAAGCTTGGGTGATAACACGATAATATCGAATATCGCTGAGCACCTTATTATTCGATTATGATATCAAGAACCTTTTTAAGTTATCGAGATATCAGCAAATCGACATAGTGAGTCAAGTCAGAAATTCCATGAAAACAAAATTAGAACAGTCTTTTTCAGCTTTTGGACGTGAGAAACAAAAGTGATCTACTTCAGAAGTACATACACACTCTGCAAATGAATTTGTGATTTATTGTGACGCTTGTAGAGGGGTACATACCTGTGGTTATTGGCTATAAAGCAATCATGCAGAATGAATGAATCGCGATTTCTATTGAAAAATCGCGATATATGCTTGCCGGTATATTGTTGACGAAAACAACCTATATCGCCAAGCTTAAGTGTGGGGGACATTTGACATACTGTCCCACCGCCCACCCCCCTGCTTAAAAAGTTGAGATTGGCATGATGCCCCCTCTGTCTCCAATCAATCAACACCCATGCCATAGTTACAACATTGATTATGTTGTCAAACTACTTATGGGTATGTGTTCCACATGTATTGAATCAAGATATTATATATCATATTTATTTCTTAGCCGCAACCTAAGCAGCCACTCATCCACTAGACCTGAAACCCACGGGAAAAACTTCTCAAACATGCTATTTTTTTGCTTTTTGAGAGCCGTAACTTTGAACCGCTGGTGATATCAATTTCTAGTTCTTTCAGCAAACTGAAAGTACATTATTCCCTCTTTTAATGATGATTTAAATAATACCGTTTTTAACCTACTTTAAAACCCGCCACTTTTCAACCAAAGATTGTGGGTTAATATTTTATTTTTGCGCGAATACGATTTTGGGACAGAATTTCAGGTAATAATGCGCGAGTTATTGTACTACAATAAACCTTTGGACGCCCTCTGCCGATTGTTTTCGTTTGCTGATAAACAAACTGTACACGCTTGTTCAAAGCTGTTGTTAAAATGAAGCTGATTGGCCAATATTAAGGGCCGGCCTTTTTAAAGCTTCTCCAAAGTTGTTGTGCCAATCACAATTGTTGTCTGAAACTGCATTATCGACTTTACATGCTTCAACTCATATAGATAACTGCATGCACAGAACCCTTATGGGCAGATGCACAGCATTGTTTGAGACTTCTATGTCAAAACTGGCCTTAGGAATTCTAGGAATATATGTAAACAATCAAACAACCATCCTGTGATAGTTTCCAGCTCAAAGCAGAGTCTAAGTCATGAGAAGCATACAAAAACATTCACTTATTTTTAGAAAACACTTTGAGCAAGAGTCTGTCAAGGAGAAAAGTATAAAAAACACCACTATTTTTTGTGTAGAAAACATTTCGGTGAAAGTGACTGCCAGCACTTTTTATGTGTATGTGTATATTTTTGTTGTGTTTTCTGAAATCAGAGTCATACTGAACAATTATTGTGGATGATTGGAACCCTTACCAACTTCACATCAGTTAGCTTTGACACACCAGTCATTTTGTAACTGTAGTAATTACCAATTAAATTTCCTGCCTTTAAAACCAGTTGGTTATTCACTGGTCTAATCTTAATCCACTGTATCACTGTCAAAACATATGAACAAATGTTAGCTAATTTACCCCTACAGTGGTTTCACCTTGTTTTATTGAAGTCACTTTTTAAAACCAGTTGGTCTACCTCTAATCTTTATCCACTGTATCACTGTCAAAACATCTGAACAAATGTTAGCTACTGCCTACAGTGGTTTTACCTGTTTTATTGAAGTCACTTTTTAAGACAAAGTTGAACCACAAAATGAATTCAATTTTTCTTGGTTGAAGACAGAGCAAATGTTGCTACATGTAACGTTAGGGCGGATCCCAAAACAAAATGGCGCTTGACAAAACACAGTTTCAATTGTTATAGCTACACATATAGAGTCATGTGGAAGGTCATAGGTTTGCCTGCTAACAGTGAATGCAGTGTACATTTATGTATTATTGGCTCAGTGACGTTACATTGAACTTTTATTGTCAAAGTTCAGCTAAAGGTGTAATGGAGTAATGGTATTGTATATCATATTGATAGATTATTTCATATCAATGTGACAGTACGAATTGTGACGGTACTGAAGTTCTTTTGTGTATGTTTATTTAATACCAATAAAAAAGGTTAGCACATTGACTATGAAAAGAAAAAAATCATAATCAATGATTAAATAAATTAAAAAGTCCAATCACATGCTAAGAAAAATAATAAATTATTAAAAGG
>CM055817.1:6648425-6679726 GCA_029582265.1 Zoroaster sp. YZ-2022 | reverse complement strand
TCACAACATGCGTTATGTAACACTTAACCCGCTATGCGTGTCTCGCATTCCTAAGACAATTATTTACCGCTATACTACGAAACGCGGGAAATGAATATTATCTGCGTTACGTCTTTTATGTTTTAAATTGTCCACAAGAAAAAGAAAACTTCAAAGTTAACAAAAATTGTTTTCATAAAATAAAATCACAAATTATTGACATGAAATTCCCTTTTACTGAAATAGATTTTCTGAAATATTTTAGCACGGCTTCGATTTAAAAATACAAGCCGTGCTTGAAAATCTAGCCCGTGTTTTTTTTAAAACTGGCCGTGCTAACACGGCCTGCACGGCTCGCTGGCTAAACACTGCTCCTAATAGGTTTATGTAACCATACATACATTCCCTCTACAATTCTACAGTCATCCGCTGTACGATTGTACTGTTTCTTCTGCCTTTCAGCTGCATGACTTAGGCATTTCCTCGCCCTGTCATGAGCATTACATAAATTACATCTTAATTCTTCTGCATAGTCACTATTTTCATCTGACGGTCTTCCTCGGCGTCCACTTTGCGTCCTAGCATCATGTTAGGAGTCTCCTGTGTTGATTCCTGAATGGCACTTATGTATGCGAACAATGCATATTGTATTTTTTCGTCCCAGTCTTTTTTATTACTCTTGGGATCCACTAATGTTGCTACAATATTATAGTAGTTCTAGTTTTTCTAATACCTAGCAATTTAGACTCAAAATTTCGTCCCTGGTCGCTGTGTATTTCACGTGGTACACCAAAATGAAAATAAAATTCCTCTACAACTTTCTTAGTTACAGTTTCAGCTGTTTGATATGGTATCGGATAGGCCTCCACCCATTTAGTGAAATAGTCTCCAACTACCAAAATATATCTATTCCCACTCTCAGTGATTGGCAATGGTCCCACAATATTCATAGCAATTCTTTCCAATTCCAATTCTTTCCAACCATATACTGTTGAAGCGGGTAGCAGATAATTTGTCTTTAATATTAATTTATATACCATGATGTGTTGCAAATGCATAAGCCCATATTTTTGTCGGAGATTCTGATAATGATGTCTTTATTATTGGAAAGATGTTCAATGTCTTTAATATCTTGTAATGTAATGTAGTGGAGGCGATTGGGATTTAATTTTAAAACGTTTTTATGCGGAATGTTCATCGACTCTTCTAATTTGGCCTGGATGTAACTGAATGTGTTATTGTATATTTTGGGATGACAAAGAAGTGAATGGAGATATTTATTAGTATATTTCTTGTTAAGTCTGAAATTAAAATAGTAATCTGTGGATGGATTGTTCTTTTTCGTGCACTGCCAAAACCAGTACACGGGACCTAAGGCTTTATGTCCCATCGGAAGGACAACGCAATTTGGTAAAGCGACTTGCTAATGGACACAAGTGGTGTGACGGGGAAATCAGAGACCACCATCACAACCACCCCCTCCTAATTTGAGTACTCCCTCTCCCTTCACCGGTCATAAAAATAATCAATTTTGTAATATGTCACTTTTGGAGATGTGTGAACACATTTGATGTATGGTGATGTCACGTGGGCCTAATTTAAATGTGGAGACCCCCCACCAAAACAATTATATATATAAATAATACAGAAGTAATAGTTGGTTGTACATCACACTCATTATGACAAGTACAGCCCTATCTCGAACCAGATGCACCGGGATTTCACCCCTACTCTTCACGATAAGTGCAACTCGTTCTTTTACGTGCACTGCCAAGTCCAGTACACGGGACCTAAGGCTTTATGTCCCATCCGAAGGACAACGCAATAGGGTAAAGTGACTTGCCTAGGGACACAAGTGGTGTGACGGGGAAATCAGAGACCACCATTACAACCACCCTAATTTGAGTACTCCCTCCCCCTTCACCGGTCATAAAAAATCTAATTTTGTAATGTGTCACTTTTGGAGATGTGTGGACACATATGATGTATGGTGATGTCATTTGGCCCTAATTTAAAGGTGGAGATCCTCACCAAAACAATAAATAATAGAGAAGAAATAACTGCTCAAAATAAAATGAGACTCAAAAGTATTTCTTGGTCCATTTTGTCCATGTGAGGACACAAAAGCAGTTTTTGGTGGAAGTAAAGTACTAAAGGTTACTCTGCAACATTTTAAACACTTTTCATGTGTTGTGCATGTCTAATGACGGTTTAAACTGGCAGATCATGTGATAAGGCATGAAAATGCAGATAACAGGTTGATGTACTCAAATATCAAACTTGGCAAATGTGCTTTAGTTCTTCATGTGTAACTCACCAATTGATTTTACCAGCATGCAGTTTTCAGATAGCACCTCCCATTCGTTTACTCTTAGCTATACCATTATTTACAGCTGCTTGCCCTGGAGTTTTCCCATCCTTGAAAAAGTCTGCTGCCCAATTGTGCCTGTTGGCTGGTTGACGTTTCTGCTTTTCTCTACTTGGTTTCCTGTTGAAGACTGCAAAATATCAAACTAATATGACATTAAAATGCCGTGTTGCAAAATGTACTTTAAGGTGTTATTTTAGGACATTACATGTATTAAGTTAAATGTTAATCATCTTCCATAATTATCTCTCTGCTTAATACACATCCACCGCCACACTTGGTTGACATACTTTGTTATGTTGGTTTGTGTTGTACAGAGTTAGTTTCTTGAAAGTATATAAATTATTCCATTGCAAGAGGTTTTCATGCTTGGCTTCAAGAACAGAAAAAAAATATATTACATGGCATGATTCACAGACACAATTAGCAACCTTATGGCCAAAAAATTGCAAACAATGCTTGAAAAAGTCCATTTTGAAGGATTTGTCTTTCAAACGCTTAAAAATTTGTATTTAAAAAAAATATATAATGTACATAACAAAACTAACATGGAAAACAGCAAATAACGGTTGCTATTTCACCCAATTGTCTGCAAATTTATATACTGAGATTAATTTTTATTGCTGCAATGGAGATGAGCTACAGGGTGTGAAGGCTTTCAGATTTGGTTTTCTCAAAGACTCCAGACACCATTTTTGAGGGGCAGAAAGGGATTGATGTTCGTATCAAGATTTTAAAAGTAAACTTTCATTTTAAATTAACCATAATTTATATTGATCATGCTATATCGTGCCTTCAGAAAAATGTAAATGTAACGTTTTCTTACAAACGTTTTCTTCGCCATCTTTATTTGTTCCATCCTCTGGTATGAATTCTTCAGTGACGACATATTCCTATTCTCCATGTACAAACCCTTCAGAAGCTACAGAGGGTCCTGGTGTATCTCTGGATTCTCCGACAGTGTCATAAACAAGGTCTGAAAAAAAGCAAGCCCTTTGTCAAAAACAGCTAAACTTTATATATAATTACCCTTTTCAGTTTTAGTTACTATTTCGCATGAAAAAGGGACTTTAAAGTGAGGTAAATTCTATTTACCTTCCAGCTGTATCTCATTGAGTCGTTTGCCGTGGTATTTCCCGACCAGGTTTTGATCTTGGATAAGGAGCAGTTTTGCCACCTGAACCCTTTCCAGCACGGTTGACAATGCACGATAATGTCAAAGGACTGCATTAATAATTACAATGCACTTACATTATTAGTGAATTTATAAAGATAGTGTGGGTAAACTACATTCCAGAATGATCTTTACAATTCTTAAACGTACATCATTTATGAAGATAAAACATTCAATGTCATTTTGCCGTTACAGTAGTGATCAAAAGTTTAGTCAGAAGGAAAGGAAGAAAGGGGAAACAAAACCCAAAACCAAGCTATTAGGTACAAACTATTATGTAACAAAAAGAACAGATTTTTACCTGAGCCCTCACACTAAATTAAAAATGGGACAAAAGAAAAGAGGTTTATGGGTATGCTCGTAGGTTAAATTAGCCTGTTTACAAGTATTCATTTTAGTAGGGAGTCGGGTTTTGTTGTCGTTTGTTATAATTACACGCCACGAGCCTGGTGTAAGTTTTTACCCAGTGAGCCGTCATTAGGGGAGTGGTTGCATGACCTTGATACGTATACTAGACAGTTGGGGCAGAGGCTGCAGAGGTTGCCTTGGAGTATCTGGGTGGTGAGGCACGAGAGGAAATTCTTTGCTGCCCAAAACAAAAGGATTTCCTAAATGAAAAGTTTAATCTGGGTGAAGTAAGTGGCACAAAATGTGACCCTATAATTGTAGCAATTTTTGAGACCCAAAATCAGCCTAAAATGCCCAAAAAACTAAAAAGGCTTCATATGGAAATAAAGTCTATTTTGGTTACTGGCTCTCACCAAGTCCTTTTAGTATAAACAATTAAATTTTTTTTACCGTGGACACATATGTTAAGTATTTACGTGAAATGACACTTAAAAAAATCATATCTCAACAACCGCAAGAGGTAAATTCACAGTTTTTGCACCACTGTACAGATTGTTAATTGTCAAAAATATTTACAAAAACATGACCCCAATTTGACCTTTACTTCCTGTCCAAACCGGAAGTCAAAGTTTAATATTAAAAAAAAATCATATCTCAACCACAAGGGGTAAATTCACAATCTTTCCACCACTGTATAGATTGTTAATTGTCAATAAATATTTACACAAAGGTGACCCCAATTTGACCTTTACTTCCTGTCCAAACCGGAAGTCAAAGTTTAATATTTAAAAAAATATTTTCAAAATCGTACATTATTAGTGAGGACGACGGTTTCGTCAAAATCACAATTCGTACCTGGAACTAGAATTTCGGTACCAAAATTGACCCTTATGTAGCAGAACAGTTGTTTTTCACATTTGAACTGTTTTTTCAAGAATAAATAATGTGATTAAGTTCAAATCAGTGAAATGGACTTCAAACAAATCATCGTTGGTAACCACATCATATTTTACAGGGTACTCTTTAATATGAAACAAATAATAATGCAAATTTTCTTTAAAAAACATTCTGACGTCATCATCACTGCCCTGACAAAACTCGAACACCTATGTGTTTGTAATATCACAAACACTTCCGTCTAGTTTCTTTTTCTTCTCCTCAGTGAAACATATCCAGAGACAAAAACACAGAAACTTAAAACTTCACACATAGTTAGACCTTAACATGTAGTTGTATCCTAAGTTGTGACGTCATAGTGAGGTCATCATATATCGAATTACACTCAATCAAATTTAATATTTTCAAACAATTATATCTCATGAACCACAAAAGATATTTTCACAATCTTTGCACCATGTTATAGATCTTGAATTATGTGATTTTTCGTACACAGACGTGACCCCAATCCGACCTCTCCTTCCGGTCGAAACCGGAAGTTGAAAATTTCAAAAAGTCATATCTCATGAACCACAGAAGATATTTTCACAATCTTTGCATCACCTTAAAGACCTTGAACTATGTCACATTTCTTACACAGATATAACCCCAATTTGACTTCTCCTTCCGGTCGAAAACGGAAGTTTAAGTGAACAACTCTTCAGAAGTACTAAAAGCACACAGCCCATTCCGCGTGTGAACAGCCTTGACACACACAGACAAGAGGCATACAGTGTATAATACACTGTATAAACTGTATTACATTCACTGTACACTACAATATCTAATTAGAATATATTCTAATTAGATATTGTAGTGTACATCGCCAGCACATTTGTGTCCACACAGTTTACGGTAATTTCACTATCGTCATTTATTTTGAGGTGTCGTTTTTATACACAGTTTTGGAATTGTTAACGCTTGTTTTAAATCTAAGAGATAATTCTAACGGATCGTTTTTGATAATACTCTATCATGGTCTGACAATTGTAAATCGCTCGTCGCCAAAGGACAGCAGCGTCTATACTTTCTTAGGCAATTGAAATCATTCAAGGTCGATAAAACTATCATGAAGCTTTTTTATACTTCAGTCATTGAGAGTGTCATCCTGTACAGCTGCTGTGTCTGGTTTAGTAGTGCAAAAAATGGGGATTTAGTCAAAATTCAGAGAGTTGCTAAGCGGGCGGGTAACATGTTTGGTAAAGAACAGGACATAAGCGCAATATGTCACGAACGAATTTTAATTTAGGCTAAGTGAATTTTAATCAATAATACACATCCATTGCATGATTTTTATGAGGAAATGAGGCCTGGTAGGAGGCTGAGAAGTCTGAAGTGCAGAACCAGTAGATATTTAAACTCCTTTTTACCACTCTATTCGTATTTTTAACGATGGTCAGTAACTTGTATGGGGAACAGAAGGTACAGGCCGAGAGGGAGGGGGGGCTGCACATAATATAATTTTTTGTAATTTAAATATGTTTAATCTTATATATGGGCATGTTCGACAATACAAATTTCCATTTTAAGGACAATAAAAAATGAATTGAATTGAATTGGCATTCATGACTTCAATTACCTCATCGTGAAATATGATGTTTCACATCATTTCGCGATTGATGCAGTCAAATTAACAGTCATCGATGCGCAGAGGATTTTTTAAAGAATTTATTTCTTCGTTTTTGGGCAATTAATTTCATGGTAACAGTTTTCCAATGCGCCCTTGACAAAAGGTTTCTAGGCACTGGAGTTAATTTAAATACAAAATAATTTGATTTTGATGCAAGAGATCTAGATCTAACTTACAGGTATGTATTTCATTTCTTTTTATTGTTTTATAAACTTAATTAAATTTAATGTTGCTTCATCATTCCCATGTTTGCATAACACCTTAAAACATATAGTAAATGTAAGCTATTTCATGAGCAACGTATTTCAGGTCTGAAGTAGGTACTAACGTTATTTTTTCATGACTAGAAGGAAATATTATTGTCAAATATATGACCTTTCAATAATCTGATATGACCTTTACTCTGAAGCACCATTCTCTACATGTACTTCTGGCCAAACCAAAGATATGTAACTTTTTAATGATTTGGTATAATGACCTTTATTTCCAGTCCAAACTGGCACTTCAAATTATATTTAAAACTATTTTGAAGCACTATTCTTTACATGTACCTATGTGGCAAATCAAACACCTAATGTTTGTTTAAAAAAAATATCAAGTTTATTTGTTTTGTTTTTCGTAAGAACTAGTGAAAAAGCATTAAGTTTGACAACGAGCATCATAATAAATGACACATACAAATAAAGCATTTCAAATGTTACTTTTTTATTTAACACAACACACAAACAGTTACAAACGAAATAATTAATTCTCTTTTAAATCACAAACAATACTCCAAGTACAGTATATGTACACCATAAAATCGGTTATACCCCCAATGCTTTTTACACAAACTCAAGACTGTACCACTTACCCGCACACCCGACCGAAACGGTCATTATCGGTCATTACCTATGGAAGTCTACATTTTTTAGTTAACATATATCGTGTGGGGAATGTGGATGCTACAAGTTGTTTTTAATACAGAGGTGG
Organism: Zoroaster sp. YZ-2022; assembly: GCA_029582265.1. Lineage (NCBI taxonomy): Eukaryota > Metazoa > Echinodermata > Asteroidea > Forcipulatida > Zoroasteridae > Zoroaster > Zoroaster sp. YZ-2022. The sequence continues at coordinate 6,672,319 of CM055817.1, read as the reverse complement.
GTAATTATTACAGAAGTCCATATTTATTACACATTTATCCCATAATACAAGTTATCTTCCCTCCCCCATCACAAAAAATACTTTTTCCACAAACTCCCAATATTATTATCCATGTGTACACATGCATGCCAAAATACAAGTTGTCTCCTTTAGCAAATATATCTCATAGACATTCGTCAGATACAAAATTCGTCAGATACAAAATTCGGTCCGATTTGGTGGATTTTGTCATTTTTACAGTTGGTTTAAATTAGTGTCCAAATCAGCACCTATTTTTTACCCAACAGTTCATAAAATTATCACCTGTGTCAATGGAATCCTGAACATTGGCTCATCAATCACGTTGTTTAAAAGTTTTGCCTCGAAGGTTGCCATAAACATTGAATCTGTGGAGGTCCTCGTCCAGAAGTCTGTAGAGATCTCTGCCTGGGTGGCGGTCGTTCATCAGGTCATCCGCATGATATCTTTGGGTGTCACAGTAGATGCAGCAGTGTCTTTTCTATGTCTTTACAAATAAAACATTTGTCCATTATTTGAATATCGTTTATAATTTTTGAAAAAGGTTTGTCAGTTTTAGTAGAATATAATAACTACCTGATGCCTAGTGGTAGTTATACACATACCCTTTTGCTCATAAAGATACCCATAGTCCCCGAACATGAAGAGCCTGATGTTATGGCTCTTCCAAGTGCACTGCTACCTGTTGATGGAAGCATCTAGCTGCTGTCTAAGTTTAGCTACGAGGTACTTCACACCTACGCAGGGGGCCGGCTTGATGGTAACTCCTCCGTTGACTTATCAGGGAAAGTTCTCGGCGATAATGTTGTCTGCCACGACGCCTTGTTGGTGGTGACTCATGACATTTTCGCTCTCAGTCATGATGTTGTCACTCTTCAACCATCGTTTCATTTCCCTGATGCGCTTCCCAGGTGAGACTTTGCTGCAAGGAGCTGCATGTTGGGGATCCGGATAGATGTCAATGTTCATGTCCCTAACATGCCTGCTGCGGATCTTTAGTTCGTCTTGCTGCACTGCTGCTGTTTGCCCAGCATCCTTGCTTAGAAGCTCACAGGTCTTATCTAAAATCTTTGAGCGTTGTTGGATGGTTTTTGAGAGGGAACCGCTTGCTGCTTATCCGAGGATTGGGGACACATATTTTCATTCATCAGAGACTGTTAAAGAGAACAAATACAAACGTTTTGATATACTTTTAAAAACTTCTTTTAAAAACCGTCCTTTTCCAGTATGTGCAGTGGCAGATCCAGGAAGGGGCATGTGCCATTCTTATTTATATTGCCATTATACACACGCTATATTGGATCTGGAAGATGGAAGAAAATATTTGAGGTAAAAATTTCTGCAAATGTTTAACTTTGTTTTTCCCAAACTTACTGGGCCACCGGGTGCTGTTATACGTCAAAAAACCCATCTGCAGATTGGGCCAGCTTCGTCTTGAGGATGTGCGAGCCAAGTGCCTCCATCTGAGCGGTAAGGGGTGCAGTCAGGGGTCGCAGCAACATCCGAATTACTTCACTTGGTGGTTGAGCCGTTGAAGCATACACTGAAAACACGGCGAGCAAATTTCTTGTCAAGTTGACCAAATGACATCTCGTTATGCATTGTTAACAAGATAATTAAGTCATACTGACAAGATTGCAAGTATGTAACAACAAAAAATTATTTTCCTTTGACAAGACAGCGACGTCATGTACTTTGCGCATGCGCTCATTTTAGGAAATTATTTATAACTGGTCAGTGTGACAAGACAGAATTTGTAATTTTTTAATGACAAGTTCAAGTAGACGAGTTAGCTCTTGTCATTATATTTACGCATGCGTACAGTCTACAAATGTGAGTGGAAAATTCCATCATTCGATTCGCGCGCGCACTCGGGAGGACACACGTACACACGTACACATGGCATATTGTATGGCAAACTGGCGTTATTTTTTGGGTCGTGCGGTTCAGTTCTCAATCAACTCATTTTGGGAGATTGTAATTTGGTTCATCTTGAGTGTAAATATATATCATGATTTTTTATTTATGTGATTATGCCTGGAAATTATTATGGTTATTTTACTATCAGGGCAGTGTTAAAGCCCAGGCCTGCATGATGTTGACGGTTTCAGTTTAACGTTAGGCTAACGTCCATGTAGGCCTACATGCGATGAGACGGTCAGGCTTTGCTGATACATTGTTTCCACTGAAATTTGTATTGTGAGTGTAGTTCTTTGGTACTTTGCAAGCGGTACAACGGGACGACCTTAGCAGACATCAAACCAGCCTATGACTGTAAATCGATCACTTCCTACTACTCTTGGTCTTAGGGTTGGGCTTAGCCTTATTATCAGTCGGTATCGAGACTGCATTATTGCATAGTAGTATCAATATGTGTTCGATTGTAGGCGCTACAGTTTGTGATTATATGAAGCTGCCAATTTTCAAGAGACTTTTATTTACATTACACATAAAGTGCATGAAGTTGAAACCCACGATTTAAAATTGTTTGTAGTATACATGGCTGTCAGGACATTCAAGTGGTGTACTATGTTTTACGGAAGAGACATATCAGATGCAAGCATGCCAATTTCGTATTAGATATTTTGAGAGGAAAAGGTGGTGGGGATCAAAGCGTTTCTGCCTTGTGAGCTGTCATGTCTTTTATCTTATTGGTTTTGAAAGTTTTAATAACAACTGAAACAAGTCTATTGCATTTTATGCTGTCTTTTTATCAGATTCTTAGAACCCTTCTCACCAATTTTTGCACATTGTGTTTGATATAAACATTTTGTTTTGATATAAACATTTTTGTTTTGGGTTTTGAGAAAAGGTTCAAAGAGGTTTCTGGGCGGGACATCACCAACCATAAACTGGAAGATGGAATGCAGAAATACCACCTCCGACTCTATGCTCTGTCAAGGGAGAACAACCCATTTATCCAGAAACTTGTTGGATGAGCTTTCCAGTGAAACTGAGTGAGGAGAAAGCACCAAAGGTATGTTTTCAGTTTGAGGAATGAGTTTGTTTCTTACCTGGCTTGAACTCAATCCTAGGAGCAGAGACAGGTTGGGGAACTTTATAAATCGTCCCAGGCAAGTTTAAACCCTGGGGTTTGCACATGGAAATGAGTGACAATGACGAGGTTGAACAATTTAAACTTAGCCAAGGAGCAGGCTGAAGGACTGCACCAACCACACCGTCCAAGTTCAACATGGGTTGAGAGAGCAGCTGTGAGTGAAAAGCCTTATGAACGCCTGTACTGAGAATTCGCCCAAAACGTATATGTTCATCTTGAAGAAACATCCTGAGTAAAATTGTCAATTTCTTTTTGTAACAAACAATACACATAAGATGGAACAAGCATAACAAACACAAAACTGTGCTCCTTGATGACGGCCCTTGACCTGATGGAGCGCAAGCTACCCAAAATATTGGCAACATTCATCAATTTAGTACTGTTTTAATTGTTTTGTATTCAACCTAATTGTATCTATGGGGTGCTGTGCAGTTTCTAACAAATGCAACATAAATTCCTATTTTTCTTCTTCTTAGGATGACACCGGGATGATGACATCTCCATTAAGCGGGAATTTGACTGATGCCATACAACATTCCACGCTGGAGGAGTACAGCCTGATTAACAACTCACATCATTCTTCTGACAACTATTGAGTGTACATAGCATCATTCTACGTGTTCAACCTGGCATGCCAAATAGTCTTAAAGACACTCCAATTCATTCAGCGACCACTCCTCATCATCCAAATAATGAATGAGAAGGTGTTTCAAGTGTCTGCGCTTACTGCCAAAAGTTGTAAGCATGGTGGCCATACTGTACTCGATTTTCCATGATCGTGGAAATAGTAAAGTGACATTACTTTGGATTTGGAATGTTTCACGCATATGATTAAAAGATTCAACAAAAATCTAACAAGCAGCATTTGAGAAAAAATGTTTAAGCTGTTATTTCATGTTTTCTTGCCAGTTTGTTGTTGACTTTGTGATGTTGCCCACTGTTGCAGGCACAGTTCTACTTGATGCACTATTTTGGGAGACTAAATCCATGATTTTGTCAGGGTGGCCAAGGTCGAACATACCCCCCATATAAACTCCTCGGAAAAAACACTTTGTGTTTTTCAAAAAACATTTATTTTGTTTTTACTAAGAAAGGGGACTAGATGCATTTTTGAGGAGATGAAGCCCCCCCCTCCCCACACCCCTGTAGAACTATGCACGGTTTGCCATCTGTTCTTATCCAAAACTTGTTTCTTATAAATTTACAATTTTTCTTTACAAGATTTTAGTATCTTGAATGCAGAAATAGTTATAATACTATTTGAAATACAGATTAGAATTTGCCAACAAAATACAAAACATCGAGTAGTATTGTAATGAAGCAGCATCTTTTGTTGTGACAACTAAAGATTCCATGTTTTATACCAAACCCTCTAACCGGAGGGGGAAAAGATCAAAACTTCAGTTTTCTTGTATCCTGTACCTTCAGGAAGGGCAGGGAAAGTACTTTTTCTTTCTCAGCAGCAATTGTGGAGTTACACAAGTTGTATAAAGCATTTAAAACATTATATTTTTTATAACTCAACAAATTAAGCATAATTGAATTTAAAAGCAACAAGTTCCAACATACTTGGTACTTGAATGTTATTTTCTCATTAAATGATTGTGTATTAGCCCTGTTGGAATTTTTTAAAGAAAAACATGAAAATAATAACAAATTTCAGTAACTATTTTATGCAGTTCCTTGTGCCAAATTACCTCTGCATAATTTGTTACCATTTCTAGTTGTATTCTAAATTTCTGATTGTTAGCAGTAAACTTGAAGAAGATTGATGATTAGCTTACGGTACTTGTTAACTAGAGAATGTGAAAAAAAAGGTTAAATTTTAGATCAGATCATTACAAGATTATGGTGTGATGAAATGACCAGTTTATGTAGACTCCATGATGAGGTTGTAACCAGATCAAAACTAGATCATTACAAGATTTTGACAAGATAATGACAAGATCAAAACTAGAAGATTACAAGATTTTGACAAGATCATAGGTATACCATGACCAGATCAAAACTAGAAGATTACAAGATTTTGACAAGATAATGACAAGATCATAGGTATACCATGACCAGATCAAACCTAGAAGATACAAGATTTGGACAAGATAATGACAAGATCATATAGTCATTATGACAACCTTGTGACCAGATAATGACAAGGTTATTATAATTATGGGACAAGATATTAACAAGTCGGTGACAAGAAATTATCTTGTCAGAATGACAAGAGAAAACATGTGAAAAATGACACCATGGCAGAACAAGAATTTTCTTGTCAATATGACAAGATTTTGTTTAGAGTGTAGTCGTGACATTCGGGGAAAAAAAACTGAATTTGTGTTAGTGATAGAACTTGTACATGAAACACAAACATGATGATTAATTTCCCCCACAGTAACATTCACCTTGCATTTCATAACTGTACTCAAAAATAAAGAGGCAAAATATCCTCGGTGGGCAGTGATGTTCTTGAAGTGCATTGGTGCTTGACAGGTGGGACATGGGACAGTTGGTTCTTCAAAAGTTTAAAGTAGCTGGTCGGCAAGCACGCAACAAAACTGATGCATGCAAAGGTGTAATTTACTCTATGGGGTCAGTATGACAATATGGGTAAACAAAATTGGAATCTTATCCTGGAGACTGTGGAGAAGGACTTAAGTGCTCTAAATGCAGGGTGCTCTGTAAGCCACACCAATAACCTGGGTTCTTCTGCTTCTTCCTTCTACCAGCTTTTAGGTGTTGAGCCAAATTTGAGCAGACAGTGCAGATACCTGTCCTTGGATGGTGTGGCCAGGCGGGGACAGGTCCTTGGCGTCATCATGGGAGACATCAACCTGAAATGTGCTAGCAAACTTCTCGACGTTGTGGGTGCATTCTTTAGCACATTTCCCTGCTTTTGTCTCTGCAGATGACAAGCACCACCCCCATAAAGTCTGCATAACCTTTTAAAAAGTGCGAGGTGTTTGTTCATCTTGAATCTGTACAGTAGAAAAATTAAAGAAACAAGAAAGTGTTGACTTTTAGTTGATTATTCATAATGGTAGCACAATATTTCAAAAAAGGTACATTCCCTAAAAAGTTTAAAGTTCCCCCCCCCCCCACGACTCATTGTACTCTAGGCCTTGGCCACATTTATTTTTATGTTTTTAAATTGATTATTTTTTTTCCTTTGATAAGGAGCACCCCACACTTACTGCCTTTGCCACACTTGTCTTTTTTGTTTTTAAATTGATTTCATTTTTACTTAGTTACTGTTAATTCGCTTAATGCCTTAAAAATTATAAATAAATAAAATAAAAAACATTCCCCACTCATTTACAGTCCTCATTGCGTCTGGGTCTAGAAGCCACATTTTCTTTTCATTATTATTAACATTACTATTATTTTTTTTTTAACTTTGTTATTGTTAATTTTGCAATAAAATTAAAATTTAGGTGTGTTTTAGCTTCAGTTACAGTTGGAAATAAATTACTGTTAGGCCTAACGTTAAAGAATAGGAATTAGCCTTACAGTTGTATCATAAAAGACGTTGAGCTTTCTGCATTTGAACAAAATAATTGCGCCCTGATGCTAACGTTAACTCAAGCCTTAGTTTAAGTTCCCCAAAATAATAATAACTAGTAAAAATAAATGAACGTGTATTCTATTGTATTTACTTATTGGTCTTATCTAACGTTAATATTTTATTGTAAACTTTAATTAATGTAATAATGTTAGGCATTAAAAACAGGTGGGGGTCTCTAACATTAGGCCCAATCTGAAATTGATTGTATTTTCTGACTTTTGTGCTGCAAAACTTAATTTATAACTATAATACTAACGTTAACGTTACATATGGCATGTGACATAAACTAACTTTGGTTAGGCTTGGCCCTGGCCAGCCTTCATTAATCTAATGTTTGTAAAAACAGACGAATCCCAATCTGTTTGGTTAAAGACTTGTTCCACCAGCACACATGAAACTACCTATTAAATACATCGTGTTACGGCACCCCTTACGCGTGATGCACGGTGTGCGTTGTTTACGTGAAACGTCAAAGTATCAAATTACAAAGGTTTTTTTTCGCAGAGGCCAGATTGTGTAAACAAAGAATAACATTGAACATTTACAGTGCGTGCGTCGTAAAACATCAAGTCGTTGTGTCTGAAGTTTTAACTTTTGGCGCCTAAATGGGGGTATGAAGTTTGCTCGATTTATGCAGATCTCGATCTCTTAGCCACCATAAGTTGTGTGTGGGACATTTGGTCTGGTTCCAATAACCACGTATTCATGTATCGCTTTAAAAAAAAAAAAAATTACAAAAAAATAAATAAATAAAATAAATGTATCACTGATTTTGAAGAAAACACAATAACAAAAACAACCCTTACCGAGAGTTTGTTGAGACTGTTGAGATTGAGAGGCCAATGCACTGTGGGCTCAGGCTTTTTTTGAAGGCTATCTGTGTCTGGCAGCGATTCTAATATAAAACAATATCATGATGCTCAGACAATTCCTTTTGTTTTTAAACAACATTTATCTTTTATATATGTGAGAGGGACGGGGGAAGGGGGCGTTGCACATCGACATCAAGGAAAAAGGGGCTAGGGCACGCAGGTTCTCTGGATTTCAGGTTGATCTTTATTAGCCTGTAAAGTCAGGGCAGGCAGTGAAAAGAGTTGTTTAGTTATGTTTTCTTTCATTTCTTTTTGTTTAGATTACTCAGCAATTGTGTTAAAACATAAGGCAGAAAAACCCCCAAACTAGGCAGTCCTAAGCACCGACCAAAGTAACGCGCAGCAAAAACCCCATCACATAAATCCGCCTGCAATCTCTACCCAATTGCCAAGTTTACATCCATAAAACGATGGTTATTTGTCTAAAACATAAAAGAGCCATAACTTAAATATCTTCAAATGAGGCCTTCATTATATTAATAATCAGAAACTCATGTCTTCAGCACATACTACATATGCCAGCAGTACAAACACACTTGTGCTCCTCTTAACACAACATCTTTGAATTCATACTAATTTTCTATCTCAAAAATTCACTTTTCATAGTCTCTAAAATTCCACAAGTACCACTAAACAAACCTATAATAATTTTCTGTCAAAGCAGTGAAATAAGTCCCTTTGTCATGCTCTAAGTATATAATTTAGAAATAATAAGTTCAAAATTGGATAGAAATAATGGCAAACTTTACCTGTAAAGTCAGGGCAGGCAGTGACCTTAAGCCGCTGTTACTAGGCAGATCCAAAGTAGCAGTAAACAATATAGTGGTTCGTGTCAGCTTGATTATTTTTCTAATAATTAATTAAAACTTCCTTGCCAATTAAATCTTCAACAAAAATGTTCTATTATTTAATATGAATAAAATAAGTAATTAAACAAATGTTTGATTTCCCTACTTTAATAACCACAAAATTTATGAACTACATGTGGAATCACTTCTTTTAACATGCAAATGATGGCCTAATTAGTTTGACCCTGCTGCTGTTTCATGACAGTGGAAATATGCAAATGGTGGCTTAGTTTGACCTCGCTGCTGTTTCATGACAGTGGAAAGTACATACATAAACTACACTGTATAAGTGAAAAGACTTTAGCAAAGGGATACGATAAGAATATGCAAGTATAGGTAAGTGATTAAAGAATAAAGTAGTTTTATTATTTGAAGCGCTACACACCCCTTACATATATGTTGTTGTAATTTAAGCTAAATATTGCGTTCACACAACAGTCAACCATTTCACTGGTACGTTGCGTTGAAGATAGCAGTGTGAGCTACAGTGGCGCATCTGCCCATTGTTAAATCGACAAAGGATAAAACGGCATGCAGACTTTCAAAATTGCTGCCAAAAACCGGCAGCAGTCTGGCGCTCCGGCCAAACATCTCCGCCATGAAATCGCGCGAGAGAAGACAACCTCGCGCCGCGGGGCGTGATGCTTTCAACTTTATCAAAGTCCATCCTTGCTCCCAAAGTCCCCAAATTATGAATAATTATAATTATTAGTATAATAATATTCAATTAACTAATTAGATAACTTGGTAATTTAGAGTGCTTAAATTGTTGAGTAATAATTCATGATTTGATTTAGTGATTGCTCCCAAGTTCTTGAATTTCCCCTAATTCCCAAATGAGACTCTTAACTGTAATTTGTAATTATTTATTTTTCAAATGTTTTTTCTCAAAGATTTTATGTAATTATTGATATCAACTTATGAAGAAAATATTAAGATCATGTATTTTTATTTTATTAATGGCAACTCATTATTATACTTTTGTAAATAGAAATAAGTCGATATCAATAATCATTGTTTTAATAAAATCCTTAATTTCCTATTGCCTGATTATTTAATTTTTAAAACATGTGATAAAGGAGAGAAATTATTTCTTTCATAAATTGAAATTAAAGTGATTCAGTAAGGCCTATGTTGAGATGGAAAATACAGACAGACATACAAATAAATACGATAAATGATTTCCTGTTCAATCATGAGTTTAAACTCTTTATTCATGAAAATTGCATCAGAAGCATAATTATGCATACAGATTATACATAGTAAAGAGTTGTCACTAAATGAAAAGAACATAAATGTAATTTTTTGAGACCTATTTTCTTTGCAAACCTGTTGTAACAGTCACAAACTTTAGAATGCATATTGGTTTTTCTTGAACTGATCATCTAGTCTGTGTAATCTTGTAGGAAATTAAATATGAAAGCGTGATTGCCTAAATTATTGAAAATAAATACTGTACAATAATGCCATATGTAACCAAATAACGTTTTCTTGAAATCATAAACAGTAGCTTGATAAAATTTACAACTGTAAACTAAACTGTTTGTCTATTTAACAACGTTTTTTACAATAATATTAGGAATGTTTAAGGTACATCATTGTTTTTTGGAAGAATGCATTTACTTTACTCATTTTGCTTCCAAAATACACTTCATAAAATGAACCGGTGAAAATTTCATTGAAATTGTTCTTCACGTTTCAAGAAAGCAATGATTACGATGTCTTTTTTGACAGTTATTTTGTGCACATTCATAATGAGTTAATTAATTGAAGAAGACTGCATTTTAGAGAGAAATATTACACAGGATTAATGGAACTATTATATACTTTTTTCATCTGTAAAAATCCTGTATTTAAGCTTTAAAAAAATGTGATACCTACACTATGTTTAAATTACTAAATTTCTGTTGCAAACTTCAACAGTAGTTTCTTGTATTCCACCTTTTCAAAAGTTGTGGCAAAACAAACCCTAAGAACTCGAACAGTTTTCTTGAACAATACTATAACCTGTCAGTTTATATAAAAATAAATACTCCTCTTGAAAGGAAAAGTTGATAATACATTTTCTTTAGCATCTTTTTAGGAACAATAAAACGGATTTTTATTAAGCACAACTGAATTAAAGTTTACATAAAATAGTTAAGTACAAGAAACCCTTTGTTCAATTGGAAATAGTTATTGAAGGTAACATTCAAGAAAATATAACATTTTGAAAGTTGTTAACAATAATCCTTAAAACTTATTACTACTTTTCTTTTAAAGGATGGTACAGTATTGGGTTTTGAATGAGGAATATTCTAATGTAGTTTGAAGGCAACATACAAAGCAACCCATGAAAACAGGTACTCACTCGTGTGTTCCGAAAATCATGATTATGGTTACAGTTGCAATATTTCTTTCCAGCATAAATGTGTATGGCCTTAAGACACATTTTTCTTAAGTATGACATAATTTCAGATTGAAAAAATGCCATTCAATCATGCTAAGAGAATTACTGGACGATAACAGAGATAAGAAACAATAATAAAAGCAGCATTTTATTTGAATTTCTACCTTTAGGCATATTGTCTAGATCACTGTAGAAATATGTTATGTACAACTAAACATCATGTCATATTTGTTGGGGAACACTGTTTTGTTATTGAAAATATGTAGTATTTAACATTTAATCAAAGTCAAAGAAGAGGTTAAAAATCAAAATCTTAACAGTAAAAAAGAAGAGAATAAGTGCAGTGCAAATTTGTAACCATGGATATATGTTAATTTTGTTACTGTAAATAGTAAAAAATTACGAGTTTGGAATATATATTAAAGTACAAGCAGAGGAACAAAAGTGAAAATGTTTTGATAACAGAATTGTGTGATTTTCTCATGTTTTATTTTTAACTTTACTGCAGAACAAGAATTTTTGTTTCGAATTTAAAAGTACTGTTTCCTAAAAATATGACACAATTTTTAGTTTGAATGCAAAAGTATGTTATTGTACACATATTTGTAAAGTGTTTATAGGCAGTACTTGTAGTAAATGCTCATTAATTTTGTTGGAAAATCTTAAGTTGGTATGATTTAATTGGATTATATACATGTATGTTCAGGATATGTACTTGTGAGAACATTATTGCATATCATATAAAAACACAAAATGGAAATGCCTAAATGTAGAAATTCAAGTAAAATACTGTATTTAGTGTTGTTTTTAGACCTGTACAAATACAATACGTAAACTTCATTACCGTCCTGATGTATTTCCAGTACCATGATTGAAGGGTATTTTTTTCAATAAAGGTATTCCAAATTTTACTTTGCATTGTATGGGCATTAACCATACTAAATTCTATATATATATACTACAAATAACACTCCTTTTGGAATGTGTTTCAACCTTCAGCTTATTCTGACAAGTTGAGAAAATAGTGAAATTGCATTATAATTTGTATGCATTTAATTACCAGATTTGACATGAAATTAACAAATAGTTGTTGATATTTTGTTTCTTACCTGACATGCATAAAACTTTGGCCTTCAGGAGTTCGTTGCCCCACTTCACGGACACCACTGATCCCGGTTTAATGTGTACCAGCGGGCCCTGGACTACACATTGTGTTGTCTTTATGATGGTTGTTGTTTGATCAACTTCAAACAGGATCAGGCACTCCTTGGGCAGTGTTAAACGCAAAATGGTAACATATATCTCAAGATCTTCCAAGAGGTTGCTTTCGGTTAGCAAAGCTGAGCCGTGGCGTCTCCCTTCCATTGGCCCGAACATGTTGGCAATAAGGCCATTAGGTGTAACGACTGACTGGTATTGAAGAGCGTGCGTTCTCTTATGGCCGTTGTACACCTGTTGAAAGAAAAGGCAATCAATTAGGAACGTTTACCAAAACTCACATGTGAAACATCATCGGACTTAAGACGGTCCAGTCACAACTAAAATATCTTACATGATTATCGGCTTTTGCCCTCACGATTATTAACCAAAATCAGAACAAATTATTCCTAGTTCTCGTTGATGTCTGCCAGTTCGACAAATTGGGCGTACGGTACCATTAATGAATCCCCAGGTCGAGGTAAGTGGACTCCCACGCTGATGGATGTCAGATGAGAATTCTTCCAATGAGTGGGACAACCAGGATTGATGGAGATCGGATAACTTATCTCCAGCATTTTCCCATATGATAGCTTGGATGGCATTGATCATTATGTACAACTCTTCAGGATGGCGGCTAAACAGCCTGCTAAGATCCATCAATCTGTAGTGTAACGAAAATCCTACGTCATAGGCATCTTTAAATTATGTTCAAACAGTTTCCCATTCCCAGATGAATTATTTCCCCTGTTCTTTGATCTCATGCACGCAGTAATAAAAGTAAGCTAAACCAAATGCATCAGGAAAAAAAATCGTACAAAATAAAGGTTTAAAGTTGTAAACGAACCTGTTTGGATACGCCAGACGTCTAAGCAAGAAGAACATGGCATCCTGGCCAGACAGTTATCTGTCTAACCTGATCATGGCTAAATCTGAACAGGTTCAGGCATTTACTATCAGTGAGGCTACTCGTGTCAAGCCTTGCGCAAAGAACTCTTGGTACTTTTACTCGTAGAGCATGCTCCAACAAAATTAAGTCGTCATCAGCGACTTAATTTCAAATACGCAAAAGCAATATCATCAAATACGCAAAAGCAATATCGTCGACACCCGCTACCATAGTTGAGGTGATAACGATGCTATATTGCACGAACACTTCAGCTGGGGCTGCGGGGCAACTTTAACTCTTAACCACGTCTGCGTACGACAACGCGTACTGGAAGAAGCTTCTTCCAGTATGCGTTGAGCAAAACAACAACTTAACCTCACTATTGTTTATTCGTAGACGTGGACGCGGGCAACCGTTAACGGTGTTCGCGCTGACTTTTAAATACATTCTTTGATTGGTTAAAAATGTTGTCATCCCATGGAAATTTGCAAAAAAATATAAACAAGACCCTTGAACTTAATTTTTTAAATTCCTGCTTCTAGACGATGCAAATGAGTAACACTGTAGCAATCTGTGCGACATGTGTATCGAACGTTGAGAAGCCATTTTCGGTTGCTTCTTTTTAAAACACCGTCAGAAAATGTCATTTTATTATATTAAATAAGTACTCAAGGGTCCAGTACTTCAGTAATCATCTGCAACGATGACAAACTTCACTGGAAACTACAAGGTAAGTGTAGGACATTTTTTTTAAGCATGAAAAAAAAATCAGTGAATTTATTTACCATTTCTAAACTTTATTTTCCACGTGTAAGCTGTATTTATACATACATACAGGCCAAGACACCGAAGTGAAAGTGAGGAATTTTTTTTACATATTTTTTGTCCCTCCTAGGCAAGCAAACCAGGACAGTCCTTTTGTTTTTTACATGGGTGTATATGTCATGCCCCCAGGTGAGGACATTTGTACACATCTGTTCAACCATGGTTCAACTGAAGGGATCTCCAACTGAGGACAGTCCCCTCTTATTTACACAGGTGTAGTTGTCACGCCCTCACGGTGAGGGCATTTTTACGTCTTGTCTTTTTATTGCAAATACTGAGAGAATATATCCACTTTTTTTAATTTATGTCCCAACCAAGCCGAACTTAAATTCAAGCCAATGATGATCGGAATTTCCCTAGATACGTATTGGTGGAATTCACCACAAAACATACAAAATCGCAAAGAATATTTCGACGATTTCTAAAATAGTGGTATGAAAATGTTTGAAACTCAGTCATTCTAAAATTAGTTACTGCCCCTAAGTTTAGATCTACACCTGCTAAACTCACATGAAGCCAAAGATCAGCAAACAAATTAACTGCAGATTAACAAGCCAGTGCAACATGTCACTTAAATTTGTTCACACTTTATTTTAAAATCCAATGAGCTGTAACATCTTTGCAATTCAACAAGTTAGGTATTACAGGCTGACAGCATGGTTTGAAATCAGGCTTTAACATAAAATATCGGATAAACATGTCAGAAGGAAGACACTAACGATGCTGAGCATGAGGAACTTGACATCCCATTTATTTTTCTTTAATTGCCCTACGACATCTCTGTCCAAACTGGAGTCATGTGATGGTCATCAGTGGCTCTAACCTGTGCTGGTTCAAAATGTTGGTACATGTCTGAGGACAGGAAGTGCATGTGTAAGCCTGGGAGAAAATGTGAGCAATTCCAACGACATGCCTACAGCAGTATAAAATAGGTGGAGGCACAATTGGAAGTATAACAGTACACTGTATGGGACCTTGCCTTGCCACATTATTTGCACATACAATATTTCAAAACTACTGTAGTTTTAATAATGCTTTCAAAATAATCAGTTACATATGATATGATTCTCGCATTTCATGGAAGTCACACCACCATAGTTTGAAAATACACTTTTATGTATGTAAATTAATTCAAATAATTATGACAAGGTGTTGATCAGGATGCTGTTTTGGAATGAAGTGAACATCAGCAAAACATCCATTTGTGTAAAATTCACATTATAAATTGTTATCAATTGCATGCACTTAAGGGACAGAAATACAAGAAAATATACATGACAACACATTCCAGTAGAACTGAAAATGAAATATAATAAACTGCACTAAACAAATCCCTGAGTAATGTTGTGAGCTTTAAATTTCTGCTCAATATTTCATCAGCATTTCAAAGATGGTGTACCTTATAAATCCAAGTTTAAAAAGATGCGAGGACATATAAGCCACAAGGGACAATGGTGTACTGCCAGCCAAGGAAATATTAATTTTATTTTAATACTAAGTATTGAGTGAATGTACATTACCTCAAGAAATATTAATTCAACCTAGTATTATTAGCTAGAGTCACTGACACTCTGGCCCATTACATTTCTTCATTGGTATTTCTATTTAAGATTCCTATTGTCAACTGTGTATTGAAACACAGTTTTAAATATCAAAGTTTTGGATTTTATTCCTCCTTTCCTGAATCAAGATGCTCAGGGATTCAACCTTTTCATAAGTGAAACAATGATGTTGAAAGAGAGATTGTCATTCGAATTCTGGTGCAAAAATTGACACTGGCCTTCCATTGCCACCCGCTCCACTTTTTCAGAGCAATTTGTGATGATTTACAGTTATCCCCATTTTGCAAAGGCCTGGAAATAATATACAAGCCAATTGTTTAAAAGATTCTTCAAGGAAGCTTGTCAATTTCAAATTCAAGGACATGAATTTGAATGGCAGTAGGATCTCTTTAGTTGACCACTACAACATTTACAATGTTACTACTGCACAGCTTCCTGACGATAATAACCAAAAAATATGTTACCGGGCGGTATCCTCAACAATGCTGAGCAAAAATTACAACAATCACAGCCAATGTGCCAAACAATGGTGCAAAACTTTATCCTATCATTGTAGCACTGATCATCAGTCACTCACAGGTATCACTCAAGAGGGGAAAAACGTTGTTACACATTTTATTACGACATAAAAAAGTCGCTGGGACGTAAAGAGGGGCAACGATACTTGAGTACCCTTTGATGAAACGCCTACAGTATCCAGTAAAACCAAGGAAACGAAGAAGTTCTTTGCGTGTAGTAGGTCGTTGCCAATCTCTGACTTGTGAAATTTTATCTGGGTCTGTAGCAATACCATGGGCAGAGACTACGTGGCCAAGGTACTTGACTTCCTTTTGAAGGAGATTGCACTTCGATGGTTTTAACTTCAGACCATGTTGTCGCAAACAAGAAAATACCTTGTCTAGGCGCTGAATATGCTCCTGAAAGGTGGCAGAGAAGACAATTATATCGTCTAAATAGAGAAGACAGGTGGAATAATTCAGATCTCCCAAACAGGTAGTCATGAGTCGCTGGAAGGTTGCTGGAGCATTCTGTAAGCCGAATGGCATCCTGTTACACTCATAGAGTCCTGATGGTGTAGTGAATGCCGTCTTGTGTTTATCTTGCTCTTCCACCTCAACCTGCCAGTAACCGGATGTTAAGTCTAGGGTGGTAAAAATTGAAGCATTCCCCAGAGCATCTAGGGCTTCCTCAATGCGAGGAAGAGGAAATGCATCTCGGACGGTTCTGCTGTTAAGCTGTCTGTAGTCTATGCATAGCCTCAAGGAGCCGTCTTTCTTGTGAGCTATAACTATAGGAGACGCATATGGCGAACAGCTTCGACGAATGACTTCCGTTCTCTCCATAGTTGCTAGTTGGTCCTTTACAGCTTGATAAAGTGTTGGTGGAATGCGTCGGTAAGGAAGCCGAAAAGGTTGGTTGTCGATGAGAGGTATGCTGTGTTTTACTGTTGAAGTTCTTCCAAAATCTTGAGAATCGACGGAGAAAACATCAGCGTATTTAAGAAGGAGATCAGACAATTGTTTCCTCTGTGTGTCATCTACAAGTGTTGCGTTAGACAAAAGTACGGCTGGTACATTGTCAGATAACCCTGAAGCACTTTGAGTTCTGACGCGTCCATGGACTATGCTTTCTTGGCAGCTTCCTGAATCTTCACGCCTTGTATCCGCATTTCCTTCTTCAATCCTCACAGGTGACTTCATGAGATAACCGTCTGGAGTCTGGTTTAGCTGGAGGACTTCGGATACCTGCGCTAACTGGGAGTTCGAGGAATAGTGATGGACCTTGTTGATATATTGCAAACTCTTACGGGTACTTGTCGATTCTGTCTCACGTCTGCGACCAGATGAGCAATCCTCAAACAAGACGCACTATTTGGTAGACCTTCGACAATGACAGTATATGGATGGCCGATTGGGTTGGGTGGGGCTTGGCACATGATTTCTACTTCCTCCCCAGGTTGTATCTTTCTAGGGTAGCGGCCAACATACTTAGCGTAACCTATCCTTCCTTCGTGGTCGGCAGACTCAGTCGAAGTGACGGTATTGATATATGCCGTATGCCAAGCGGTGTTTTCTGTATAAAGTTGTTGCATAAAGTCGATACGTCTGGCTAACTGTTGGTCCTGCTTGGATGCACGGATAACGTTTGTACCAATTAAGACAGGGACGAATCTCCGATAACTGTCTGTAGGGACCACGAACACGGGTACGTCTTCGTAGGTGATCCCAATAACCGTCAGAGAGATTGGAACTACTCCTAAGTAGGGAACTTTTTGGCCATTGGCTCCTTCTATGATTACGTCAGCTGATGACAACTTGACGTCCCTCAGTTTTGGATGTCCTTTCCATAGGTCTTCTGTGATAGATGATATCTGGGAACCAGAATCAATAAGTGCCTTGTAAGTAACACCATTTATCTCAACATAGTCTTCGTTGTGGGGGCCAATTAAACGTTGGTGGTCCGTCTCTTGTTCGTTTGATTGAATTAATGTTGATTTAGAAGCAGTGTGAACTATTGGGCTGGATTCTGGGCGTCCAACGGTTTGCCCTTTGACCGTTGGCCCTTGAAGTTTAAAGGCTGCATCCGACATCCTCTTGCGATGTGCCCTTCATGGCCGCAACGGTGGCAGATGAAGACTCTTGTGTCTGCAAAGAGTACGTATCTTGATGCTGTGGTTGTTGGTAATTGTGTTGCTGTCGAGGATGATACATCTGTTGCTGTTGTGGGTGATACATCTGTTGCTGTTGTGGGTGATGCATCTGTTGCCGTTGTGGATGATACATCTCTTGCTGATCAGTGGAGTTTTGTCTGGAGGTTAAGTGTTCGACGGTCCGGGCTAGCTCTTGGAACTTCAGAATAAGAATTTGAATGACATCTTCGGAGGTTTGTTGTTGTTTGCCTGCGTGCTGAGTATCAGGAGGGGCCATCTGAGTCTTTGGGGTAGCCTTTGGTTGCTTTTGTTGAACATGCAACGGAAGAGCTGGTGTTTTGCCCGCTATGTACTGAGGTTGTGTTTGGGCTTTGGAGTCTGGCTTAGATTTGAAGGCTGCTGATGTGCGAGCTTCTCTGTCGATTTGCCTTAACTCGATTTGTAACTCTCGAAAAGCCATCTCTCTGGGTTTCATCGGTGCCAGTCTACTGGTAATTTTGTCGTCGTTTACTCCTCTCATAAACTGTTGAGTTAGCATTTTATTTCGATTTGGCATAGGCTGATTTCTGTTCATTCTTTCCTCAACGGTTCTAAGGGTGGCCTCTAATTCGACTGCGTAGATCCCAGGTGATTCGTTCGGAAGTCGGAACCTTTCGTAAAAATCAGCCAGTGGGTCGCCAAGCATTGAGATGTTTCCAAACTGAGCTCTTAGTTCAGCAAAAGCCTGACTTGGTGTCTGTTGTTCAGGGGGGAGGTTAAGGACCAGCTTTCGTGCGGCTCCCCCGAGGTATCTTACTATTGTCCCAAACTGCATATGCGTCGCCATCGATGTGCTGTCAATCAAATACTTTGTATCTCGGATCCAATCGTCAATACAAACATTTGATCCTTCACGTCCAGTATAGATGGGAACACTCTTCACTTGATGAGAAGGCATGAGGTGAATCTGACTTGAAGAAGATTGGGTCTGATTGCCCAAGTCATGATGAGTTTCGGGTGAGAATCTCGGGTGCGTGGGTGTAGAGGAGCTCTGTCCAGGGGCTGTACGGGCTGTAACATCACGGAAGGGAGAAAAGCTCTGTCTAGGGGCTGCACGGGCTGTAACATCGAGAGGAGCCTTTGGTCGTTGTTGAGAATGCTTACTTTCGGATAGTTGACGTTCCATCGCAGCTATGTCTGCCAGAATCTGGTCGCCAAGCGGTTTCAGGTTTTGGAAGTCATCTAGTGTCGGACTGGTATGCGGACTGGTTCGATGAGTTTGTGCATGAGTAACAGTGGAGGGGTGGAATGACGAAGTTCGGCTTGGTGGTGGATGGCCACGAACAGTAGTTGGGGTGGGGAAAAAATGTTCTTCGGTTCGCCTAGAGGTAGCCATATTACTCGATTGTAAAATTATACAGAGCGTTCTTAGGAAAAGCGCTGTCAGATATAACATTTAATCCAATTTGATTGATCAGAAATAAGTGATTTAGAATTGATGGGAATAGAAAAAAATTATCAGGTTCAAGCACAGTAAAAAAAAAAAACGATTGATGGACCACAATTCAATAGCAGTAATAAATGACGAGCATACATTGGCTAAACCTCAATCAAATATAAATCAATAAACATCAATCAAATCTGAAATCGGTATAATTAGTCACAAATCAAACGTCAATCAAGTAACTTAGTGAAAGATCAATTAAAATAGAACGTTGCTGGCAAATTTTTACCTCTTCTTAAAATTCGAGGACAATTAATCAGTATAAATCGATGTCAAAGAACAATTTAGCAAGAAATGCAAAAATTTTAAATACAATCAAGAAATGTCTGTTATCGATAATATACAGTGTCGCAAGAGTTGTGGTATTCTGATTCGCCCAGATCGAGATGGTACTTGAAGTTTTGGGAAGATCGACAATTTAAATCTACACCTTATACGCCTTAAGATACACAATCTTATAGAGTGAGGGATTAAGGTAATCGAGCGTAACGTAAGTCTGTTGCACAGGGTAATTGCAATACAAAACAAACAATAATGAAACGAGATTTCTGATAATTGGTCGAAATCGTCCCACCTGTTATGCAAGGATCAGAACACCACTAAGTACAAGCTTTATATGGACACCTGATTTGGTGTGATAATCAAACAATGAATAAACTATTGCTTTTGTACCTTTTGAGTATTTGTGTCTTGCGTATGGACTAATGGATCACTGACACCGGAAATCTTGAGCTCAGCGATTGTGTTTTAGAGTTTCACGCGGATCTATTCCAATTGGCTTTGCTGATGCCTATAGTTCCGTGTGATCACGATTGAAATACAGTTCCCTAATGGCAAATTCTTCAATCTTCAGCACGTAGGCTAAGTTCAGTTCATATTTCGTCTTCGCGAATGTCTTGGCGATATCCTGGATTATTAAGGCCAAGTTGCACAGACCGCAGTTCTAATGTATCTCACGCCAATGCCGTAGTTGACCTGGTCCTTCAGTAATGCACCACAGCAAGTCCAAGGATCTGCCAACAGTGTACAACGTCTAGGCCTGTTCGTCAGTGGGTGGGTGGGTGTAGGGTTCATATGAAGGGCTCATCGGAGGGCATCGTATCTTGCTGGCTTTTAATGGATATGACAGGAATAACTCATGCGATAACAGGTAAGGTAGGTAGCAGGTCTTGGTGGCCGTCGATTATTCCCTCATTACCCGGATCTTCCACCATATGTGACACTCGGGATTTGGGAACAAAATACAGGGGGAAGGCGGCTTTCCGAGGGTCAGTAGTTTATTCTGTGAATAAGACGAAGAGAATATAAAATGGTGATTCGTCTCTAACGGAAAAATGGGTTGTGAGCAGGACGTCTTGTTGGTGGCGTCAAGCAGTTTGAATATTAATGAGATTTGGCGGATGAATAATAAACACGAATAGTTAGATAAAAAATAGATCCTTATTTAAACATAACGAGAATTATAAACCCAAAAAATAGTGGGGGAATTACTTTACCACTGTCACATATATATATATATACATGTATATATATATATATATATATATATATATATATATATATATCGGGAGGGTGGCCTTAGCTTTCGATCCAATCCGGACCTTCATCAGAGGCTTTGACAAAGTACAACATAAAAACTCATCCATTTATAGGGAAAAGGGAAGCAAAGGATCATGGGGCGGGATCCAAAAAAGGCGGGAAAATAGTGACCAATTAAAGATAAGCATCAGTCGAGAAAAAGCCAATAGGAGTATCAGAAGTGAACAAAAGGGGGATTATTGAGCCACTCAATAAGTAGATGTGGCAGCTTATGGTGAAGCTACGGTAAAAGAGGGATTATTGAGCCACACAATAGGTAGAGGTGGCAGCTTGTAGTGAAGCTGGCATAAACATAGGACAATACACAAAGGGATACGACAACAAAAGAGTTTTTTTTTTAGCCTTACAAATTGAGGAGTTGATGCGTGGGAGTTCTATGAGAGACAGTTTGAAAAAATGTAAACGTATATAAGATAAGATAAGGCAACAGGTTAAATATATACAGTGCGTATCAAAAAAAAGGTAATCCGAATTCAGGGCGTTAATATGCCAAGGTTATTTAGTTTGACAATTTACATGTAGTGTACCAAAGAAGAGGAACTCCTCAGCTTTCCATTGATACCTGTATCGATCCATTGCTGTCACACATGGCCGAGTACATTGTTATTGAAAATGGCAAATTCAAATCGCATTTTTGCAAGTTTGGGTAATCAGTTCAAGGCAGTCTGAAATGGACGCATCACTTGACTGCCTAGATGATTATGTAAGATTTTTAAGCTGGTGCGGTAATCGTCTGTTACGACATCCTTTTCTTCAAGTTGGGTATTTAAGAAGGGCCTGGGTTTAGGGACAGGTAGTTGGAAAGATGGTACAACTAACGACTGAACAGCGAGTTTTCGTGATTACAACATTTCACCAAACTCACAGTTTGCAGCAAACTCACGATGCTTTCAGGGAACGTTTCCCAGCAGAACGGGAGCCCCCAGCAGCCAAAACCATCTGGGCGAATGTTAGAAAATATCAAGAGTATGGCACTAGCCTCAACCGCAACAAGGGGAATTCTGGCAGGAGGCGCACCGGGCGATCAGAAGGGAACATTGCAGCAGTAAGGCAGCAACTTTTGGAGCATCCTAGGGACACCAGCGCAAGGCGAAATGGGCTGAGATTGCCTTCGGCGACATTCAACAGAATCACGAGATTGGACCTCCACCAGCATCCATATCGGATTCATCCGACATCAACTTACGCCAGGAGATTTTGCTAGAAGGCTGGCGTTTGCCAGATGGTTGATAGCCCGTACCGAGAGAGATGTCAATTTTCTGCGGAATCTCGTAATCGGCGACGAAGCTGCTTTCTCCATGAACGGCAAGGTCCAATACGCATAATGTTCTTGAATATGCACCAGCAAGACACCCCCCAGAATTCAATTTTGAGGTTAACATGAGTCGACAAAAGTGGACTGTTTGGTTAGGACTTTGTGGAAGTGGTCAGCTGATCGGACCGTTTTTTTTTCAAAGGAATGTCAATGGTAACATGTATCTGCAGATGCTCAATGATAACGTTTTACCGCAGCTGCAGGAACACTTTGAGCGACAGGTTCGTGGGGTCTTCAGACAACTCTGGTGGGCCCAAGATGGCGCCCCAGCACATCGCCCTTATCGCTGTCCGAGATCGTTTGAGGAACTCTTTGGCGAACGAGTCATCGCCGTCAACCATGAGGTGGACTGGCCACCAAGATCACCTGACCTCACACCATGTGACTATTTCCTTTGGGGACATTTGAAGAACAAGGTGTTTGCAACTCCTCCCGTGATCTTGATGAATTGCAGGGCCGTATTCGAAATGAAGTGGATGCTTTACGCAATAATCCGGCTATGGTGAGACGAGCAGTACAGGACATGCTCGTCGCTGTCAGCTTTGTGTCGAAAGGGAGGTGGACATGTTGAAGGTGTGGGTGCATAAAGGGCAATGTTAGAAGAGATTCTTCTTGAATAATGTCCAGTCATTCCTAAAGAAATCTGGTTTATCATACTGACTTTCACTAATTATCCTGCCTTACTGATTACCCAAACTTGCAAAATGCGATTTGAATTTGTCATTTTCAATAACAATGTACTCGGTCATGTGTGACAGCAATGGGTCAATAAAGGTATCAATGGAAAGCTGAGGAGTTCCTCTTCTTTGGTACACTACATGTAAATTGTCAAACTAAATAACCTTGGCATATTAACCCCCTGAATTCAGATTACCTTTTTTTTGATACGCACTGTATATAATGATTTACGTTATTGCATTTTTTTAATTATATTTTAGATGTAATGAAAAGTAATGTGCATATTATATTAGTTTGAAGTGATGTTTGGATCTACTTATAGTGGAGTATAATAATTTTGCAAACAGGAAATAGAAATTCAACTGATTATGCCAATAAGAAAACTCGCTTGTTTACATTTCTTTAACACTATCAAATATCTGCCTTATTTTTCTCTTTCGTTTTGTGCCTCTTTGTGTGACTCTTTTGTGCCCCCCTCCGGTATTTTGTGTATTTCTGCAATGATTTTCATGAAACTTTTATAGGTCACTGTCAGGTGCCGAAGCATACCAATTTTTTAAATAATATTTCCTAAATTGGTCTAAAATAGTATTTTTTCCACTTAATTTGCTGAGATTTTATTCGTTGGCCTTGAAGAAAATTGAAGCTGCAGTTTGCCCAGAACAAGCAACAATGTGACGTCACTTAGATCACTGTTGAAAAAGTTATCAGCATAATGTTGTTACAAGAAACATGATTTTAAAGATTTTGACACTCAAATTGGGTATAATAAAGGACAGAGATATAATAACATCCAGAGAGTACTATTGATGACTCAAAATCAGTTTTTTGAGATTGCTAGAAAATATAGTTTTGAATAAGATTGAGTTCGAAAAATGGTAAGATAATATATCTAATTGTACCCCTCCCACACGGGCTAGATAGGGTTAATCTCTGTAGCAGGTGTATTTAA
>CM055817.1:6567681-6647925 GCA_029582265.1 Zoroaster sp. YZ-2022 | reverse complement strand
CAACACTGTATAGCTTCGGGATTAAAATTGACCAAGGTGCATCACATTTTAGAGTTTGATCAGAGCCTCTGGAAAAATTCAATTTAGCTTCATGTTTTACGAGTTTGGGCGACAATTTCCTCTTAAATATTTTATTAATTAATACTAGAGCAAAACAACCCAGACCTAATCCACCCAACCCAAACGTCATGGGTGGTAAGATGATCCTAGCTATGCCAATTATGGGCACTACCTCCGACGACCACTACTATGTGTGCGCCCCTGTGGATGGCAGCACCTCCATCTATGTCCTACATTTTTGCCTAAAATTGAAGGTTCTAGCTGTTACTTCATCTTCAACTTTATACTAGTGGGAGCTTGTAACTTCTGGAATATACTGGACATTTTATGTGTGTTTTGATGGAGGGCTTCTCGTGCTTTTGAAAGGAGACAATTTTTCTGATTTTCTTCAGCCTACAGCATACAGCATATAGCCTACAGCATACAGCATAGCCTACAGCATACAGCATAGCCTAGCATATATACAGCTTGGTGATTCACTCAACCTTGAGTCTGATTCAGCCTCATTTGCATAACTCATTCAACTTGTCTTGGACATACTACAGCACCTCTTTTGTATTGGACAATGGGTAGTCCACAGCATGTATTCTTTCTTATCTTGCTCCTCAGCACTGGATCAGATAGGCTTTATGGTGTATCCTTACCTTGTAAACAATATGGAAACCTACTACAGCAACTCTATCCCGGCCATCATAAGAAATTTTTAGGAACTAGAATCCTATACTATGGTAATAACTGTGCCACATTCCAGCTTGAGCTACTTATATCAGGGGATATAAATCCCAATCCTGGTCCAAATTCAAGGGATTCTAACCATGAATCTGATCAATTTCATCAAACTGAACCACCGATTGCTTATGACCATGAACAACTTTTGGTGTTGAATAAATACACCAGGAAAACAGCAGCTCTACTCCCTCAGAACTTGTGGAACCGCATCAAAACCTTAGGTATCAGCACTTGCCGTCCAACACGTCGTGGTAGAAGAGGCGGTCGTCGCAAACCATGGCACAGTGCCGACCTTCAAGGCAATATCTTATCTAATGATGCTGAACGTCACATCCCTGTTCTTGCCCCACATCTTACTCATCACAATCGTGGAAATCATGGTCAAACTACATGCAGTTGTAACTTGATTAACTTGAAACCAGTGTCACGCGAAACAAACGACAAACTACATATTTTTCTGTGGAATGCTCACTCAGTCAGAAACAAGACCAGCCTTTTGTATGATTACATTATAGAACATAATGCAGATGTCATATTTCTCACAGAAACTTGGTTAGAAGTGAGGATCCTGTTACCATAGCAGAATGTACGCCACTTGGATATACTTTTTTGAATGTTCCTCGTGGTGGTGATGACTGCCACGGGGGTATCGCCATTGTGTACAGAACAGCCTTGAAATTATCATTCTTCAAAATTGAGACTACAGTTACCACATTTGAATATGCTGGTATTACCGATCCTACAAAGAAACTTCGCTTTGTCCTCATTTACAGGCCGCCCCCATCTTCTAAAAATCGTCTGAAAATCTCTGATTTCCTAACTGAATTCGATGAACTTTTGGATGAAGTTTCGTTGTTATCAGGGAAACTCCTTTTGTTGGGGGATTTCAACATCCATGTTGACAATCCTGACAGAAGTGATGTATCACATTTTCACACTCACTCGCTAGTGTCGGATTACAGCAATATGTAGATGAACAACACACAATTGCGGCCACACACTTGATTTGCTGATTGCTCGGCCTGATGACTCACTTCTGATTGACTACAAAGTTCATAACAACCTATATTCAGATCATTTTATGATCCAATGCACGGTTGACTTTGCTAAACAAAATAACCCAAAGATCACCTCTCAATCACGGAATTACCGTATCCTTGATGAACAGGCATTTGCGCTGGATCTTCAACATGCTTTCAGTGATTTTCCATTTGACAGCTGTCTTGATGATCAAGTTTTATTTTATGATCATGCCATTCTTGACATTCTCGACAACCATTGCCCAATGACTACAAGGACACACATTTCGTAATCAACCGCTCTGGTATACCACTGAAATAAGTGATGCCAGGTGCACCAAACGCAAACTTGAAAGGAAATGGAATAAATCTCGTAACACAGATGATCGGCATCTTTATGTTAAGCAGATTCATAAATTATCCAAATTAATTCATAGTGAAAAATCTCGCTACTATAAAGAGCAACTTACAACTTGTGATCCTAAAACAGTTTTCAAAGTTGTGAATACGCTTCTCAATAGATCAGTCAAAGCACTCCCTTCTACTGATTCAATGAAATCACTTAGCAATCGATTCAGCAAATTCTTCATGGAGAAAATTGTTAAAATTCGTCAGAATATCACTTAAACGCTTGAATCATCAGAGACTGGGCATGCTGAGCCAGACATTCTTCTGAGTAATGGTCATACCCAGGGACCAATTATGTCTCATTTCACTCCCGTTGATTATGATGAGATTTTAAAGTTAGTTTCCTCCGCTCCTAGTAAATCTTGTGGACTAGATCCGCTGCCTACATGGCTCCTGAAGAAGAACCTGAGTATTTTCACCCCAGCTATGGTTTCTATTATAAATTCATCTTTGACGAATGGCAGTTTTCCTTCAGCTCTAAAGGATGCTATTGTTATACCACTTTTGAAAAAGCCTACGCTTGATCACGACACTCAAGAACTATAGACCTGTGTCAAACACTGCCTTTCTGTCTAAAGTGATTGAAAAAGCTGCTCTTCGTCGTGTTTCCAAGCATTTGGAGGTTAATAATCTGCATCAGCCATTCCAGTCAGCATACAGGTCCAATAGCAGCACTGAGACAGCCTTGTTGAGAGTCAAGAGTGATATAATGTATGCTCTTGATAATCGGCAGGCTGTTCTCTTGGTGTTGTTGGATTTGTCTGCTGCTTTTGATACAATTGATCATTCTATACTTTTAAATAGAATGTCAAATATATTTGGTATTACTGGAAGTGTTCACGACTGGTTTCATTCGTACCTCACTGGCCGGACTTGCAAAGTAAAAATCGCGAATGAATACTCCGAGCCTCAAGCTCTCGATTTTGGTTTGCCGCAGGGCTCTGTTATCGGCCCGCAGTCCTTTTCATTCTATACACATCCACTCGCTGACATCATTAAGCGCCATACCAATGTTAAATTTCATTTTTATGCAGACGACAGCCAGGTGTATATTACTTGTGATCCTCGAGACCCAAATGATGTGAAACACGCTTTGTCGACTTTGACCACTTGTATTCTTGAAATCAAAACATGGATGACGCATAACATGCTGCAATTAAATGACACTAAAACTGAATTCTTTGTTGCCGTCACTCCAAGATTATCTCATACGTTGCAGGACATCTCTCTTAAGATCGGTAATATTGTCATCAAGCCATCTACCTCCGTCAGAAATCTCGGTGTGGAATTTAACCAAAATATGAACATGTCAACCCATGTGACTTCGATTTGTCGTTCACTAAACTTCCATATCCGCAATTTATCTCAAATTAGAATGTTTATTGACCAGACTACTTGCCATCACGCCGTTCGTGCACTTGTTACATCGCGATTAGATTATGCTAACTCTCTTCTTCATGGTATAAATGTTTCTGATATCAAACGTCTTCAGCGTCTCCAAAATCGTGCAGCCAAACTTGTTTTCCAGGCTAAAAAGTATGATCTTGCGTCGCCATTTCTCCAACAACTCCATTGGTTGCCTGTCCACCGCGTATTGTGTTTAAGATTTTAACTGTTGTATACAAATGTTTCACCAAACAGGCACCAACGTATCTTTCAGACCTCATCATTCCCTACAAATCTAGGAAATCCGGACTTCGCTCAGGCAATGATGATAGACTAGTTACGGTGCCTAAAACCAACACTCAATCTGGTGACAAGGGTTTTTATGCTGCTGGTCCTATGCTATGGAATAACTTGCCTCACTACATCCGTCACACTACATCATTAACAAAGTTCAAGAAAGATCTTAAGACTTTTCTATTTTAATTGTTTTTGTTTTGGGTTTTTGTAGTTGTATAGTTTGTTAAGCGCTCTGATACCAGTTTCTTCTGTGTTTGAGCGCTATATAAATGTTCACATTATTATTATTATTATTATTATTATTATTATTATTATTATTATTCACTACATCAACACCCACTACATCAACACCCACTTCCAACCCACCCATTATGTTGAGCACTTTTTTGTACTATTTGTTATTCAGCAAATATTCAATTCTACTTTTATTGTATTTTGCTTATTGATGTTATCCAATGGCATTATCATTTATCGTTTTTAATTTTGACTTGGTTTTGTTTGTTTTTGTTATAGCTTAATAATATAAGTTACCGAAGACTATTGTTCAAGTCAAAAATGCAGCCAAAATGTAAATCCTCTTCAAAGCAGTGCTCTTCGAAAACACAAACACACGGTAATTATACAAATGTTTGATTTAATTGAATGACTATACAATAATTATTGTATGGGGAATGTAACAATTTATGCATGCATGCAATTATTACAGTTATATGGTCTGAAACTCACAAATATCCACTGACCCATGGATGTCTATCTGTTGTTTTATCTTTGTTTAGGGCTTTGTTGGTATTTTCTTCAATCTTCTTTACTTAGATTTGAAACTGTACATGATGGGAATACAAACTAGTGAGATTTGACATGGTTTACCTATTTTGTTTTTCTTTGTTTATCCGTTTGTTTATTATTCTAAGTTTATGCATTTCTCTTTTGCCATTCTGTTTTATTGTTTGTCATAATATGTTTCATTTAGTTCCTTCTATGTTTATTATGTTGTGTTGCTTGTAGCTTGGGAATTTTTCTATCATTGTATATGTACCCAATCTACAAACAACACAATTTAGGGGGCCTATACTCGACAAGCTGTGCTTCTTATGGACCCCCTCCATTTCCAAACTTTGTTGTCATTCAAATTAGTTTTCTTTGCACTGCATTATTTATTCTCTTATCCATACTATCTGTTTATATTGTTCAGCGTTGGAAATGTAAATAAAGTTAAGATTGATATATTTTTTTTACATTGACAACCTATGTCAAAATATCTCCTTGTGCTATGCAGTGTTGATCTTAAATGCTTTCAAGAAGCATTTAATTGCCATAGACGGTGTAAATGACAAAAATGCCGGACAACATGTTCATGAAGTGAAGAAGTGGATACATACACCAGGGAAAAAGTACGGGCTACGCCAACTTTTTAGCATTGACATACTTACCGAGTAAGTTTAACATAAGACTTAATGACTATATTTTTATGCCCCGCCGGCGCAGCCGAAGGGGCATATAGTGTTTGCTTTGTTTTTATTTGTAACTGTACACTACTAAGGGAATAAAAGTTTGATGAGGACCGAGTCGAATGAGAGGTCCTTTATTGCCTCTGGCCACAATCCCAGAGGTCTTAATCCTACAGTTAGGACCAAGCATCGAACTTTTATTCCCATTCATAAATGCTCTTCTTGAGTTGAAAAATTATTTTCAAATTTCTGTGATTTTTTTGTAGCAAAGTGTTGTAAAAGAAAGTATTTCCACATCAGTTTCTTCATAAACAAAGTTTGTGCATGCAAGCTTAAGTACGCGTGCGCACGCACATACAAGCACACATGTTTGGTGACAGGAAAACTTCTACCTGCACGCAATTTGATTTATTTTAAATACTGCTGCATGACTCTCTTAAAATATGTTCTAGTTTCAATCGGTCTTAAACAACTCTGAGCAGTCTTAAACAGTGATTTAAGACCGTTTAGAATGTACAATGTACCATTTGATCAACTGTTGACCATTCGGAGTTGTCCAAACTTGTTCAAACTGTATTAGGCATTTGTGAGTATTATGTGTTGCAAAAAAATAAAGAAGAACTACACAATCAGTAAATGTGTGATTTAACATTGTCAATGCAACTGTATATGCTATATGCAATGCAACAAGAATGACTAAAACATGTTTTTGTGTTTCTTGTAGAACCATGGGCATTTTGAGGAAAGGAAAACTCCAACCAGGAACTGTGCGCCACTATGTGCATTCTCTGCACAAGTTTTTTTCCTTTCTAGAAATGAATCCAGGGCAAAGGAAACTCCTGCGAGTAACTGTGTGTGAAGCATCTGAACAGATCTCTAAGAAATGACGTGCTCAAGAGGAGATCAACTCTTCGAGCAAGAATATCTGGCAAGTCATCGTCGTTCCTCACTGTCTTTCCTCCAGTATTAGCTTTGCGCATTTACAAGGGTTGGATGAAAAGTTTTGAACTTAACTATGATGGAGTGCCGCTAGCCCAACAAACAATGCCGAACTTGACCAGCACTGGCCCAGTTCTGTTTTGTCAGTCATGGGACAATGGGCCAGTTCAGATATATCGATATCCATACAACTGTAACTGACACGATTCTGGCCTGGTACCAACCCAAAACATTACACCATAAATGAACCAGTACCAAACTGGTACTGGCCCACTACTATTGGTAATCTCTATTTGTATGTTCTTTTAGTCATGTTGGCATACAATTATGATCTGGACATATTTTAATGTCTTGTATTTTAAATTCTACTTTTCACAGTTAGATATGAGAGAACAACAAAAGCCTCATCTTTTTCGCTATCAAATTTAAAACAAAATAATTGCAATCAAAGGAATCACCCATTTTCATACACTAAAATATTGGAATTAGTTCAAGTTAAGATAATTTACATATTGTCTAATGCAGTTGCATTGTGTACTGGCCCGGTACCGGGCCAGTACAATCCAATAATACCATAAATTAACCAGTACCAAAACTAGCACTGGCCCACTGCTGGCAAGTAGAAAATGGGCCATTTCTGACTTGCACAGAGGCTTGGAACTGGGGCCAGTTCAGATAGCAATAACTGAAACAATTCTGGCTCGTTCCCGGGCCAGTATAATACCACAAATTAGCCAGTACCAAAAGTAGCACTGGCCCACTGCTGGAAAGTAGGAAATGGGCCAGTTTTGGCTTGGACAGAGGCTTGGAAAAGGGCCAGTCTGAATAGCCATAACTGACATGATTCTAATATCATAAATGAACAACAAAAGCCTTAACGTGTTTTAAATCATTTGAAGAGCTGAATTAAATGCCTACTATAAAGTTTCATCGCTCTAGCAGCACTCATCATAGTTAGGCTCAAAATTTTTCATCCAACCCTCGTATGCAGAATCTAATATATCAGATGCATAGTTAATACATGTATATATACATTCTGGATCAATTGCATTTCAGAAAACAACATCAGCAAGTCAGACATTGACGACTACAACATCAAAGCTAACCAATCCATCTCTGCAATTCGTGGTGAGTCATCTTTATTTCTATTGCTGTTTGTCCTCTGTGACCTGGCTAATCTTTCAAGGAGAGTTTTCAAAGTGTCATTAGTTCAACCATAGTTCAACCCATTAAGCCCACTCCCGATGATTATTTAAACAAAACTTCTGTCGGCAGCATCTTCTCTTTCCAATGATGGGTCACTCAACCAGATCAGGTCATGGACCTCTGAGCATGAGGTATCTACCCAAAACATGTCAAAAATGTCCATGTCCAAGTTAGTGTGGAATTGTGTTCAAACTTTATTTAAAAAAAGGTTTGAACAAATTTATGTGACACTTTGGACTGACTTAATCTGCAGTTAATTTGTTTGCTATTTGGCTTCATGTGAGTTTAGCAGGTGTAAATTTAAAATTAGGGGTGGGGATGCTAAAATGAATTGGGCAGTAACCAATTTTGGATTGCCTTAGTTGCCAGTAGTAGTTGGAATATGATCCTGTATCTCCTCTTTTTAGTTGTCAAACGTTGGAATTTGTACAAAGGATGTGTTTCCCCAAGGATGCACTAGTATACAAATATTGAGTGGCTCAGAGTGGAATGGGAGGTAAATCGCGAGGTAAAATCGGGACTGTTCCATTTTACAAGGCGAAGCCGAGTGATAATTTTACCGAGAGATAATTTTTCTCCCATTTCCCGATGTAAAGCCACTCAATATTTGTTTTATATAACTGACATATACATCCTTGTCGTTTGATTTATTTTTAAATAATTTTAATAACATACTTTTTGGTGTTATTCGAGTCGGAAATGGACGCAAACATTGGCACACGTTTGTGTCGCCGCCATTATTGCGTGTGGTTGTGAAGGTTGTACACGTACGTCATAAACGTATGTAAGTGCATGTCATAAACACATACGTACACGCAGTGTTGATTTGTGTCAAAGTATTTCCATTTGTATATAGATCTATAGGTAGTTTTAAACTTTTCGTTATCTGCTATTAGCGAATCGATAGCGCATCGATTTTCTTTTGACCAATCGATCGCAACTTAAGTATATTCACGTTTACACAAAGGAATGTGTTACGAGTCTGTTACGTCTGTTCGTTTGTCGTGTCCATCTTTGTCCAGTCCAATGGTGTTATATAGTAACACTAAGTTAAACTCTTAATTCACGGGTCAATAAATAAATTTGGTCATGGTATAGTAGGGTCACTTGTTATGGTAAATAGTCACTTTAGTAAACTTTTGTGAATTTTGGGTGTTTGTGAGATCCAGGTGAAAGCCCATGAGAGAGATTTTGAGGGAAGTAAGATAGTGAGAGAGAGGGAGAACTCATATGAAGATGATCGAGTCAAGACGTGATTAGTCAGGGAGTGGAAAAGTTGAGAAGAGATAGGTTAGGTCGATCCCGCAACCACCAGGCGAGTGTGTGCAGCCACCGTAGGTTTTAAGGGCCGGCTAACCCGCAGTTCAAGCCCATGGCAGAAACCAATAGTATTATAAGCCCACTCCACTGACCAGATTCCACTCCGCAACAGCCTGGAACCAACATCGCTATAATTATACCGTAAGTTTAAAACCAGTATGTTTTGAATTTAATAATTGCGCCAATTGAGTTGCTTGAGAAAACGAAGTTTTCCCTTTATAACAATTTTTCATAAACTTTAAGATGATGATTGTACAAAATGAGTACAGATCTAAGACTTTGAAATGATGTTTAGTTGATGTTATTGGAAAGATATTTGGACGATTTCTTGGTTAATTATCATATTGTAGATGACCGTTTACCCCGGTTACGAAGCTGGTACCTTGAGACCGAATCTCTACTTGTATGGATGACGGCAGGGACTATAGCAATCCGGTGTACAGTGAAGGGCAGATGACCCCCATAGAGACACAAGCGGACGATTGAAAGCCAGAGTTACCGGTGGCATACAATAATTATTTTTCGATACATAGAGCATTTTAGGGTACTAGTATAATTTAAGGAATTTGGATTTGTTTGGATTTTGTTTGTGTAAATGCCATTGGGAGGAATTTAATTATCTGTAGACTAATACTCCGCTTATGGTTTAATTTGTTCAAGTGAAATATTACTTTATTATCTGGCCGATATTTCACAGACTTCACAACCATCTAGCCAAATGTTCAGTCGAATTGAGTGTTTCTTGTAAATAATTGCAAATAGTAATTTGTGTTAAATTAAAGTTTAATATAATAATTGTTCCAAGTTAAAGAATTGTTTCCATCGTGTCTTATTTATTTTGTCGCCCATAAGGAGATACGCATTGTCACGAAGTATTTTTAGAATTAGTATGACAATTTGTGCTGTGCAATATTTACTCCCATTCCCCCATGGGCGAATGGGAGAAATAATGAATGTCACATGATGTCAGTTCCGCCAATCAAACGACAAGGATCTGTATAATATACAAATATAACATGGTTTGAGGGTGGACAGTCGATATTAGCTCCCGGCCCGAGGTATTGGAAGTTGAGAAACTAGTTCCCGAGGCGAAGGCGAGGGAACTAGTTTCTCAACTTCCAATACCGAGGGGAGCTAATATCGACTGTCCACCCGAAATAAACCATGTTATATTTGTTTTACTATACCTCATACATAATTATTCACAATATTCTCTAGTTCGGCATCATTGAGCTCGGTAAAACGCGAATTGACATTTACGTGTGCCGCCATCTTTTCATGTAGCTAGGGCGACGTTCGCGCGTGCGTACTCCACCCGTGCGACTGTTCCCCGCGCGCCGGCGGCGCGCGGGGAACAGATCGCCAGGACTATTTCCCCGCCTGGACTGTTCCCCGATGCGACAGTCTACTACGCACTACTGCGCATGCGTATTTACCCTGTGCGTGAATACTTGCGGGCGCGAGGTAAATAGCCAAAATAGCATCTGGCACGTGATGGTGAATGGACCAGTGAGAATTCGGCTCTCGATCATGAATATGTATGAGGTATAGTAATATACAAATATAACATGGTTTGAGGGTGGACAGTCGATATTAGCTCCCCGAGGTATTGGAAGTTGAGAAACTAGTTCCCGAGGCGAAGCCGAGGGAACTAGTTTCTCAACTTCCAATACCGAGGGGAGCTAATATCGACTGTCCACCCGAAATAAACCATGTTATATTTGTTTTACTATACCTCATACATATTCACAATATTCTCTAGTTCGGCATCATTGAGCTTGGTAAATTAAAACGCGACATTTACGTGTGCCGCCATCTTTTCATGTGTATGTACGTAGCTCGGGCGATGTTCGCGCGTGCGTACTACTGTTCCCCGCTGGCATGTTCCCGGATGCGGGGAACAGATCGCCAGGACTATTTCCCCGCCGGGACTGTTCCCCGATGCGACAGTCTACTACGCACTACTGCGCATGCGTATTTACCCTGTGCGTGAATACTCGCGGGCGCTTGGGAAATAGCCAAAATAGCATCTGGCACGTGATGGTGAATGGACCAGTGAGAATTCGGCTCTCGATCATGAATATGTATGAGGTATAGTAATTCGCAGATATCATACACATGCCACGTGGCAATTTCAATGTGTGCTCGCATTTACTGTTTCCCCAAGGATACACTAGCTTCTGTTACATGTATATGTCCTCATTTGAAGTGCACTGTCTATAAATGGGCATCCCATGATGCAATTTGCATATATCATACACATGCAACATGGCAACTTCAATTGAAATGACAAATTTGGTTCGGATGCATGGTGATGGAGAGCCTAGCCCCAAGCCAAGTCCCTTGCCTATTCACAAGCTCCTGACTGAGACCAGGCCTAGGCCTAGAGTACAACCTCGTCCTGTGCATAGGTTAGAGCCAGAGCCGCTGATGGTACCGAGACAACACATGTCACCAGTTTATATGGAGATGGTAGTAGGGCAAATCAAGAAAAATCACCACGACGTCAAGCTCCTCGTTGTCTTCTTTTTTACATGTTTAATTGCTGGCTACCTAGCTCACCATTTGTGGACGCATAAGTAAATCAAGTGGGTGTTTTTGAATTACCTGTGATATATTTGGGGTTCAGTTCAAGTATACTTTTTTTGGACTCTTGTTTAGATCCTGTTATAAGGAGTGAAGAAAACTGAGAAAAAAGAGCTTGTTGAAAGTTGTTCATCCAGCCAGAAAGTTTAAATTTTGCCTTAATTTTGTGAAAAAAAGTAGTTTATCTGCAGTGATACCTGTTTATAAATAAAGATGATCTTTGCTACATTTTCTTTTTCAAGATGAAACGATATGTCGGCACTCTCGAGGGTACTTTTTGTAAAAAATTTCCCTCAGGAATCATAGTCTATTGTGTTCTATTTTTATACAGTACAATATTTCCACCCATGCTTGTGTGGTGCTGTACCTGGTGAAGAATAATTATTGGGCTTCAAGAAGAAGTCGCCCTGAAACTCAATAATCATGTTACTTGAAGCAGAAAAAGTAATTGAAATTTCTCATCAGTATTGTGCCATAGTCATGTTGTGTGGTAGCTACTGGACAGAGTTTATAGTAGTTTTCAGCACATTTTGTCCTTCAGATTAAAAGTTACCAATTCATGCACAATTAACATCACTCAAGGCCCTCTAAAAATGTCGCAGGTTCCTGGTTTATGACATCAATTGAAATCAATGCATCAGTGCTCATGATTCATTTACATATATTCTCAGTTTTTGATAAAACACATGATTTAAGTGTTGTGAAAATTATTGTACGCACTTGGATACCGTAAGGTTTTTCTCTTTTTTTCTGCTGGTTGAAAAAGTGCTTCAACCGGCCAGCTACATAGATGAAACAATGTGTCTGTTGCCCATATGCGCCTTGAGCACCACTCAGTTGGTGGATACGTGCGCTATATAAGTCCACACATTATTATTATTATTAGCAGTCAGTGCTACAACACATATGGTACATTGCATGCAATATTTTTTGTGTGGTGGTCTTTGTTTTATGGAATGAGAAAACTATATCCAGGTCCAGGTCCCAGCGACTTTTTTATGTCGTAATAAAATGTGTAACAACGTTTTTCCCCTCTTGAGTGATACCTGTGAGTGACTGAATATGATCAGTGCTACAATGATAGGATAAAGTTTTGCACCATTGTTTGGCACATTGGCTGTGATTGTTGTAATTTTTGCTCAGCATTGTTGAGGATACCGCCCGGTAACATATTTTTTGGTTATTATCGTCAGGAAGCTGTGCAGTAGTAACATTGTAAATGTTGTAGTGGTAAAGAGATCCTACTGCCATTCAAATTCATGTCCTTGAATTTGAAATTGACAAGCTTCCTTGAAGAATCTTTTAAACAATTGGCTTGTATATTATTTCCAGGCCTTTGCAACCTTTTTCAGACAAAAATGGGGATAACTGTAAATCATCACAAATTGCTCTGAAAAAGTGGAGCGGGTGGCAATGGAAGGCCAGTGTCAATTTTTGCACCAGAATTCGAATGACAATCTCTCTTTCAACATCATTGTTTCACTTATGAAAAGGTTGAATCCCTGAGCATCTTGATTCAGGAAAGGAGGAATAAAATCCAAAACTTTGATATTTAAAACTGTGTTTCAATACACAGTTGACAATAGGAATCTTAAATAGAAATACCAATGAAGAAATGTAATGGGCCAGAGTGTCAGTGACTCTAGCTAATAATACTAGGTTGAATTAATATTTCTTGAGGTATTGTACATTCACTCAATACTCAGTATTAAAATAAAATTAATATTTCCTTGGCTGGCAGTACACCGTTGCCCCTTGTGGCTTATATGTCCTCGCATCTTTTTCAACTTGGATTTATAAGGTACACCATCTTTGAAATGCTGATGAAATATTGAGCAGAAATTTAAAGCTCACAACATTACTCAGGGATTTGTTTAGTGCAGTTTATTACATTTCATTTTCAGTTCTACTGGAATGTGTTGTCATGTATATTTTCTTGTATTTCTGTCCCTTAAGTGCATGCAATTGATAACAATTTATAATGTGAATTTTACACAAATGGATGTGTTTTGCTGATGTTCACTTCATTCCAAAACAGCATCCTGATCAACACCTTGTCATAATTATTTGAATTAATTTACATACATAAAAGTGTATTTTCAAACTATGGTGGTGTGACTTCCATGAAATGCGAGAATCATATCATATGTAACTGATTATTTTGAAAGCATTATTAAAACTACAGTAGTTTTGAAATATTGTATGTGCAAATAATGTGGCAAGGCAAGGTCCCATACAGTGTACTGTTATACTTCCAATTGTGCCTCCACCTATTTTATGCTGCTGTAGGCATGTCGTTGGAATTGCTCACATTTTCTCCCAGGCTTACACATGCACTCCCTGTCCTCAGACATGTACCAAAATTTTGAACCAGCACAGGTTAGAGCCACTGATGACCATCACATGACTCCAGTTTGGACAGATGTCGTAGGGCAATTCAAGAAAAATAAATGGGATGTCAAGTTCCTCTTGCTCAGCATCGTTAGTGTCTTCCTTCTGACATGTTTATCCGATATTTTATGTTAAAGCCTGATTTCAAACCATGCTGTCAGCCTGTAATACCTAACTTGTTGAATTGCAAAGATACTACAGCTCATTGGATTTTAAAATAAAGTGTGAACAAATTTAAGTGACATGTTGCACTGGCTTGTTAATCTGCAGTTAATTTGTTTGCTGATCTTTGGCTTCATGTGAGTTTAGCAGGTGTAGATCTAAACTTAGGGGCAGTAACTAATTTTAGAATGACTGAGTTTCAAACATTTTCATACCACTATTTTAGAAATCGTCGAAATATTCTTTGCGATTTTGTATGTTTTGTGGTGAATTCCACCAATACGTATCTAGGGAAATTCCGATCATCATTGGCTTGAATTTAAGTTCGGCTTGGTTGGGACATAAATTTAAAAAAGTGGATATATTCTCTCAGTATTTGCAATAAAAAGACAAGACGTAAAAATGCCCTCACCGTGAGGGCGTGACAACTACACCTGTGTAAATAAAAGAGGGGACTGTCCTCAGTTGGAGATCCCTTCAGTTGAACCATGGTTGAACAGATGTGTACAAATGTCCTCACCTGGGGGCATGACATATACACCCACGTAAAAAACAAAAGGACTGTCCTGGTTTGCTTGCCTAGGAGGGACAAAACATATGTAAAAAACATTCCTCACTTTCACTTCGGTGTCTTGGCCTGTAGGCCTATGTATGTATAAATACAGCTTACACGTGGAAAATAAAGTTTAGAAATGGTAAATAAATTCACTGATTTTTTTTCATGCTTAAACAAATTTCCTACACTTACCTTGTAGTTTCCAGTGAAGTTTGTCATCGTTGCAGATGATTACTGAAGTACTGGACCCTTGAGTACTTATTTAATATAATAAAATGACATTTTCTGACGGTGTTTTAAAAAGAAGCAACCGAAAATGGCTTCTCAACGTTCGATACACATGTCGCACAGATTGCTACAGTGTTACTCATTTGCATCGTCTAGAAGCAGGAATTTAAAAAATTAAGTTCAAGGGTCTTGTTTATATTTTTTTGCAAATTTCCATGGGATGACAACATTTTTAACCAATCAAAAAATGTATTTAAAAGTCAGCGCGAACACCGTTAACGGTTGCCCGCGTCCACGTCTACGAATAAACAATAGTGAGGTTAAGTTAAGCGTTTTTGCTCAACGCATACTGGAAGAAGCTTCTTCCAGTACGCGTTGTCGTACGCAGACGTGGTTAAGAGTTAAAGTTGCCCCGCAGCCCCAGCTGAAGTGTTCGTGCAATATAGCATCGTTATCACCTCAACTATGGTAGCGGGTGTCGACGATATTGCTTTTGCGTATTTGAAATTAAGTCGCTGATGACGACTTAATTTTGTTGGAGCATGCTCTACGAGTAAAAGTACCAAGAGTTCTTTGCGCAAGGCTTGACACGAGTAGCCTCACTGATAGTAAATGCCTGAACCTGTTCAGATTTAGCCATGATCAGGTTAGACAGATAACTGTCTGGCCAGGATGCCATGTTCTTCTTGCTTACACGTCTGGCGTATCCAAACAGGTTCGTTTACAATTTTAAACCTTTATTTTGTACGATTTTTTTTCCTGATGCATTTGGTTTAGCTTACTTTTATTACTGCGTGCATAAGATCAAAGAACAGGGGAAATAATTCATCTGGGAATGGGAAACTGTTTGAACATAATTTAAAGATGCCTATGACGTAGGATTTTCGTTACACTACAGATTGATGGATCTTAGCAGGCTGTTTAGC
Organism: Zoroaster sp. YZ-2022; assembly: GCA_029582265.1. Taxonomy (NCBI): domain Eukaryota; kingdom Metazoa; phylum Echinodermata; class Asteroidea; order Forcipulatida; family Zoroasteridae; genus Zoroaster; species Zoroaster sp. YZ-2022. The sequence goes on along the minus strand of CM055817.1, from coordinate 6,632,264 downwards.
CGCCATCCTGAAGAGTTGTCCATAATGATCAATGCCATCCAAGCTATCATATGGGAAAATGCTGGAGATAAGTTATCCGATCTCCATCAATCCTGGTTGTCCCACTCATTGGAAGAATTCTCATCTGACATCCATCAGCGTGGGAGTCCACTTACCTCGACCTGGGGATTCATTAATGGTACCGTACGCCCAATTTGTCGAACTGGCAGACATCAACGAGAACTAGGAATAATTTGTTCTGATTTTGGTTAATAATCGTGAGGGCAAAAGCCGATAATCATGTAAGATATTTTAGTTGTGACTGGACTGTCTTAAGTCCGATGATGTTTCACATGTGAGTTTGGTAAACGTTCCTAATTGATTGCCTTTTCTTTCAACAGGTGTACAACGGCCATAAGAGAACGCACGCTCTTCAATACCAGTCAGTCGTTACACCTAATGGCCTTATTGCCAACATGTTCGGGCCAATGGAAGGGAGACGCCACGGCTCAGCTTTGCTAACCGAAAGCAACCTCTTGGAAGATCTTCAGATATATGTTACCATTTTGCGTTTAATACTGCCCAAGGAGTGCCTGATCCTGTTTGAAGTTGATCAAACAACAACCATCATAAAGACAACACAATGTGTAGTCCAGGGCCCACTGGTACACATTAAACCGGGATCAGTGGTGTCCGTGAAGTGGGGCAACGAACTCCTGAAGGCCAAAGTTTTATGCATGTCAGGTAAGAAACAAAATATCAACAACTATTTGTTAATTTCATGTCAAATCTGGTAATTAAATGCATACAAATTATAATGCAATTTCACTATTTTCTCAACTTGTCAGAATAAGCTGAAGGTTGAAACACATTCCAAAAGGAGTGTTATTTGTAGTATATATAGAATTTAGTATGGTTAATGCCCCTACAATGCAAAGTAAAATTTGGAATACCTTTATTGAAAAAAATGCCCTTCAATCATGGTACTGGAATTACATCAGGACGGTAATGAATTTTACGTATTGTATTTGTACAGGTCTAAAAACAACACTAAATACAGTATTTTACTTGAATTTCTACATTTAGGCATTTCCATTTTGTGTTTTTATATGATATGCAATAATGTTCTCACAAGTACATATCCTGAACATACATGTATATAATCCAATTAAATCATACCAACTTAAGATTTTCCAACAAAATTAATGAGCATTTACTACAAGTACTGCCTATAAACACTTTACAAATATGTGTACAATAACATACTTTTGCATTCAAACTAAAAATTGTGTCATATTTTTAGGAAACAGTACTTTTAAATTCGAAACAAAAATTCTTGTTCTGCAGTAAAGTTAAAAATAAAACATGAGAAAATCACACAATTCTGTTATCAAAACATTTTCACTTTTGTTCCTCTGCTTGTACTTTAATATATATTCCAAACTCGTAATTTTTTACTATTTACAGTAACAAAATTAACATATATCCATGGTTACAAATTTGCACTGCACTTATTCTCTTCTTTTTTACTGTTAAGATTTTGATTTTTAACCTCTTCTTTGACTTTGATTAAATGTTAAATACTACATATTTTCAATAACAAAACAGTGTTCCCCAACAAATATGACATGATGTTTAGTTGTACATTACATATTTCTACAGTGATCTAGACAATATGCCTAAAGGTAGAAATTCAAATAAAATACTGCTTTTATTATTGTTTCTTATCTCTGTTATCGTCCAGTAATTCTCTTAGCATGATTGAATGGCATTTTTTCAATCTGAAATTATGTCATACTTAAGAAAAATGTGTCTTAAGGCCATACACATTTATGCTGGAAAGAAATATTGCAACTGTAACCATAATGATGATTTTCGGAACACACGAGTGAGTACCTGTTTTCATGGGTTGCTTTGTATGTTGCCTTCAAACTACAACATTAGAATATTCCTCATTCAAAACCCAATACTGTACCATCCTTTAAAAGAAAAGTAGTAATAAGTTTTAAGGATTACCTGATAGGTTATCAGAATGTACATATTATTGTTAACAACTTTCAAAATGTTACATTTTCTTGAATGTTACCTTCAATAACTATTTCCAATTGAACAAAGGGTTTCTTGTACTTAACTATTTTATGTAAACTTTAATTCAGTTGTGCTTAATAAAAATCCGTTTTATTATTCCTAAAAAGATGCTAAAGAAAATTTCTTTACAACTTTTCCTTTCAAGAGAAGGAGTATTTCTTTTAACATAAACTGACAGGTTATAGTATTGTTCAAGAAAAGTCCTTAGAATTTGTTTTGCCACAACTTTTGAAAAGGTGGAATACAAGCAACTACTGTTGAAGCTTGCAACAGAAATTTAGTAATTTAAACATAGTGTAGATATGTAAGTATCACATTTTTTAAAAAGCTACAATACAGGATTGTTACAGATGAAAAAAGTATATAATAGTTCCATTAATCCTGTGTAATATTTCTCTCTAAAATGCAGTCTTCATCAATTAATTAACTCATTATGAATGTGCACAAAATAACTCTCAAAAAAGACATCGTAATCATTGCTTTCTTGAAACGTGAAGAACAATTTCAATTAAATTTTCACCAGTTCATTTTATGAAGTGTATTTTGGAAGCAAAATGAGTAAAGTAAATGCATTCTTCCAAAAAACAATGATGTACCTTAAATATTCCTAATATTATTGTAAAAAACGTAGTTAAATTAGACAAACAGTTTAGTTTACAGTTGTAAATTTTATCAAGCTACTGTTTATGATTTCAAGAAAACGTTATTTGGTTACATATGGCATTATTGTACAGTATTTATTTTCAATAATTTAGGCAATCACGCTTTCATATTTAATTTCCTACAAGATTACACAGACTAGATGATCAGTTCAAGAAAAAGAAAAAAATATGCATTCTAAAGATTGGGACTGTTACAACAGGATTGCAAAGAAAATAGGTCTCAAAAATAACATTTATGTTCTTTTCATTTAGTGACAACTCTTTACTATGTATAAACTTTATGCATAATTATGCTTCTGATGCAATTTTCATGAATAAAGAGTTTAAACTCATGATTGAACAGGAAATCATTTCTCTTGTATTTATTTGTATGTCTGTCTGTATTTTCCATCTCAACATAGGCCTTAGTGAATCACTTTAATTTCAATTTCAATTTATTAAAGAAATAATTTCTCTCCTTTATCACATGTTTTAAAAATTAAATAATTAGGCAATAGGAAATTAAGGATTTTATTAAAACAATGATTATTGATATCAACTTATTTCTATTTACAAAAGTATAATAATGAGTTGCCATTAATAAAATAAAAATACATGATCTTAATATTTTCTTCATAAGTTGATATCATTATCAATAATTACATAAAATCTTTGAGAAAAAACATTTGAAAAATAAATAATTACAAATTACAGTTAAGAGTCTCATTTGGGAATTAGGGGAAATTGAAGAACTTGGGAGCAATCACTAAATCAAATCATGAATTATTACTCAACAATTTAAGCACTCTAAATTACCAAGTTATCTAATTAGTTAATTGAATATTATATACTAATAATTATAATAATTCATAATTTGGGGACTTTGGGAGCAAGGATGGACTTTGATAAAGTTGAAAGCATCACGCCCCGCGGCGCGAGGTTGTCTTCTCTCGCGCGATTTCATGGCGGAGATGTTTGGCCGGAGCGCCAGACTGCTGCCGGTTTTTGGCGGCAATTTTGAAAGTCGGCATGCCGTTTTATCCTTTGTCGGTTTAACAATGGGCAGATGCGCCACTGTAGCTCACACTGCTATCTTCAATGCAACGTACCAGTGAAATGGTTGACTGTTGTGTGAACGCAATATTTAGCTTAAATTACAACATTATATAAAAGATAAATGTTGTTTAAAAACAAAAGGAATTGTCTGAGCATCATGATATTGTTTTATATTAGAATCGCTGCCAGACACAGATAGCCTTCAAGCAGTAAAGAGCCTGATGCCATTGGCCTCTCAATCTCAACAGTCTCAACAAACTCTCGGTAAGGGTTGTTTTTGTTATTGTGTTTTCTTCAAAATCAGTGATACATTTATTTTATTCATTTCTTTTTTTGTAATTTTTTTTAAAGCGATACATGAATACGTGGTTATTGGAACCAGACCAAATGTCCCATACACAACTTATGGTGGCTAAGAGATCGAGATCTGCATAAATCGAGCAAACTTCATACCCCCATTTAGGCGCCAAAAGTTAAAACTTCAGACACAACGACTTGATGTTTTACGACGCACGCACTGTAAATGTTCAATGTTATTCTTTGTTTACACAATCTGGCCTCTGCTAAAAAAAAAAAAAAAAAAAAAAAGCCGTAACATCAAATATGAATTATATGAATATGAATGAATTGAGCGGATTTTCCCAATATTTTTCTTATCATAAGAATAGTTCCCAGTTTAATTTTTATGGAAAAACTTATCAACGGTACCATTTTGCAAATCTCGTTTTGGATTTTTGCAAACTTTGTAATTTGATACTTTGACGTTTCACGTAAACAACGCACACCGTGCATCACGCGTAAGGGGTGCCGTAACACGATGTATTTAATAGGTAGTTTCATGTGTGCTGGTGGGTCAAGTTAGCGTTCCTTAAACAAAGATTGGGATTCGTCTGTTTTTGAGCAAACATTAGATTAATGAAGGCCGGGCTTAAGGCCAGGGCCAAGCCTAACCAAAGTTAGTTTATGTCTGCCACATGCCATATTATGTGTAACGTTAACGTTAGTATTAAAGTTATAAATTAAGTTTAAACCGCACAAAAATCAGAAAATTACAATCAATTTCGGATTGGGCCTAACGTTAGGAGACCCCACCTGTTTTTAATGCCTAACGTGTTACGTGTTAGATAAGACCTAACAAGTAAAATACAATAGAATACACGTTCATTTATTTTTAATAGGCTATTATTATTTTGATTTAGGGGAACTTAAACTAAGGAATACGTTAGCATCAGGCGCAATTATTTTGTTCAAATGCAGAAAGCTCAAACGTCTTTTTATGAAGGCATAACTGTAAGGCTAATTCCTATTCTTTAACGTTAGGCCTAACATTAATTTATTTCAAACTGTAAATGAAGCAAAAACACACCTAAATTTAATTTGCATTGGGTAAATTAACAATAACAAAGTTAAAAAAAAAAATAATAGTAATGTTAATAATAATGAAAAGATAAATGTGGCCTAGACCTAGACTGCAATGAGTGGACTGCAATGAGCGGGGTGTTTTTATTTTATTTATTTATCATTTTTAAGGCATTAAGCGAATTAACAATAACTAAGTAAAAATGAAATCAATTTAAAAACAAAAAAGACAAGTGTGGCAAAGGCTTAAACAACATTAAGTGTGGGGTGTTCCTTTTTAAAGCTAATTATCAAAGGAAAACAAATAATCAATTTAAAAACATAAAAATAAATGTGGCCAAGGCCTAGACTACAATGAGTAGTGGGGGGGGGGGGACTTTTTAGGGAATGTACCTTTTTTGAAATTTGTGCTACCATTGTGAATAATCAACTAAAAGAAAACATTTTCTTGTTTCTTTTATTTTTCTACTGTGCAGATTCAAGATGAACAAACACCTCGCACTTTTTAAAAGGTTATGCAGACTTTATGGGGGTGGTGCTTGTCATCTGCAGAGACAAAGGCAGGGAAATGTGCTAAAGAATGCACCCACAACGTCGAGAAGTTTGCTAGCACATTTCAGGTTGATGTCTCCCATGATGACGCCAAGAAAGCTGTCCCCGCCTGGCCACACCATCCAAGGACAGGTATCTGCACTGTCTGCTCAAATTTGGCTCAACACCTAAAAGCTGGTAGAAGGAAGAAGCAGAAGAACCCAGGGTGTGGCCGGCGTAGAGCACCCCTGCATTTAGAGCACTTAAGTCCTTCTCCCACAGTCTCCAGGGATAAGATTCCCAATTTTGAGCCATTGTCAAGTACTGACCCCATAGAGTAAAATTCACACCTTGCATGCATCAGTTTTGTTGCAAGTGCTTGACAGCTCACTTTGAAACTTTTGGAGAACCAACTGTCCCATGTCCCACCTGTCAAGCACCAATGCACTTCAAGAACATCACTGCCCACCGATGATATTTTGCCTCTTTATTTTTGAGTACAGTTATGAAATCATCATGTTTGTGTTTCATGTACAAGTTCTATCACTAACACAATTTTTAATTTTTTCGAATGTCACGACTATGCTTCAACGGCTCAACCACCAAGTGAAGTAATTCGGATGTTGCTGCGACCCCTGACTGCACCCCTTACCGCTCAGATGGAGGCACTTGGCTCGCACATCCTCAAGACGAAGCTGGCCCAATCTGCAGATGGGTTTTTGACGCAGCACAGCACCGGTGGCCCAGTAAGTTTAAAAACAAAGTTAAACATTTGCAGAAATGTTTACCTAAAATATTTTCTTCCATCTTCCAGATCCAATATAGCGTGTGTATATGTCAATATAAATAAGAATGGCACATGCCCATGCACCTTCCTGGATCTGCCACTGCACATACTGGAAAATGACGGTTTTTAAAAGAAGTTTTTAAAAGTATATCAAAACGTTTGTATTTGTTCTCTTTAACAGTCTCTGATGAAAACATGTGTCCCCAATCCTCGGATAAGCAGCGGGGTTGCCTCCTCCAAAACGCTCAAAGATTTTAGATAAGACCCGTGAGCTTCTAAGCAAGGATGCTAAACAGCAGCAGCAGCAGCAGCAAGACGAACTAAAGATCTGCATGGCATGTTGCGGGACATGAACATCGACATCATCCGGGAATCTCTTGGAAGCGCATCAGGGAAATGAAACGATGGTTGAAGAGTTACAACATCATGACTGAGAGCGAAAAGTCATGCGTCACCAACAACAAGGCGTCGTGGCAGACAACATTATCGTCGAGAACCTTCCCTTCTCTTTCCCTGATTAAGTCAACGGAGGAGTTACCATCGAGCCGGCCCCCTGCGTAGGTGTGAAGTACCTCGTAGCTAAAGTTAGACAGCAGCTAGATGCTTCCGTCAACAGGTAGCAGTGCACTTGGAAGAGCCATAACATCAGGCTCTTCATGTTCAGGGACTATGGGTATCTTTGCCGAGTGTATGGACTTACCAGGGCATCAGGTAGTTATTATGTCTACTAAACCGACAACCTTTTCAAAAATTATAAACGATATTCAAATAATGGACAAATGTTTTATTTGTAAACACATAGAAAGACACTGCTGCATCTACTGTGACACCTCCAAAGATATCATGCGGATGACTCGGGATGAACGACCGCCACCCAGGCAGAGATCTCTACAGACCCTGGACGAGGACCTCCACAGATTCAATGCTGATGGCAATAAACTCTTCGAGGCAAAACTTTTAAACAACGTGATTGATGAGCCAATGTTCAGGATTCCATTGACACAGGTGATAATTTTATGAACTGTTGGGTAAAAAATAGGTGCTGATTTGGACACTAATTTAAACCAACTGTAAAAATGACAAAATCCACCAAATCGGACCGAATTTTGTATCTACTCAGCAGACCTTTCTGTGTACAAAATATCGACAATTGACGAATGTCTGAGATATTTTTGCTGAAGGAGACAACTTGTATTTTGGCGTGCATGTGTACACATGGATAATAATATTGGGAGTTTGTGTAAAAAGTATTGTTTGTGATGGGGAGGGAAGATAACTTGTATTATAATAATAATAATAATAATAATAAAGATTTTTAGCGCGCACATATCCACCCTGCTGGGCGCTCAAGGCGCGGAAACAAAGAAAAACATTAATACAAACAATATACAATGATAGCATAGGGAAAACAAATTATGTACCGAGATACATGTACCTACAATGCAATTACAAATATACATCATCTTTGAAGAGTTGTGACATAAGATGAGTTTTAAGCATCGACTTGAATCTGGTTATACTATGACAAGATTTGAGTTTAGTTGGAAGATGATTCCAGAGTCTCGGAGCTGCGACAGAAAATGACCTATCACCCCAGTTCCGTTTTGAAGTTGCTTCCTTGAGGAGTGACATGTTGCTGGAGCGCAAATTGCGTGATGGAGTGTAGACTTTAAGTAGTTCAGAAATATAAATTGGAGCAATGTTATTAAAAGATTTGTGAACAATTAGCATAAGTTTAAAAACAATTCTCTGTGAAACAGGAAGCCAGTGCAGTTCTTTCAAGATTGGCGTGATATGGCATGACTTTCTGGACAAAGTCACAACACGAGCTGCTGTGTTTTGTATGTGCTGAAGACGAGATATTTGATTCTGCGGAAGACCGTAAAGGAGAGCATTCCCGTTATCAAGCCGTGATGTGACAAACGCATGTATAATTTGTTCAGCAGCACTTTTATTCAAGTATTTCCTAATTCGGCTTATATTTCTGATATGAAATGATGATATGCGAACAATGTTGGAGATATGTGGTTTTAAAGTCATTGTCGAGTCAAATATAACACCCAAATTACGTGCATGTAATGAGGGAGTTATCTGCGAGTCACCAATTGTAATAAATGGAAGAGAAACTTTAGACAATTGCTGACGTGATCCAAATAGAACAAATTCTGTTTTTTCATCGTTCAATTTCAGGAAGTTTTGTCTCATCCAACTTATGGGATAAATGTGTAATAAATATGGACTTCTGTAATAATTACCCACCTCTGTATTAAAAACAACTTGTAGCATCCACATTCCCCACACGATATATGTTGTTAAGAATTTGAATTCCATGTAACTCCACGTAACTTTTATAACTATACAATAGTACAGGTTGGTCGCGACTAGGATACGCGTCATTGTGCGTCGTTGTCCCTATTCGCAGGGGCTACCGGAACACTTAACATTCCTTCGAGTGATTACGGCATAAAAGGACTGCTCGTCCCAGCGATCACGAGATTCTAAGCTTCGGTTTACCAAAGATGGACGGACAGACAGTCCTGTGGCTGCCGGGCCAGCCGTGAGGCGTTGCCCTATGGAGTGAGTCGAGTTCCCGCTGACACTATATCTTCCATCATGGTCACCATCAACACTACTTTGTCGGCCCGTCTTCAACCGACTCTTCTCCCTGCTGCTGGTTTTGGTCGCTGAGTTATCGATGTCGGCCATTCGAGACGTTCGCGACATTCACGACTAGACTCTGCCCAAGGACTAGACCAGCACCCGCCAGTCTACAAAACCCCAGCCTAGTTTCTCATTGGAGGTATATAGTCCCCTCAAAACCATGAACGTTTTGTTATTTATTATATATATTTTCATTGAATGTGATTACTGTTTATTTGAACTGTTGATTATTTGTTATATTAAATGACTTATATTTTGTTCTTCTAAATCCCGACTCCTATATAAATTCCTTTTCAGTGGTGGTCTTTTCCTTTCTGTTAAGTTGATCAATTTGGTTCGAGACTTCGTAACAATGTTTTAAAAAATATATAGACTTCCATAGGTAATGACCGATAATGACCGTTTCGGTCGGGTGTCCGGGTACCTGGTACAGCCTTGATTTTGAGTAAAACATCTGCAAAACGAACACCTTTAAACTACTTTTTAACGAACTAACACATACGTTACCAAGTATCTAACTTTAGATAAGAGTGGGTTTCAATCAGAATCTTAGTATTTTAAAGTCTGTATTGCGTTTGAATACTAGTCTGGTGACGTCGAGGCACTGTAAAGACGTTTTTGTGATGACTATTATTAGTATTAACGGTTAAAAATAAAAAGAACACTGTTTTCTATCTTGCCAAGTGTCAAGTAATCTATTTTTCTGCATTCGAAGGGCCACCTTAAATGCCTTTACAATTTACAGCCCCCAAAGTTGAAATTTTTGATTCATTTTAATGTAAACCTAGTCGCTCGAACATTAACTTTCTGATGAACAGGTTATTTTAAGAAATCATATTACGGAGATAGACAAATTATGATTGAAGTAGGACACATGTATGGTAACGTATCTGGCCACTCTTCTGAAAAACATGCTTGGTATAATGGTTTTTGTGATTGGCATGAATAAAGCAAGGCTATAGGTGTCAGAATCATAAACATTACAGGTAATTTATAAAATACAATATTTCTCAACTTGAAAAGTTATTTCAACAACATTTAAATATACTACACAAAATATCTCCAACAGACGAAAAATTTGCATGGCTGAGTTTCACTTGAACTTTCTTGAGACTGAATACCAGAGCTGGTTCCTGCAATATCAGCTTTATGTTGATTTCTTTTCTTTTCTTTTCCCTGTACTGTTTGCAGTGGACTTTATTATTTTGCCTTCTCTTTTTCAGTGCTGGCTCACTCAGTTCCAAAGCAGGAATGCAATACTCAACCTGTCTCTTTCTTTCCTTTTCCAAAAATGTAGGGTCGTTTTTCTTCTTCCTTTCCCTATAGGCCTTTTGTATCTCAGCACGTGTTTTCCCCATGTTATACCTGAAAAGGCAAGAAAAGGACTTACAATTAAACAATGTCAAAATGTAACAGCCAGGCGCGGGGCTTTATCCGCCAAACTTGTCTATTGTGTATCCCCAAAAATATATATATATATATATATATACTACAATAATAATGTGTGGATTTATGTAGCGCACGTATCCACCAACTAAGTGGTGCTCAAGGCGCATTATATTATTATCCCTGCTCATAAGGCTCATAAATCATTCCTGAATCCATCTCAGCTCCCTGGGGAGTATACAGCTCAATTGCAGCCATTTCTAGCGCATATAGAGCAAACCAACTCTGCCTTCACAGGTACCCATTTAACCCCTGGGTGGAGAGAAGCAATTATGATTAAGTGTCTTGCTCAAGGACACAAGTGTCACGGCCGTGATTCGAACCCACATTATGTTGCTAACACCAGAACTTGAATCCGGTAAGCTAGACCGCTCGGCCACGACACCCCATAATAATAATAATAATAATAATAATCAATAATCAATAATCAATAATCAATAATCAATAATCAATAATCAATAATAAAAAATAAAAATAAAAATAAAAATAAAAATAAAAATAAAAATAAAAATAAAAATAAAAATAAAAATAAAAATAAAAATAATAAAAATGATGATGATGATGATGATGATGATGACGACAACTAAATAAATAAATAAATAAAATAGGTGCCCCTAACCCCTCCCTCTTTTAATCCTATCTGCTAGTTTGCTATTTAAATATTTAAATGTACCGAGCCTTTTTGCAACTGCATTGTCTTATACAGGCGTTGCTAATTTAAAAATACAATTTTAACAGATACGTTACTGAGGCTAATCAGATACGTTACCAGTTTGTCTACACAGGTATAGTTACTAATGGTGATGCATTACTAAACCAATTGGGGTTATATCTGTGTAAGAAATGTGACATAGTTCAAGGTCTTTAAGGTGAAGCAAAGATTGTGAAAATATCTTCTGTGGTTCATGAGATGACTTTTTGAAATTTTCAACTTCCGGTTTGGACCGGAAGGAGAGGTCGGATTGGGGTCACGTCTGTGTACGAAAAATCACATAATTCAAGATCTATACCATGGTGCAAAGATTGTGAAAATATCTTTTGTGGTTCATGAGATATAATTTTTTGAAAATATTAAATTTGATTGAGTGTAATTCGATATCTGATGACCTCACTATGACGTCACAACTTAGGATATAACTACATGTTAAGGTCTAACTATGTGTGAAGTTTTAAGGTTCTGTGTTTTTGTCTCTGGATATGTTTCACTGAGGAGAAGAAAAAGAAACTAGACGGAAGTGTTTGTGATATTACAAACACATAGGTGTTCGAGTTTTGTCAGGGCAGTGATGATGACGTCAGAATGTTTTTAAAGAATATTTGCATTATTTGTTTTCATATTAAAGAGTACCCTGTAAAATATGATGTGGTTACCAACGATGATTTGTTTGAAGTCCATTTCACTGATTTGAACTTAATCACATTATTTATTCTTGAAAAAACAGTTCAAATGTGAAAAACAACTGTTCTGCTACATAAGGGTCAATTTTGGTACCGACATTCTTTGAGAGAAGGCATTTATTTCTTTGGCGAGTTTTTACAAGCCGTTTTCGTGTAGTTCCAGATACGAATTGTGATTTTGACGAAACCGTCGTCCTCACTAATAATGTACGATTTTGAAAATATTTTTTTAAATATTAAACTTTGACTTCCGGTTTGGACAGGAAGTAAAGGTCAAATTGGGGTCACGTTTTTGTAAATATTTTTGACAATTAACAATCTGTACAATGGTGCAAAAACTGTGATTTTACCTCTTGTGGTTGTTGAGATACGATTTTTTTTAAATATTAAACTTTGACTTCCGGTTTGGACAGGTCAAATTGGACAGGTTTAATATTTTTTTGAAAATTAACAATCTGTACATTGGTGCAAAAACTGTGAATTTACCTCTTGTGGTTGTTGAGATATGATTTTTTTCAATATTAAACTTTGACTTCCGGTTTGGACAGGAAGTAAGGTCAAATTGGGGTCACCTTTGTGTAAATATTTTTCGACAATTATTAACAATCTATACAATGGTGGAAAGATTGTGAATTTACCCCTTGTGGTTGTTGAGATATGATTTTTTTAATATTAAACTTTGACTTCCAGTTTGGACAGGAAGTAAAGGTCAAATTGGGGTCATGTTTTTGTAAATATTTTTGACAATTAACAATCTGTACAATGGTGCAAAAACTGTGAATTTACCTCTGGTGGTTGTTGAGATATGATTTTTGTAAGTGTCATTTCACGTAAATACTTAACATATGTGTCCACGGTAAAACTTTTTAAATTGTTTATACTGAAAGGACTTGGTGAGCCAGTAACCAAAATAGACTGTTTAATTCCATATGAAGCCTTTTAGTTTTTTGGGCATTTTAGGCTGATTTTGGGTCTCAAAAAAAGTTTTTTGGCCTTTTTTAAAAGACCACCCAGCCAAAATGCAAAATTTTCACAAAATGAACTATATCACTAACAGAGTATCATCCTTGCCCTTACTTGAGAAAAATAATAAATATCACCCTTGTGTTATTTTTAGAACTTGCAAAATTGAAATTGTTACCCTATCTTTGTCCCTAAAAAAGTCAACTTGCCAGGGGTCTCAGAATAGTTTTCTTTTGGTTGTGATTAGGGGCAACATTGGTCTTCTTATATCTGGTGAGAAAATCTTGGGCAATTGTATCCTCTTTTGGCAGTACTGCCTCAAAAATGGTCATTTTCCCCCAAAAACAGGAAAAGTGAAATTTGAGATTTTCCCTTAGTTTAAAGCAATTATATAACGAAAGAGAACACTTTCATGAATCTGGCACCTTTTTAAAATCATAGTAGCACTTTCTAGGCCAATGGATTTCTCCTGATTGAATAGGAACTATTATTGCTAGCGTAAATCTAGTACTTTTACTACCGTCCCCCCAGCATTTTCTTACAATCCATTATCTGATAAATTTATTTTAGAGGTACGAAAAAAAGATGAAGCAATACTTGTAAATTAAAGCATATTATTTCAACAAAACCCAACATCTCCGTTTAAACATCTCAATCCACAAAAAATCAAGGGGTGTCCGAATGAATTACATTGTAAATCTAGTACAGTATTAGGTTACTGTTTACACATTACAACTTTACATGTTTCCCATTGCAAGTACATACCAAGTAAAGACATAATGTGCATGGAAGAGCACTCTTTACAAGTTGACCAATGCAGACTTCGCACAGCCTCACTGTTCCCCTGCATGCCACCCAATGTAAACATCTAATCCCGAGCAAAAAAAGAAACAAGAAAACAAGGCACAGCATTGAATGAACAAAGTAATCATGTGGCCAAAAAGACCACTTTGGGCTGTAAATGTGACCCAAAATAAACCAAATTATCTAAGTGGCCAGACACTTATTTTTGGTCTTGATGTCGGCAATCTCCACACCAAGGACAAAGTTTCATTATGGTTGAAATGGTGCAAATATTAAAAGAGGTAGGTATCATAAGAGTTTTTGAATTAGTAAGATATGGAATAAGAACCTACCAAAACTAGCGTCATTATACTATTGTCACTGAAACTGCATCTTGCTGATTAATTAGTTGTTGAACAGGTGGAAGCATTTACAACTTCTTTTAATTTTGTTTCATAAGCTGATCTCTTGCGCTTACCTTGTAAATCTTGCGTGTCGATGTTAAGATCATGGCAAACTATTTTCAACATCTTGAGGTTGACATTGTGTCGTTTCTTATATCTGATGAGTTCACAAATGTTATTATGTGTTTGACATAATTGGATGCTCTAGCCCAACTGCCTCGAGAACAGAAACCAGAAGTTGTTGATGATCTCTCTCTCTCTCTGTCCTCCTCTACTTTGAAGCAATTCGGCTATAAAAATATCTTGAAATCTGTTGTGCCGTCAAAAATTCTGATGCAATGAACAGTCTGTTTCCTTGTGTGTCTTTCTTGATGCGCATTTCTTTTGCTACAATTATAGGGTCACATTTTGTGCCACTTACTTCACCCAGATTAAACTTTTCATTTAGGAAATCCTTTTGTTTTGGGCACCAAAGAATTTCCTCTCGTGCCTCACCACCCAGATACTCCAAGGCAACCTCTGCAGCCTCTGCCCAGACTGTCTAGTATACGTATCAAGGTCATGCAACCACTCCCCTAATGACGGCTCACTGGGTAAAAACTTACACCAGGCTCGTGGCGTGTAATTATAACAAATAACAAAACCCGACTCCCTACTAAAATGAATACTTGCAAACAGGCTAATTTCACCTACGAGCATACCCATAAACCTCTTTTCTTTTGTCCCATTTTTAATTTAGTGTGAGGGCTCAGGTAAAAATCTGTTCTTTTTGTTACATAATAGTTTGTACCTAATAGCTTGGTTTTGGGTTTTGTTTGTTTCCCCTTTCTTCCTTTCCTTCTGACTAAACTTTTGATCATTACTGCATGACGACAGTAACGGCAAAATGACATTGAATGTTTTATCTTCCTAAATGATGTACGTTTAAAAATTGTAAAGATCATTCTGGAATGTAGTTTACCCACACTATCTTTATAAATTCACTAATAATGTAAGTGCATTGTAATTATTAATGCAGTCCTTTGACATTATCGTGCATTGTCAACCGTGCTGGAAAGGGTTCAGGTGGCAAAACTGCTCCTTATCCAAGATCAAAACCTGGTCGGGAAATACCACGGCAAACGACTCAATGAGATACAGCTGGAAGGTAAATAGAATTTACCTCACTTTAAAGTCCCTTTTTCATGCGAAATAGTAACTAAAACTGACAAGGCAAATTATATATAAAGTTTAGCTGTTTATGACAAAGGGCTTGCTTTTTTTTCAGACCTTGTTTATGACACTGTCGGAGAATCCAGAGATACACCAGGACCCTCTGTAGCTTCTGAAGGGTTTGTACATGGAGAATAGGAATATGTCGTCACGAAGAAGAATTCATACCAGAGGATGGAACAAATAAAGATGGCGAAGAAAACGTTTGTAAGAAAACGTTACATTTACATTTTTCTGAAGGCACGATATAGCATGATCAATATAAATTATGGTTAATTTAAAATGAAAGTTTACTTTTTAAAATCTTGATACGAACATCAATCCCTTTCTGCCCCTCAAAAATGGTGTCTGGAGTCTTTGAGAAAACCAAATCTGAAAGCCTTCACACCCTGTAGCTCATCTCCATTGCAGCAATAAAAATTTATCTCAGTATATAAATTTGCAGACAATTGGGTGAAATAGCAACCGTTATTTGCTGTTTTCCATGTTAGTTTTGTTATGTACATTATATATTTTTTTAAATACAATTTTTTAAGCGTTTGAAAGACAAATCCTTCAAAATGGACTTTTTCAAGCATTGTTTGCATTGTTTGGCCATAAGGTTGCTAATTGTGTCTGTGAATCATGCCATGTAATATTGTTTTTCTGTTCTTGAAGCCAAGCATGAAAACCTCTTGCAATGGAATAATTTATATACTTTCAAGAAACTAACTCTGTACAACACAAACCAACATAACAAAAAGTGTGTCAATCAAGTGTGGTGGTGGATGTGTATTAAGCAGAGAGATAATTATGGAAGATGATTAACATTTAACTTAATACATGTAATGTCCTAAAATAACACCTTAAAGTACATTTTGCAACACGGCATTTTAATGTCATATTAGTTTGATATTTTGCAGTCTTCAACAGGAAACCAAGTAGAGAAAAGCAGAAACGTCAACCAGCCAACAGGCACAATTGGGCAGCAGACTTTTTCAAGGATGGGAAAACTCCAGGGCAAGCAGCTGTAAATAATGGTATAGCTAAGAGTAAACGAATGGGAGGTGCTATCTGAAAACTGCATGCTGGTAAAATCAATTGGTGAGTTACACATGAAGAACTAAAGCACATTTGCCAAGTTTGATATTTGAGTACATCAACCTGTTATCTGCATTTTCATGCCTTATCACATGATCTGCCAGTTTAAACCGTCATTAGACATGCACAACACATGAAAAGTGTTTAAAATGTTACAGAGTAACCTTTAGTACTTTACTTCCACCAAAAACTGCTTTTGTGTCCTCACATGGACAAAATGGACCAAGAAATACTTTTGAGTCTCATTTTATTTTGAGCAGTTATTTCTTCTCTATTATTTATTGTTTTGGTGAGGGTCTCCACCTTTAAATTAGGGCCAAATGACATCACCATACATCATATGTGTCCACACATCTCCAAAAGTGACACATTACAAAATTATATTTTTTTATGACCGGTGAAGGGGGAGGGAGTACTCAAATTAGGGTGGTTGTAATGGTGGTCTCTGATTTCCCCGTCACACCACTTGTGTCCCTAGGCAAGTCACTTTACCCTATTGCGTTGTCCTTCGGATGGGACATAAAGCCTTAGGTCCCGTGTACTGGACTTGGCAGTGCACGTAAAAGAACGAGTTGCACTTATCGTGAAGAGTAGGGGTGAAATCCCGCTGCATCTGGTTCGAGATAGGGCCGTACTTGTCATAATGAGTGTGATGTACAACCAACTATTGCTTCTGTATTATTTATATATATAATTGTTTTGGTGGGGGTCTCCACATTTAAATTAGGCCCACGTGACATCACCATACATCACATGTGTTCACACATCTCCAAAAGTGACACATTACAAAATTTATTATTTTTATGACCGGTGAAGGGAGAGGGAGTACTCAAATTAGGAGGGGGTGGTTGTGATAGTGGTCTCTGATTTCCCCGTCACACCACTTGTGTCCATAAGCAAGTCGCTTTACCAAATTGCGTTGTACTTTGGATGGGACATAAATCCTTAGGTCCCGTATACTGGATTTGGCACAGGGTAGAGAGGGCGCCATATATCTGTGTATCGATTGTGCAGGGCAGAACGTGCGCGATATGATAGAGAGCGTGGGAGGTCTCCACCTTTTAAATTAGGGCTACATGACATCACATGTGTTCACACATCTCCAAACGTGACACATTACAAAATTACAGGGGGAGGGAGTACTCAAATTAGGAGGGACTGGTTGTGATGGTGGTCTCTGATTTCCCCGTCACACCACTTAAGCAAGTGTCCTTAAGCAAGTCGCTTTACTAAATTGCGTTGTCCTTCGGATGGGACATAAAGCCTTAGGTCCCGTGTACTGCACTTGGCAGTGCACGAAAAAGAACAATCCATCCACAGATTACTATTTTAATTTCAGACTTAACAAGAAATATACTAATAAACATCTCAATTCACTTCTTTGTCATCCAAAAATATACAATAACACATTCAGTTACATCCAGGCCAAATTAGAAGAATCAATAAACATTCCGCATAAAAACGTTTTAAAATTAAATCCCAATCGCCTCCACTACATTACATTACAATATATTAAAGACATTCAACATCTTTCCAATAATAAAGACATCATTATCAGAATCTCTGACAAAAATATGGGCTTATGCATTTGCAACACATCATGGTACATAAATTAATATAACAGACAAATTATCTGCTCCCCGCTTCAACAGTATATGGTTGGATCACCATTGGAAAGAATTGCTATGGATATTATGGGACCATTGCCAACCACTGAGAGTAGGAATAGATATATTTTGGTAGTTGGAGACTATTTCACTAAATGGGTGGAGGCCTATCCGATCCGATACCATATGAAACAGCTGAAACTGTAACTAAGAAAGTTGTAGAGGAATTTAATTTTCACTTTGGTGTACCACGTGAGATACACAGCGACCAGGGACGAAATTTTGAGTCTAATGTTATGGCTGAAGTGTATAAATTGCTAGGTATTAGAAAAACTAGTACTAGAATATTGCAGCAACATTAGTGGATCCCAAGAGTAATCAAAAAGACTGGGACGAACAAATACAATGTGCACTGTTCGCATACATAAGTGCCATTCAGGAATCAACACAGGAGACTCCTAACATGATGATGCTAGGACGCGAAGTTGAATTACCGATAGACTTAACCATGGAGGTACCCCGAGGAAGACCGTCAGATGAAAATAGTGACTATGCAGAATAATTAAGATGTGATTTATGTAATGCTCATGACAGAGCGAGAAAATGCCTAAGTCATGCAGCTGAAAGACAGAAGAAACAGTACAATCGTACAGCGGATGACTGTAGAATTGTAGAGGGAATGTATGTATGGTTGCATAAACCTATTAGGAGTAAAGGGAAATGTCATAAACGTTCCTGACCTTGGGAAGGAGCTTATCAAGTAGTGAAGCAGCTCACGGATGTGGTCTTTCGTATCAAAAAGAGGAGACAGGGTAACTTTGCTGTGGTACATGCAGACAGACTGAAAGTCTATGAAGGACTGCCTATAAAAGAATGTACTAAGAGAAACATGCAAAGTTCAGACGATGCGGTAATACATAGAAGAAATCCCGAGAGACTAAGAAAAATTCCGATGAGATATGGAGATAGCAATCAATTTTACGTTATTGTTACAAGTGAGGTGAATTAATGATATGTTGTACTTCTTATTTATTCTATTTATGACAGAAATACAAAGATGGAGCTGGCTGATCTGAGTGAGATAATACAGGAGAGAAGGATCTTCAACTGTGAGGAATGTGGGTTGAAGTTTGGAAAACAATTTAATTATGATAGACATCGTATGACACACATGGAATACAGAAATAGATTTCATTGCATGCAATGTTCACAAAGTTACATACTGCGAGATCACCTAAAACGCCACTACCAATCAGATCACTCAGGATGTATGGGAGACCTAAAGCGAGTACAGCCCCAAAGATCAGACGACAAGAAGAGCGAGACAAGGAGGAGCGGGAAGAGAAGTTAAGAGAACAACAGGAGCAGAAAGAGAAGTTAAGAGAACAGGAGCAAAAAGAGAAGTTAAGAGAACAGCAGGAGCGGAAGAAGCAAGAGGAGAACTGCCAAAGCAGCAGCAGAAGTTAAGAGAACAGCAGGAGAAGAAAAGGGAGGAGGCAAATCAGGAGGAGCCAAATCAGGAGGAGCCAATGGAACATCCCGAGGAGACAGATTACGAAGCAGAGGAGGAACGTGATCAGATTTTGAGGATGCGTTTGACACTGTCAATGAAGTAGGACCACCACGAAGGGGGGAAAGGAAAATTGCTCATGTACAAAAATGAAGAGGAAGATGATAGTTAGGAAGACGAGGCAGAGAAGAAGGGTGGAAGGAGACACTATTGGAGGCCACTACAAATAGATAAGTTGCTCAAGAACAACCTGGTACGAATAACCGAGGAACATGTTGTGAAGTCATATCAGAAATATAAGCCGAATTAGGAAATACTTGAATAAAAGTGCTGCTGAACAAATTATACATGCATTCGTCACATCACGGCTCGATAACGGGAACGCTCTCCTTTACGGTCTTCCGCAGAATCAAATATCTCGTCTTCAGCACATACAAAACACAGCAGCTCGTGTTGTGACTTTGTCCAGAAAGTCATGCCATATCACGCCAATCTTGAAAGAACTGCACTGGCTTCCTGTTTCACAGAGAATTGTTTTTAAACTTATGCTAATTGTTCACAAATCTTTTAATAACATTGCTCCAATTTATATTTCTGAACTACTTAAAGTCTACACTCCATCACGCAATTTGCGCTCCAGCAACATGTCACTCCTCAAGGAACCAACTTCAAAACGGAACTGGGGTGATAGGTCGTTTTCTGTCGCAGCTCCGAGACTCTGGAATCATCTTCCAACTAAACTCAAATCTTGTCATAGTATAACCAGATTCAAGTCGATGCTTAAAACTCATCTTATGTCACAACTCTTCAAAGATGATGTATATTTGTAATTGCATTGTAGGTACATGTATCTCGGTACATAATTTGTTTTCCCTATGCTATCATTGTATATTGTTTGTATTAATGTTTTTCTTTGTTTCCGCGCCTTGAGCGCCCAGCAGGGTGGATATGTGCGCGCTAAAAATCTTTATTATTATTATTATTATTATTATTTGACAGGAAGGGTCGACTCGTCCGACAAGACACAACTAACCGAACGTATGAATTAAAAACTAAGCTTAATGAAGAATAATTAACAGCCTTCTCGAAAGTACATATGTACAGTGTGTCAAATTATATTTGTTACTTGTTTATGAAGTTGTTTAATATTATTTATAATTTGAGAGTTCCACCATATTAATTAAAGTACAAAGTTCTAAAGATAGGAATTTTTTATTGGGAGTTGTGTATAATTATAGCTAAAGAGCTTTGTAACATAATCTAAAACGATGAAGTTGATGAGTAAAATTGAAGTCATGTACTAATAATAGTATGAGGTAGTGTTTAAGACATTAAATATTTTATAATTAATAAAAGTTATTTATTATGAGCTGAATTAAATTGGCTGAGGACAGCAAAACCTTGGGGGAAGGCTGTGTGACGAAAATGCCCCCTACATATGGGTCATTTTCGTCAATCAAACCTTAATAATCATTACTGGTAGGTATTAATGTTTTCGGTGACATTTTTCTAAGCTTCTCTTATTTCTAAATATTTATGATGTGGATTGACTTGTGTGTAACTGTTGTTATTCACGTGAGCATGCTGTTCACATACTGTGCTATAAATAGTTTGTGTAAATTCAAGATGGCGGATTTCAGTATAAGTCAACGGTTATGATTGGTCCCAAGTTTGCAAATTATTATCTGTAAATTTAGCATAGAAAACACAGATTTTTAAAAGTATAGTTACCAAGTTTTATTTGGTAGAAAATTTGCCCATTATATATTTATTGATAAATCTTTTCATACTACAGAAATAAGTCGTACTCTTTGTAAAATTATCGTCTGCTCAGTGTTTACAAAGTTGAATATTCATGAATGACCTCAAACATTTTTATCAATGAAATTAAGTGGTGTTTACGTTCATTCGTGAACTCAATTGACGGCCTTAATTAGGAAACAGTATTATTTGATGGACGTCATTGGGATAAATGGAGAGAAGGCGGAGACACTCCTACGTAAAATTGATCCTTCGGAGATGATAGAGACGTTTGGAAAACTAGACAACCACTAACACACACACCAAGCTAATGTGTATATTTTTGGGGTTATTAGCAATAGTGATATTATTAGGGTGGGGGAGCGGAGGCCTCACGTGCGCACCTATTGTGATGAAACAAATTGTTTCTCAAGTTAGTTTTATAATATATTTCTTGAAAACTTGATGGTTGAAACATTAAATATTTATTGAGGTTTGTTGCTTAGTGCCCAAAAGCATAGTGTACATAAGGTTGTTAAAAACCAAGCACTGACAAAAACTAATACAAAACCTAAACCTTATTTCAAGTGTTTTCACGTTTTAAGAAAGCTCAAGCATTTACAGCTCAAGAAAAATGGTTGAAAATAAATAATGAATCCCTGCATGTACTGTATGTATATATATATTCGAAAAGAACGCAAATCTGTAAATGTTTCTGCTAAATAAGGTACAGCAATTTTATTAAATGCCAAATTTAAAATTTATTTTATCAACATACTACACTCAGACAACCTTTTGATGATTATATTTATACATGTAGCCCTAAATATAAACTGGTTCTGGAGAGTTTAAACCAAATCTTAGATAAAAATAGGCCCTTTATTGCCTAAATCTGTATAAATCACTTATAAATGCAATTTGTTTCATTGTTAGTGTTTAATAATTATTTTATGCAGCGAAAGATTGTGGAAAATATTTGGAAAACACGGTAGAATAAAACTGAATGCAGATACTTTTCTAATAGATTAATTGGAGATAGAGAACAATGATATTTTACACCAGTGAAACTAACAACTCAGCTATTGATCCTTTTCATCTGATGCCACATACATGTACCAAAATTGTTTACAGATGTCAGAATCGCACCCCTCAGCAGATATTGATAGTATAATGGTGTGTATGGACAGCACACCACATTTGAAAATGGAGAAATGGAGCACACCCGTACCACAGTTTTAGATCAATGAACTAATTGATGGTTTTGGTATGGTATTATGACATTAAAATAATTACTGTGCAAAAGCCTCAAGCCTCTAGCGCCCTCCATTGACTGTATTGTGTTAGAAATTCCCATGATTGCAAACTCTACATGTTTTCCTATGCCCTTTTCGAAACCACGGCTTCGCCTTCGTCTCCGGCTTAGGCTAGCTACGCTCCCTCAGTTGTTTTGAATAACGCGTGCTTTGCGTTCAGGGCTTCACAGGAGGACGGAGCCTATAGCCGGAGTCCAAGCTGAAGCCGTGGATTCGGAAACGGCCCTAATTACTAAGCCAGCTAATTGCCCTTTAATAAACATAAAATCACAGGTTAATCACAGTAATCAATCAGCAGATTTTCCTCCCGTGCGTACATAAATCACAGTGAGTACAATTTTAGTTGATTATAAGGGGGATATTTGAAGGTCTTTTGAATTGTTATTATCACATCGTTATTTAAATTAGTTCGTTGTTTACCAGTTACGATATGCTATGGAGTTATGGTTGATAAAATGTTCCTAAGTTCTTATAATACTTGTAGTTTGTTGATGGTTAGGCCTATATTGAACTTTATAGTTTATACTGGGATTAATAACAGTTTCTGGGATAATTGGTTACATTTATATTGGATAACTTACATGTAAACCAATTCTTTAAATGGGATTACACTGTACAACTACAAGCACACTGGGCCCTATATATAAGTCACATCAGTTAATTATCAAGGTCCTGTCCCTGTTAGTAGAATGTATGGAGTTCTCATAACATTTGATTATTCCATTATTTTAAAAGCTAAATCTAATGAGGAGTCCTCCAGATTCAGCAAAAATGGTTTGTGTGTTAATGTCTGCATTACACTATAAATATTGTGCAGAAATTGTTACATGTACATGGCTTCAGGTACGAGTGCACAATCCATTATTGCATGTGAGACGTGCTGTACCTCATATTTCAAAAAACAGGGAAACCACTGTCCACATTTGTAAGTGGACAAATTATGTTTTTTATTTGCTCTTTCTCTGTAAGAATCGTCACACAAAAGCAATCTCTTCATAAAAGGAACAAGCAACCAGGAACTGTAACAAAATACCTTCACAGCCCTAAGACGTTTTGCATCTTCCTTACACTGTACCAAGACAATGCAAAGCACATGAATGTCAGTCAACAGACCTTGTAAAAGACGACAATGTTGATTGCCGACTTTATTATCGTTGCCGATTAAATGCCAGGCAGTAGGAGATACAGGCACAAATCGGATGCATATATTTGAGTGAGATTTGCGGAAATGGTGGAAGAAAAGACATAATATCGTCATGTACATACCAAGAACAATTATACGCGATTGACTTTCAAAGATTTTTTTCCAAAACAAGCTATCCACATAAGTAAAACATGATGCTGGTTTGTACATTTGTGCAAAGCAATATCTCATTAATTAAATTAATTAAAATTTAGTCATTTGCTCATGCAAATCAATTAAATTAATATATTTACATTTCTGTGACTCTGAACAGGTAGTTAGGGGTCTTTGATTCCGTCGCCGAGTTGATGGCTCATCGGCCAGAGACCCAGAGAATGTATTATGTCGCACATCAAGAAACATGCAGTCGGTAATGGCATTGTATACATGCACCAATAGTACGTTTTTACTTTTAGTTCATTTTAAAAATAAGATCAGCAGTTCTGTGTTCGGTAATATATTTAAACATGATCATATGAAGATCATCATATGAAGAGAGAACAGTTTGTGGTATCACCGTGTAAATTAACACTAGTTGTGAGTTATTTGCCATGCAATTAGCTTTTGGTGAAGTGGCAGTATACTATATCCAAGATGCTGCACATGCTATAGTGCAAATTACATGCAACAAAACAATACAATACAATGAAGGCATTTATATAGCGCTCTTACACAAACAGTATCACAGCGCTTTACAGTGAGATGCAAGTACTATTTAAAAATACACAGTGCCTAAAATAAATGAGTCTTAAGAGATGTTTTAAATTGACTCAATGAAGAAGCATGACGGATACCAGATGGTAGTTCATTCCAAATGTTGGGTGCAGCAGTATAGAAACCCTTGTTAGCCGCAGTTAAATTTGTAGTTGGCTTTTTGAAGATCCGGGAATCAGAATTTGAACGGAGTCCACTGTGGTTAGGTTGGAATGGTGTAATAAGCTCACAGAGATAGGATGGCGCAGAGTCAGTAACACATTTATAGGCAATAGTCAATGTTTTTAAATCAATCCGGTCTTGAACGGGAAGCCAGTGAAGCTGTCGTAGGAGAGGAGACACATGGTCATACTTTTTAGCCTTGAAAATTAATTTTGCAGCACGATTTTGAAGCCGTTGAAGACGTTTGATCTCTTTGCTAGAGGATCCTTGGAGAAGTGAATTTGCATAGTCCAAACGTGCTGTGACCAGAGCACGGACTGCATGATGACAAGTGATTTCATCAATAAATATACGAACTTGCGACAGATTTCTTAAATGAAAGTTAATGGTTTTGCATATTGAAGATGCATGGTTAGACATACTCATAGTACTGTCAAAAATAACACCAAGGTTTTTTACACATGAGGATGGTTTGTTAACTGTATTACCAATTGTAATGGTGACGTCATATAATGTTTTCAAAAGTCTATGGTTGGCAGCAACAAAAAATTCAGTCTTTTCATCATTGAGGAGGAGCATATTTTGTGACATCCATACCTTGATGCTAGAAACACAAGCGGATAAACTTGAAAGTGCACGATCTGTTTCACCAGGTTTCCTGGGATCAACACACATATATAATTGGGTGTCATCAGCATAAAAATGGAATTTGACACCATAATGATGCTTAATAATATCTGAGAGTGGGTGTGTGTAGTAAGAAAACATCTGAGGTCCGACACAGGAACCTTGTGGTAAACCACAATCAAGAGTTTGCGGATCAGAATAGTTATTGGCAATCTTAACTCTACAAGTCCTACCAGTAAGATAAGACTGAAACCAGTTGGAAACATTATTATGAAAACCAAAAACACTAGACAATCTATTTAACAATATACAATGGTCAATGGTGTCAAAAGCAGCATACAAAAGCACCACACAAACGGCTTATCGATTGTCAATCGCACGTATTATATCACTTTTGACTCTCAACAACGCCATCTCCGTGCTGTGGCCAGACTTGTAAGCTGATTGAAATTTACGGTGTAAGTTATTATCAATATGATCAGAAACACGTGTCAAAGCAGTCTTCTCAATAACTTTGGATAGAAAAGCAGTGTTTGATACTGGTCTGTAGTTTTTCAAAGTGTCCTTATCCAAGGAAGGCTTTTTCAATAAGGGAGTAACCACTGCATGTTTCATAACAGTGGGAAAAATTCCAGTACTCAGTGAAGTGTTCACGATAGATGTAATGGCCGGGACCATGATGTCCATGTTCTGTTTAAGGAGCCATGTAGGTAGGGGATCCAACGAGCATGATTTATTGGGTGATTTTGAAATTATTTTGCGCACTTCCTCCTGATCAGCAGGCTTAAATTCAGAAAACATAGGAACAGAGTGATTAAGCACTGGTATGGACAATGGCACATCATCAAACTTAGTAAAATCAATTCTGTTTCTAATATTAACAATTTTGTCAGCAAAGTATTTGCTAAACCGATCACTCGGATCTTTAGATGAGTCCATGTAAGGAAGAGCTGGAACATTTCTATTAAGTAAAGTATTGACAGTTTTAAAAACTGTTTTAGTGTCTGCAGTGGATAGTTGTTTTGTGTAATATCTTGATTTTTCTTTCTGAACAAGATGAGAAAAATCATTAATACTGTCAAGATAAAGCTGATGGTCATTAGGATCGCCAGACTTCTTCCATTTGCGTTCGAGCATACGACGTTTGCGTCTCGCAAGATGAATTTCATTGGAGTACCAAGCCGGTTGTGATTTGAATTTGTGTGTACGAGTAGTAACAGGGCAGTGATTATCAAGAACAGAAATAATGGTCATATTATAAAATGACACCTGAAGATCAAGGCTGCTTTCACAAGGAAAAACCTGAAATGCAATTTCAAGATCTTTAGCAAAGGTTTCAGTGATGCTGCGATAGTTCCTCGAGTTTGAAGTGATCATTTTGCTGTCGGGTTTAGAGAAATTAATGGAGCAATCAACAATAAAGTGATCCGAGTTCAGAAAATTAGAGACTCCACTCTCAACAATAAGGCCGTCATCAGGGCGCGAGATGAGAAGATCAAGAGTGTTGACTCGTTGACATTAGTTTGTTTGGGCCGAGTGCCTGGACCCCAAGACTCGTTCTGTTTCCCAAATTAAAACCTCATTGGGACACTAAATATTTTTGTGTGAAGGTGGTCTATATTTTCCGTATCGGAGATCATAAAATTGCATCATTATATGTGGTGGAATCTAGTAGCTTGTTGTTTTTCATATCAACCAATAACCCAAAATGTCGCAAGAAATCTGCTCCCAAAATTGCAAATGGCACATCAGCAATCGTGAAAATCCATCGACATGCACGTCGTAAACCCAAATCAATGGTCAATGAACGCTCACCGTATGTAGGTATCCGTGTCTTGTTGACTGCCTCGAGCACAAAATCACTCTTACGGTATTGCTTGTCCCGTGGCGTAGGAGGTACGATGCTAACCTCGGCACCGGTATCCACAAGGCACTTGGAGCCAGTGATCTTGTCGAACACATGAAAAAGGCGACATTGAATGGGTGTGCCAGCGGATGAAGTCGCCCCTATTCGCTGGCCTTGAAGTTTCCCGGGGCCGAAGGTGAATTGTGCTTGCGTGCGTAGCTACATTGGTCCTTGCAGTTACGAGCCTTATCCCCATATTTCCAGTGATACCAACATAGATCTGTCGTGTTGTCCCCAGCGGCACAGGCTTGGATTGCTGAAGCGGGCGGTGAAACTTCAACGATTTTGTCGGCAAGCTTTGCGAGTTGTGTGATATCCACATCACTAGTTGAGGCCAGGATAAGCTGGACATTGGTCGGAAGACGTTGCATGAATAACTGCTTTAGAATGGAGGGCTCCAGTGTACGATCCCCGAGTAGTTGCTCCATTTTGCGCAGTAGTTGCGAGGGCTTTTTGTCCCCGAGCTCTTCCGTTGTTAGCAGCTTCTGTAGGCGCTTTTGCTCTGACTCACTAGTACGTTTGATAAGTTCTTCCTTAAATTTGGTATATGGTTGGGCAGACGGTGTGTTGATCAACAAATCTCTGACCTCTTGAGCGATGGAAGGCTGCAGAGAGGCTATGACATACGAGTACTTGGTGGGCTCTGATGTAATCCCTCGAGTGACGAATTGCGCCTCAACTTGCGCAAACCAAATCACTGGATCATTGGGCCAGTACGGTGGGAGTTTCACGGATACTGCACTGACCGGCGAAGTTGCATGGTCCGGGGTTGAAAGCCCTGATTTAGTAGTCATCTCACGTGTATGGGTCACCACTTTGGTGAATTGATCTTTAGTTTGTTTCTACTCCGCAAATAACAATGGGAAATGTTTATCCAACGTAAGATTTCAACTCACCCAACTTTGTCTGATCTGGAGAATGGCGCAGGGCTTTGGTCGGCTGGGAAAACTGGAGAGCATGCAAGTACATGTATCCTCAGACTGAGTATTATGTGTCGTGGATTGTTCACAAAGTACAGACGGCGAACGAACAATAGACGATATACAATGACGATTAACAGTTAACTTATGAACTCCTCAAAAAGGTCGAAAAGCGGTAAAAAATATCTGACGAAAGTGCATGAAAACTCACAATCCAAAAGCTGGTAATATCCAAAAACCATGTGAGTCGAAAAACTAGCGAAAAAGTCAATGAAGAAAACAACGTATATACAGCACTGTACAGCGTACCAGTGAGCGAGTAAAGCTGGCGTTGATTGGCCTTTCGCATCACGTGATGTAAATATTTACAAAAATGTACATGAAAGTAAGGTAGTCACCACAATAACATGCCCCAAAGTAATACAAATCTACGCAGTGCCCCAACCCTTGCCCCCCCCCAAAAAAAATAAAATAAAATAAATAAAAATAACATGATCAATTCAAAACAGTATAAAATGAATATAAAAAAAAACATGTACAGTAGAGGAATTGTGTCGCCTTTCAGAAACATGTTCAAAAGACAAATCGTACGATAAGTTATATCAATGGAAATGCATCATTCGGCAATGCACTCTGTATATACAACCTGTATGGGTGACACATTGTGAAACAATGTCTTCTTGGAAGAATCAAGTTATGTGAAAGAACCAGGATTACTTTCTTACCATGCAAAGCTTCAAATGAATCATGTATCAGAATTTCCCTTTGTCACTTTTCATCAATTATAAAATTTGCCTTTACTAATTTACTGTTATTTCAGAGTTACCATTTTGAAACATCAAATATTCAAAGAGAGTCATGACGGATCATGTGACAACCAAGAAACAGTGTGAAGACCATTTCAAAACAAGGATTGTACTGGATGATTGCTTGACCCCCTTGAATTCCTGCTGCTGCTGTACCAGACAACGTACCCACTACATCTTATCAGTAGCAGTGCCTTGCTATTCACTAACTTGGTAATATCCCAAAGGCACTGGAGAAACATCTTAAAGAAATTGGCACATTAGAAAGGGTCATGCGGCACTCATGCGGCATGGGAACAGCAAGGATCTTGCAAAATACCGTCGAGATTTAAGGTTATGATATATAGCTTGGTCCAAAGAGTTACAAGTAGAAAAAAACATCTTTCTTTTGTGAACCCTGAAATCAAAGTTATAATAATTGTTATTTACTTCAGAAAGTGGCATTCTTGGAAACACAATAATCTTGCTAAAGACCCTCGAGATCTAAGGATACGGGATGTAGCTTGACTCGAGGTGTAACTGGCAGACATACCCTGCGGTGAGTTAGCCCTACTGTTGTTTACAGTAGGTAAATTAATTATTTTTAATTACTCCTTAATTAATTGGTCAAAAAAATCAATTCTCCATAAGTGCTCCCTCCATACCAATGAAAAAACATACTGAGAGCTCAGAGAACTGGGTCACTGCGGTCACCATTAAAGTCAGCCACAAAGTGCCATGCCTGTGGGGTCCCTATGGGAATTGTGTACAGTTTGGCTTAGCATTGGGTTTCATAACAAGGTCATAAGGGCAGATAACATATATAAAACAAGCCTGAAAGCGGCTCAGAGTGCCTCTCAAAGGGGTTTGTGATTGATCTTTGACAGGTCTATGGTATTTTAAGCCAATTAGAACTTCCAGGTTTGGGGGGGGGGGTGGATACTGGGGTATGGCTGTTAGTGGGGGAGGGGTCAGAGGATGGCGGTACTTCTTAGTAATTCATGACCTTCGTTTGTAGCTGGCTGTTATGAATGGGCCAGGGGTTCTATATATAGCAGGAGCTTGTATTCTATGGGTAGTACTAGTAGTGTAGAAAAATGTGCAACAAGGAATTACTCCAGGTAAATGGCGATTTAAAAAAAAACTACTGTAAAAAACAGTAGGTCTCCTGAGAATACGTTGCTTCAATGAACAAATTAATTGACAAATAAAAATATTAAAAGTGAAAGTCACATTTTTTCAATGATAAAAAACATCTCTAGACCCTCTGAAACAAGTTGAGATTTATAAAATTAGGGAAATCAGTTAATTAACCCAGGTAATTAACGATTTTATGACCTACTGTAAACAATTGTGAGTCTCATGGGACCGGATTTAATTGCTTTACCACACGCACCGCACTGATAACCCTGTTATTAATAGGCAGATCACACAAATTGTAATATTGTTGGTAAATCATTTACATTTTCTTTACAAAAATCTGAAAGATTTTTTTAAATCTGACGTACTGTTCTTGAATTATGATAAATTAATGATGTCAAATTTGCATAGCAGTTTAAATATTTTACATTTTAATTACTAACTTTCTATATCAATTAGCAGATTTTATCAATCAAAACTTGAAATTTACCAATATTCAGGCAGGGAACTTAAAAATAATAAAGAGCAAATGTCACACATCTTTTAATTTTGGACATACACACAGATTTTTTTTTATACATAGATTGTGTACAAAAAACAACAACCATGTTTTAGATGTAGCGGGCGAACGTAACTGTTAGGTAAAATGTTACCAGACAGGCGTTAGGTAAAATGTTACACAATAATGACCTAACATTTTACTTTGTTATTGGGTTAATATTTACATGAATTTTAGGTAAATGCCAGTTCTGTAAAATCTTACACATTTTATAGCATAAAGTTGTTACCTTTATTCTATGTAAAATTCAATCAACAATACCCGTTTTATAGGTAAATACTTTACCTTTATTCTGTGAAATTATTCCTAAATTTTACTTTTTGTATATGTAAAATGTTTACTTGTGTGTCGGCATGTCATAACATGTTGTGGATGTTTGTTTTGCGACATGATACTGCAAGCAGACGTTTGCATGGAAACTCAATTGTTTCTGTGATTACACCAATCACAAATATGACCCTGGGTAGTCTATTAACTGAAGATCACTAAAATCGAAATTAACTTAGTTAATTACTCAACTTGAAACATTCTATTGGGTTTTTTAACCCATGTCTTTAATTTCTTCTCCATATTGACAATGTGGTAGTGTACTTGTATTAAATGTGTGTGTACGTGTGCATGCAATAATCACACGTGCGCACGTACGGTGGGAAAAACACATATATCAATGTAAACTGAAGGATTCCCATGTGCTTCGTTGTAAAACGTACGAGTTACTTGTCAAGTTTCTCTTCACTTCGTTAAATTTTACAAAACATTTGTAATATTTACAGTAATATTTACCCTCAAAATATGTATGTTATTTTGTACAATAGAATTTAGTATATTTTTTTCGTTGAATTTTACTTTAAGTATTTTCTTAAATAACTTTTTCTACATAACTTTTTTTTACCATTTGTTTTCTGAGTGTAGGGATTCCTAAATATGGTCCATCATCCTATTATTTTGTTCTAAATGGGAAATGATGGAATTGGTGAAAAATTACTAAGTCCAGTTAATTAATAAACATAAATGCTCTTACTTGAGAACATTTCATCTGACGAGCCTGAAATTTGGCACAAATAATGTCACAAACGATTTGTTTTATAAAGATGTGAAGAATAAAAAATTGGCATATATAATTAATATTAGTGTTTTGTGCTTCATTATGTATTCATAAATGCTCTTTATCAACAATTATTTCGTATACATTTCTGAAACTCATTTTTAGGGGTAGGCCTATTTGTGATTTTTTTTTAATATCTTCTTCAGAGGGCAATCCCTTTACATTATATGCACCCCTGACAAAATAAATAAACTTGGATCCTTTTCAATATGATTTTGTCCACAACAAAGACTTCTTCGGTTTATTTGGATGGCGACACCATCGACCAGAGTTTCCTTGAGTTGTTTCTTCGTTGT
Source organism: Zoroaster sp. YZ-2022 (assembly GCA_029582265.1). NCBI lineage: Eukaryota > Metazoa > Echinodermata > Asteroidea > Forcipulatida > Zoroasteridae > Zoroaster > Zoroaster sp. YZ-2022. Next base: position 6,600,309 of record CM055817.1, on the reverse strand, counting down.
TCTTGGTTAGTTTCAAGAAGTGTTGAATGTGATTGATGAGGTAAATGGAAAAACAAGTGAAGAAAGTTATTCAAATCACCTGGAAAATAACGTATTCATTACATATTATGTATAGTACCAAAATGTCACTTGACCCCATACATTGCCGTTTCCTTTTTTATACATCACCCCATGAGCCACGATTCACAGCATGTACATTTACCTACCCCGTAAACTTCCACTTTCTGTGTTAAGTTAAGTAACAATAAACGCGCGAAAACAAAATAACCTGGAAGGTGGTATTTTGTCAGCAGGAGATCAAGTTCCTCACTCAACAGCATTTAAAAAAAATCCAAGTCGTCGTCGTGAACTGCGCATGATGCATTTCCGTTCGTGTTTCAGTTATAGCAATAATTGTTTTGGGGATGAAGCCCACACATTACTATACAAATAGCAAAAGTACGGTATCAATAAGGGACCCACACACGCACGCGAAAACTGAAAAGGTACAAAGGGGAGGGGGATTTGGGCTTCCTTGACCATTGGATCCAGAAAATCCCTGTCCACATGTCCCCACTACGTCCCACGTTACGATCCAATAGGTGCTTGAGCGGGGAGAGACGGGAGTAATTGAGCACGGATTTTGTCTTTATGTGTTTTTGTTGATTTAAATACCCTTTTTGTCAACCTTTTAATCCCATTTACTAAAAAGGAGGGGAGAATAACCTATTCCTCTTTATTCACCCCGAAATAGGCTATATTTTCAACAAAAAGTTTAACCAACCATCAAATACTCAATCCCGACCCTATAGTACCACTACATGCCTTTTGCGCGGTGCAACATATAGCCGAACACTCAAAAACTTGTAATTGTTTTATTTTAAGGGGCTTTACTTTAATTCTTCTTTGAAAAGTACGAGAAAAACCTTTTTACATACAATATAATACAAAATCAACAAATTCTTGATTTATAATATAAAAATATCGTTTTTCCAGGATGCATTTTAACCACTAAATCTGATGTAAATAGTGGGTTATTATCTGGATTCCCAAAATGAAATCGACTGTATACGTGTTTCTAAAGGATTTTAATTTTTGTTTTTCAATTGAATGCAAGAAGTGGACAGTTAATTTTATTTTCCTAAAAAAATTATACCTGGAAACATATCCTTGATTTTTAATTAACAAAATTGAGTCAAAAACGGGTCATTATGTGGTTCAGCAAGAATTTTTTTGTCATCCCAAAAAAGACATTTTATGCATGAGTACATATTTAGATACTGTTGTTCTTAAAAGTATGTCATGTTTTAAGATATACCTCCAATTAACCTCAAAGAAATTCGTATGTTTATAGGAAATTAAAAAGATTTTTAATTTTCGCCAGTTCTCGCTCAAATGTTGCGTTCACCAACAGAGGGCGTTTCATTTGGGTCAATATGTGGTTTGGAAAGGAATATGAATGCTATGCTCGGGCAACAATTTTTTTTTAAATTATTGGTCACGAATACTTAATCTTTAAACAATATTGATCATATTAAATAAATTCTTTGTAAATTATTTTTATGTTTCAGTATTTTTACAATTTACCTGCGTTGAGAACATACGCATTTATGTCCATTTAAACAAAATTGTGATTTAAGGTATAGGATACTGCATCCAACACTTCTGGAGTACGCTATTGTAGCCTACAAGAAACATTTTCCTATAACGGTATCTGGAAATCTTTATTTTTTTCTTAGAGATTTCTTTGACTGGCTGTTAAAATTATAGTTTCCTAGTGTGACATATCACCGACATCGAGGTGTCTAAAGTAAGCCCACAACACCTGTCCACTTCAGTATAGTTTTGGTAAAAATGTCACCCGTTAATCATGAAAAATGTTCGTTTTAGAGGACGGGAGAGTTGTATAGCACTCTTAACCAGTTCGCACCGGGAATAACAGTTTTTCCGAACCCCCGTGGCGGGTTTATTTTTACCGCACAAACCCGAACAATGGTGCTCACCAGAGCGTGACCGGGGAGACCGCGTCTTCCACCGTATGCTTATGGCTCGTTGCCATGTCGACCGGGAATCTATACAAATATTCACGAGAATCCTGTGGCGTGTTTAGACGCTCTCCGATCCGCTGTCCAAAAAAAAAATGTGCGTGTATACACGGTCTCCGACGCGAACTGGTTAAACCTAAAGTGTTGAATCAACCTTTATGATAGTTCGATGAGTAACAACACTTTATGAAGTTAAATTCAACTCAAAGAAACCCTGCGGCGCGTTTGACAACACTACTTTATCCCGTCCCGCGAGCCCTACTGTTTTTTACAGTAGGTCATAAAATCGTTAATTACCTGGGTTAATTAACTGATTTCCCCAATTTTATGAATCTCAACTTGTTTCAGAGGGTCTAGAGATGTTTTTCTTCCTTATTAATTAATGATTTACTTAATTAGTTAATTAACACTACGTTCCTAACATCGTGTCTTACCTTTATTTAAAAGCAGTTTTTTTTCTATGCTGCTACCCACAGAATACATGCTCCAGCTAAATATAGAACCTCTGGCCCATTGATAAAAGCCACCTGCCACCTAAGGTTATCATACCAAGACGTCACCATTCTCCGACCCCCCCCCCCCCCCCAACAGCCACACCCCCCAACCTGGAGATTCCAAGTTGCTTAAAATACCACAAGACCTGTCAAACATTAATCACAAAGGCCTTTGTTTATGAGGGTGCCCCTGAGCCGATATCAGGCTTGTTTTATAGATGTTATCTGCCCATATGACCTTGTTATGAAACCCAATGCTAATCCGAACTGTAAACAATTCCCATAGGGACTCCTCAGGCATGGCACTTTGTGGCCGAGATAATGGTGACCGCAGTGACCCAGTTCTCTGAGCTCTCGGTATGTTTTTCCCCATTGGTATGGAGGGAGCACTTACTGAGAATTGATTTTTGGACCAATTAATTAAGGAGCAATTAAAAATAATTAATTTACCTACTGTAAACAGTAGGGCTCACTCGCCGCAGGGAGTCAAGTTAAGTCTAACTTAATCATGTTGATTCAACACTTAAAATTTAAATCCAACTTTATAAAGAGTTGTCATAGTGACCAAACTTTAAAATGTTGGTCCCACTTTAGTTTTAAGAGCGGTAGGGCAACGTCATTGGTGATGAACGATTAATTCATAAATAATAAATACAAATTAAACAAATAAACACACACATATAATAAATAAATATATATATATATATATATATATATATATATATATATGTATACATATACATTTTTTTTAAATAGAAACGACGAAATAATACCCTATGCATCAACTAACATAGCACCTCGCGAGCGACAGGTTAAACCAAAACGGGAGCTATTTGACGTATGACACACGTAGGCCTACATAATTAAGTACACAATATGCATTTATATTTAGCCTGAAGATCTGACGTCACACGCTTTGAGCTTTGCATCCCAACTTCGTTCCCACGCATGTACGATCTCGCCGATCCGTTGTTCTCAATATGCCTTGCTTGATCAAAACGACAACGCGCGCTATTATGGGAACAAGGTTCCCTGAGCTGCAGTATAAGCGCGTCCGAAAATATATACATTTATGCAAATAATTAACACGTGACGAATAGCAGCGGCAAATATGAAACTTGACCTTGAACTTCAATAGTCGGGTAAGCCTCACGTCACATTCCATACATTCCACACATTTTTTCGGCGTTTCAACATTTTTCGTTGTAATTATTGAATGGGCGTTTGTTTTATTTACTGAAAAATAACACAAATATATAGTATATAGAGTAATTCGACACAATTTTTGTATTTTTAATCTACAATATTTTCGTCGCCCAACAGTTATAACTTACAATAGCCTAATAATACTAATAGGACTAACGTTAGCTACGTACAAGTCTGTTAGCTTATTAATAAATACTAACTAAACGTTTAACGTTCGGCTGAACGTTACCATTAAAACCCAAAAAGCAAATTATCTGCTAACGTTAAAGGGGTAGTATCGTTAATATCAGAGCAGACTTTCGAAAGGTCATGGAATCGATGTTCCAGTTTAAAATTAACAAAGTGATTGAAAAATATTAGCTCATTTATACAGCAGCAACGCCAACGTTTAATGACCTTACAATACATTAATATTAAATATAAAAGTAGGCCTAGCACTTCGCGCTTCGATTCCATGCCCTGTTGATCGTGACGATACTGTCATTAAAATACTAATAACTTAGACCGTGAAAGTCCAGCGCGTATTATTCAAACATTTTTGGGAACCTTGGGTCCTCCGACGTAACGTTATAACTTATTTCTTTGATGTGTGAAGGAAACAAAATTAACAAAGAACATTAGCGGTCAAAATTCAACGTATCTAAGTTAGGCATTGCTAGGCATTTTCCAGTCTAACGTTTGTTAAAAAACAATTTCGCATTATAATCGAATTAAACGTTAGGTTGGTGCTCTGTTTACAGTGCCACACAGTGCGTTATTTTGCAAGGACCCTGCCTGCAATTGCAAATGCATTTATAGCACTTTAGCCGTGAAAAACTTATCGACGAAGTTAAACTCCACACAGCAATAACTATAAAATTTGCGTCCTATGCAATTAAAGCATTTGGCTAACTTGTTGCTCAGGCTGTTCACCAACACTGCAGGTGTATATCTGCACAGTTCAAATGACAGTCATTGATCTTGAGCAATCATCTTTCATCATCTCATAATGAACAATTATTTTTGACTGTACCACAAATCACAATGAATGTGAAGCAAAAAACAAATGTTTTTTTATATCCGACTTGGCAAAATATTTTATCATTCACATACAACCATAATAAATGTTTGGAATATAATACACCCTACAATAATATTTCCACTCTACCGTTGGCACCTACAAATTAAAGGATCACCAAAAAAGAAGCCCTATAAGTTTCTAGATGGCCCTCCATTCACAAAGTGTTCTTTTATTGATAAACACTGAAAATATTTACATTCATGAGTAGAAAATAAACGAAACATGAACCACCTGAACATTAAGTATTATTGTCACCAAATTATGATTATGTATAATATCTTTATTTAATGGGTATGTGAGGATTTCATGGGTTCTGATAAGTCAAGACCCAATCATGTGGGGTATATTATCATGTGATATAAAGACTAGCTTTGAGAATTAGCACATAATTGTGTAAATATGGCAACAGTTATTTTTTCTTGGGAATAACAGTTATGACTCGGCCTGCACTGACCAGTATATAATTGATTTTGGGATGGACAAAGGTGAGTTCCCTTAACAGTGGCCATCCCCCAAACCAATCATTGCTGGGCAGAGAAAAATGGGTCATCACACTGTTATTCCATAATAAATACGCACTTCAACCAGAGCATATAGTGACAATGATTAAGCAATGTTGTACTTGCAATTAAATAAGGCTTATCATAATTGTTTCAACATTTTCTTTTTATTTATCTTAAATAATGTTGGACACATCATGGGCCATTTCCACCTTATTTCATCAATGTATACAGATACAAGTGAATTACATATATTATAAGATGAAACTATGAATTAGAAGGGCTTCAGTGAAGGGAGGATTTGTGCCTTGGAGCATATTTCACTAAAGTCCTTGTGCGATCATCGCTACATATCCAGCAAGCACATCGATAACTGCAAATCCATCGTTGTTACGATGGCGTTGATTTTGCCTTTCCCTAAAGCCGTCCTCGTTTTGAATAGAAAAAGGAAAAAATGTACAATGTTACAGGCTGATCGCTAAATATGTAGTGACTTCAGTTGGTCATTTTTTTTATATATACAAACTGTCCTTTTGAAGATTGGGGGTCTTGAGTATAGATGTACATGTAAGCCTCTGAACATTGACGACTGCAGAATAGCTTTCCCACAACACTAGGATCAACCAGTCAACCAGCTTTGATTGCTTTCAGTGACAACTTATGTACTAGCTATCGCCTGATAAATGAACATATGGATGAAAAAAAATCACATCAGTCAAGTGTAACATGTGTTGCAAACTTGTTCCAATCTGATACTATAAAATCAATCTACGTTAGAGTGCAGACTAGCTCTTCCTTCAGGTAAAATTTTAAAAGCATAGGAGGAATTGTTTATGTTACAAGTCATAAAATACCAGGTAATTGCCTACACAAGCAACCCTCATAAAAATGTTTCATTGTAACATTTGATATTTTATTTACTGTACCATTGCACTGAAGTCAGACATACAACTTTGTAATTGCAAATGAAAAAAGAAAATGGCCGAGCACACAAAACTTTGTACAGTGTTTTTCAGTTTTCTATAACACTACTATGAAAGAAAAAAAGAGGAAATCAGCTGATCAGCTGAAAAGTTGCATGCCTGTGAAGTTCAGGAGTGGCATGCATGCTAGCTGTATTTTATCCCCTCCCAGTCTACCACACAACAATGTATGAAAAATGGATGCCATTGCCTGCCACTCTACATGGGCCCAATACTGTAGAACTAGATACTGTCAAAATAACCAAACCTAATTGCACAGTGACAAAAAATTTTTAACAAGTTTTAGTTCTGAAGTCTGCTTTAGTATCTAAACCAAGGACAATACATGGCTATTTTCAACAGTGAAGGTTATCTCATGAAAACTTGCAGGAGGTAAACCTAAATGAAACACCTCATGTTCAGGTATAATACTCATGGTTCACTCAGTCACTGGGCCAATGTCATTGCTACAATCTTTTTCAGCTCCCTGGGGAGTATACAGCCTATTTGTATCTTTTGAGAAATGATCACTTGAAGTGGAATGATGTGCAGACTCAAATATTTTTCCCAAAAATATGTTGATTTGGTATTTGTCCTCAGTTAATTTACAGGTTATATATAGCCCATTGAAATTGTTGATTTCCTAAATGCACATGGCACCAATTCTTTTTTTTTGCATATCTAGTCACGTAAAGTTTTCAGAAAGCAGGATATTAGACACTGTAACGTAACCAAAAATATAAAAATTTTTATAGTTGAATTTTTCCCTTTGATTCCAAATATAACAACTGGAATTTTCTTCATATTCATGTCTCTTATATGAAAACAGTTTAATATATTATCTTTATACAAACACTTCAAGAATACAAGGAAATGAAAATAGTAACGTGAGTGTGTATGTAACGTGTGTAAGTATGTAACGTGAGTAACCGGTTTTGTAATGTGAATAACCATGATAATCGTGTCATTAAAGTGGTAAACATAAGTTTTACATGTATGTGAATGAATGAAATTGTGGTAATGACTGGGTGAATATCATTTTACAATATAAAGGCCATTTTTCAGAAATTTACCCATCATGCATTACACTTCTTACACAAAGTTTGTCTTTACCAGTATATATAATTGAGTATTATTTTTATGCATCTTTATGTCAGCGTTTTCATCAAAAGCTTAACCTCAAGTTTTTTAATTTTTTAATATTTTTTTTTATAACTTTTCCACAGACCGACTTCAAAATCCAGAATGGAAAAGGACGTAAGTACATGTATGACATTGTATGATAATCATTTTATGAAACACACTGCACGGAGTAGTTCTTGCTAATGAATTTTCGTTTACATTAAATAATAAAATAAAGTGGTGAATAAAATGACCTCAACACTCTTTTCTACTTCTATTTCAGGCTATGTGGTATTTCAATGAAATTCAGGAAGGAAGAGGAGATACAGAGGTATTTATGGACCCCAAAAACAAATAAAGCAGATCTCTAGATTTTTCCTTTTGTAACAGTCTTAGTCCGACAGCACTTATTGTGAAACAGTATGTCACACATGTATGTACATTTCCTCTTCAGGCACATTGATTGGAATTCATATTCATTCCAAGCTGTTCCTTAACCCTAACTCCCTAGGTGTTATTGCTCAAGACTGTACAAAATCCTCCAAAATCAATCAACACATGTTAAGTCTATGGCCATATCTGGGGACTGTTTTATTTTACAATGCCTGGCTCCATGCTAGACATGGTTGATAAGGCCCAACAGTACCAAATCCATTAAAATCAAGCCAAACCTGCTGATGGATTTTGGAGGTTTTTGGGTGGTTAGGGTTTACAATGTAAGTGTTAACACATACATGGTTACTGTTTATGTCTCTGTACAGGAAAATCTTGGTGAAAAATATGAAGCCGAAGGAGATGGTGAAAGTGTTGAAGTGAACGATGACAAAGAAGAAAATGACGAAGAAGAAAATGAAGAGGAAGAGGACGATGAAGAGGAAGAGGACGATGAAGAGAAAGAGGACGTGTAGAGAAAGAGGACGATGAAGAGGACGAGGAAGATGAAGATGAAGAAGACGAGGAAGATGAATACGAGGATGAAGATGGTTGTGGGGATGAGTGCAGCTATGTCCCTTCAGAAAGAAGTACGGTAAGTGACTAGCAAAGTGGTACATCATTTTTCAGTTGCTGATCAAACACAAATCATAATTGTATTATAACATTACAATAATAATTACAAGGGACTTGAACATATAAATTGCAATTATGTGAGAGTTTAATTATTAAAGAATAAACTGGCTTGTGGAGTGTCATGGCCGAGCAATCCTGTGCATTGGACTTATGTTCTGCCGATTTCAGAAAAATTGGTTGGAATTCCTGGGTGTGTCCTAATAAGCAAGACACTTCCATACTTGCTTTGTTGTCCAATGTGTTGTGTAATCAGTGCAAGTAAATGAACTTACCCTGGTGTTTCCTGGTTAATTGGCTGCATATTACACCATGTTTTTAGTTCATCACCTGGTGGTTCTCTACAAGCCTTCATTCATCATTTCACCTGTTTGAAAACAGAATTTAAATGTAATTACAAGTGTTTGTAACTCAAATGTAATTGATGAATTACAGTAAAACATAAATAAATCAATTTTTTTTTAACTTGAAAGCAGCAAGTTTCAGTTGAGTTATTATTGACTTGAACTTAATTGATCATTGCAGACAACAGACGAAGATGGTTTATACAATGAATGTAGCACTGCAACGAAAAAGGCCACAAGTGGAGAAAAGAGGAGGAATAAGTATAAACCTGTATGAAATTGTTTTATTTATATTTAATTAAATACATAAATAAAATACAAACTGTCTTAACCCTAATGATGCTTGGGTAACTTTCTTATCACCCTGCTGAATGCAACAACATACAACAGTGGTCAATGGTCGAGGCCTGCTAGTTGCAACAAGATCCATATGTGGATCTTGTACTGCTATGGTAATCATCATCGTCTTTTCCCCTGGTCTTCACTGTGTGATACAGTCATTAGAACGCAGTGAAGACCGGGGTCCTCTTTCCCCATTATTTACATGTTCGTTACTTTTATGTTTTCCTTTGCTTACACATTTCAATATTTGATTTGGATCACTTTAAATCAACAGGGAAAGAGAACTGCACGAAAGTGCACACTGTGCTCTCGTACAATCGTTTATTTATCCCAACATCTCCAGCGGCAACATAAAATAAATAACAAAGATGCAAGGATGAAGGAGTTGTATAAAGCACGAAAGAGGTAAATAATAACAGCGAACAATTTCATTGCACAGTAAAATATAGCAATGTTTACATATAAATTCCATATTTTTCAATCCAAATTGATGCACCATTCAAAACCATCTGACAGTTGGTGCAAACTAAAGTCTAGCATGACCTGTGACTATAGCAATCGCACTTTCTTCCATTCTACTACACGGTTCAAAATCAGTCAAAATGTTGTGCACTTATATATATCTAATGTACTTAAAAGTCAAACACTGTCGAACCTTATGCGTAGTAAGTACATTTACAGGTCAAAATGAGTCGACTGTTTTTGACTGATAAAAGCATTGTCTAGTATTGTTCAGGGTGGTCAGAATAACAGTAAAAACCAGTCAAAAATGTAGGAGGGTTAAGTTCACTTGCATATGACTTTGTATAGATTTTCCTGTGCCATATGTTACTTGTACATTCTCAATTGAAAAAGAATGCAGATTATATCAGATGCCTATGTGTCAATACTGAACTGTAACTCTGATAGGGACGAGTTCTCTTAATAACCTCAAAACCTACTATATAATCTTTACACCAAGAAATTTGTCCTAAGAAATGTTTCAGTCTAAAATACATGTACATGTACTACGATATAGGAGAAATTTTCTTTTTTCTTATCACTATTTTGATTGGCCCAACCAAATTAAGCACGAATGATTTGCACAAAATCCCAGACAAATCATAAACAGTTACTGGGTGTTATCTATAAAAAAGTGACCATCTTAATTTATTAACGTTTGGTTATGGAATGTGGATGTTGAAAACTAAAAGACAGGAATTCATTATCTTTTTCCAATAATACCTTCATTTTTTATGTCATGATTCATTTGCAGACAACCTACTCAACATGATGTGAGACCACTGCGGGTTCGAAAACAATACAAATGCCCCTACAGGGGATGCTATGCAGATGGACTGAAAAGAGTCGATGTGCACCTCAAAAAAATGCACAATGTGAAGGTACAATGTTCAGATGTTTACTCAATGTTTAATGTAAAAAATACCCAATGCTCTAGTGAAGTCCCAGCTTGTGCTCTTTCATTGACTTCTGTGTCTTCTTGTGTGAAATGTAATTTAAAATAAAAAAGAATACCTAAACACTAACAACAAAGAAAAAAAGAAAAAAAGAAATCAGTTCTTCAAAGGTTCATTCCCATTTCAATAAATTTACAAATTTCAACAAGCCTATTAGATTATTGCATTTACTTTCAGTATACATCCTAGGTGTTACAGCACACACAAGTTCAGAGTCATGCCTACAACGTACAAGTTAGCCCCATGACCCTACATCATTGTGTCCCGCTCAGTGAGCACCGATAACTTACAGCCTTATGTCATATTCCTTTATTGCTCATGTAAAATTTTTAATGTTTTTTTTCTCTCCCAGAGAAAATTGCCCACATTTAATGGTTTGATGATTATAAATAACATTTTGCATTAATAAATTCATTTGTAATTGTTCAAAATTGTTCATATTACATATTAAAAATGTATTCACATAAATTATGCATAAATCTTATACTCTGCACAGCGAGGATCAAAGCTGTACAACTTCCTGCTTGGAAAAATAAAAAAGACACAGCAAAAGCCCCTCAACGACCATCCAAACTGCGAATCTCCTATTTCCAAACCAATAGGTAATTTCCATCCCGAAGATTCACTGGACACCTTAATGATTCTCAACTAATCAATTAACCAATATGTACGCTGTATAAGATCTTCCCTTTGGGTACTTTGTTTTTCTCATGATTATATGTATTTTGACATCAAACGTTACAAACTTCACAAATCACAAGTGATGCAGTTACATGTATTTAACTCAAATATTTCTTCTCTTTTCAATTTTGTATAGATGTACTCAAGGAATTTGAGGAGTTTGTTTTCGCTGCAAATGGGGGCACGACCGAAAACCACAGAAATGCCAAAAACACTGTGAGGCAGCTGGAACTCGTGATGGCCACCATGAAAATTGACCTGACTAAAATCATGACACCAAGTATTTCTCAGAAGTAATTACCCACTATTTAAAAAATTCACAAGTTTTCAGTGAGCAGTTATAACTCAATAAAAGAAAACATGAACATGATTGACAATAAAACTGACTCTTCCTTCTTACAAATAACAGTTAAAACAAAATGAGATTAGTAAACTAAACATGGTTAATAAATTATGAAGAGTTAAATGAAGTGAACACCTTCATATTGTATAATAAATAAGCTCAAAAATGTATCCTTGGATATGTTACCGATTAAACCATCAAGATCAGATCAACTATCTACAAATATCTGCTCAGCATGAAACATTTTTGGAAAATTTCTCATAGTAAACCCATAACTCCTGAGATGTTGCAAGTACAGAAAAATTAGCCTGAACACTTGCACTCAATGATCATTTTATACAAGCATATTCAAACAGATGAACTTCAACAAGTCAAGGATAGGTGGTAAGTGGATACAACTAGATTAAAAGATTGAACAGGAACTTGGTAACATTCAACTACACCAATAATGATAATAGTTAAGACAAGAGGTTAGTAAACTAAACATGGCTAATAGATTAGAAAGAGTTAAATAAAGTGAACACCTTGATGATCATTTTATACAAAGCCTTCGGCCAAGCATAATCAAACAGATGAACTTCAACAAGTCACAAATAGGTGGTAAGTGGATACAACTAGATTAACAGATTGAACAGGATATCGGTAACATTCAACTACATTGATACTGATAAGTTAAAACAAGAGGTTAGTAAACTAAACATGGTTAATAACTGACTGAAATAAAACAAAATATAGTTTTAAGTGAGCACCGTTATAACTCAATGAAAGAAAACATGAAATTACTCATTGAAATGAGATTGTACATGTACATTAGCACAAGGAATTTGAGTTTGTCTTCGCTGCCAATGGGGGGGGGGGGGGGCACTACCGAAAACAAAAGCAATGCCAATACCGTGAGGCACCTTGAACTTGTTATGGCCATCATGAAAGTAGACCTAACTAAAATCATGACAACAAATATTTCTCAGAAGTAATTACCCACTATTTACAAAATTCAAGAAAACATGAAATCACACATTATCACAATAATTGATTGAAAGAAAACAAATGAGTTTGAGCAAATGGTCTTATTAAAATAACAAACTGGTGATAGTATTAACATTAGTACATTAACCTAACCTTCTGCATATATATATTATATATACATTTATACACACACATATATACACATATATACATAACTATATTACAACAAAAATAATCGTGATTCACTGTTCTATTCCCTTTTCCATTATATTTCAGACTCCTGGTGAAACTGAGAAGTATGAAGAAGCAGCCCCAAACAATATACAAATATCTGTTGAGCATCAAGCAGTTCGCCAAATTTCTATTGGTAAACCCAGAATTCATGACAAATGTTGGTGCAAGTACTGCTAGAGTAGCCAGAACTCTTGCACTCACTGACCACTTTATACAGAGCCTCCGTCCGAGCATTATAAAACGGATGAATTTCAACAAGTCACAGATAGGTGGTAAGTGGATAAAACTAGATTAACAGATTGAACATGAACTTGCTAACATTCAACTACATTGAGACTGATAACAGTTAAAACAAAAGGTTAATAAACTAAATATGGTTAATAAAAAAGGTTAAATAAAGTAAACACATTTATATTGTATAACTGAACAGGTTTATTAATATTTTAAAAATTTACAGATTTATTGATTGACGGGAGACAGATTGAGGATTTCTTTGCCAGGTCCAGAGAGGAGATACGAAATCTCACTAACCCAAGTAAGGATTAACCCTGCTCAATGTGATACTCTTCTTTCTTTTTCCTTTGTGCTGCGGCACGTGGTATCTTATTTTCCATTAACTTTCGTCCATGCATTAACCCTAACCATACTAGGGTAACTTTCTGATCTTGTTTCACCTAGCAGTGAAGGGTTCAGTAAATCAGACTGTTTCTCAAAGTACAAGTGCTGTCTGTAACAACATACATCCAGAGACAAAAAAACATGCGATATTTTGTTTACAGACATGAGCAACCCTACAATCCAAAACCATTTGATGGGGAACAATACGAGCAAGCCATCCCCTTACAAGGCATTTGGTACAGATTAGTATTGGCAATTCTACCATTCAAATACTTGCCTACAACGTATTCAAAACTCAGCAGCAAGACTTGTCACCCGCTCATCACCTCGGCAACATATCACCCCAATACTCCGTACACTTCATTGGTTACCTGTCTCCAAACGCATAGAATTCAAAATCCTACTTCTGACATACAAATCCCTCAACCATTCCGCACCCCACTACCTCCATGAACTCCTTCATCCATATCAACCTCGTCGTACCCTCCGTTCCAGCTCTTCATCTCAACTCGTCCCATACATCACTCGCACCAAATCATATGGCCATCGCTCGTTCTCACATTCTTCACCCACACTGTGGAACAATTTGCCAAATTTCATAAAAACTGCTCCAAATGAAAACATTTTCAAATCAATGTTACCTCTTTAATTAACTTTTCATTTTTGTAAGCGCTTCGGGACATTTTGTGTGAGGCGCTATATAAGTACAGTTTATTATTATTATTATTATTATTATTATTATTATTATTATTATTATTACATGTACATGTTTTCTCATGGGTGAGCTTGTCAACAACATCATTAAAGCATCTGATTTTGAGATAATATACTTGGAGAAAAACTGACCACAAAATAGAAGTCCATTACATGTATTTGTTGATGAAGTGACACTTTCACTAGTTTGTTTTTAATACCTAGGATTTGCAATTGGCTAAGTCTTCTACACACCATCTCAAATTACTGTATTACAGAGACGACCTTGACATCAGTAACAAGTGCCAGATTAAGAAACATTCTTGTCAGCCAGATCATTTTGAGGCAGGCACCTAGAGCTGGTGTTATTCAAAATGCCACTCTTGGTGAATGGCGATCAAGAAGAGTTTTGCAATGCCAGAAACCTTTGAAGAGGTCACAGTGTTTGAGGTGAGCTTTGATCCATGCTATAACTTCCAAATTCTTTAAGGACAACTCTCATTTGTTGCACAACTATGTTCATGTAGCCAAGTATAGTACAGGTAAGCCATTAAAATTACATGTACAGGTATGAGCGTCATGAGCGTCACTACGTGGTGGATTTGTGCGCTATATAAGAAGCCACTATTATTATTATATCAGACTAAAGTCAGACCTTTCCTCCATGGTCAGTCCCAAATCCTCAAAAATCCTATATTTAGAAAGTCGTCCTAACCTCAGGCCTTTTCACACTATAGGACATGGTGCTATAGGACAAATAGTGCTCTAGAAATACCACTTTGCTAAAGCCTATAGAGTAAAGGCAAGAATTATACATGTCAAAATGTACCTATTTACCTCTTTCAGAAAATACAATGTATGAAAATATAGGTTCATGACTAAAAAAATCCAAGATGGCAGGAATTTAACTGAAAACATTGGATTTTTTTAAAACATTATGGTGAAAAGAGGATCTAATGATTTGGATAATTGCCATTTAAATTCATCATCATCGAACACTGTCTCCGCCTGGGGCAGAATGTGCACTCACATGACTTAGCTCTCTCCAGAGTTCACGGTTCTGAGTGGCCTGATTAGGGCATTGATGTCAAGATCCGCCCATTGGTGAATGTTGTCATGCCACCGTTTTGGCTGAGAACCCCTGCTTCTTGTACCAGATATCATTCCTTCAAGACAGACTTTTGAAAGTCCCTTTTTGCTACGTTTGATGTGACCATATAGTTTTAGTCTTTTGCTTTTTATCAGTGGAACAATTGGGGTTAAGCCGGTGGTTTCTAGTAGAGTTTGTATTCTTATGTGATCTGTTAGCCTTTTATTAGTCATAAATCTCATAATATGGTTTTGAAAAGTTTCAATTCTGTTTAAAGAGGATATTTTCCAATTGACACAGTCAAGGCCGTACAGTACAACAGGTAGTATGTATGTATTATAGATTTTGGTTTTTATTTTGTATGGAACTCGAGGTGAAGTTAAAATTGCTTTGTTTTTCTTGAAAGCTGCCTATCGAAGACCGATTCTGTGCTGAACAGTAACAGACCCGTCGTTAGTGGAAGAGAATTTGTGTCCGAGATAGATAAAATCATTTACTTGCTGTATTTGTTTTCCATAAATTATTATGTTAAACAGTTCATTAGTTTTACTAGTAGTCATGCACTTTGTTTTTGATACATTGATGGATAGGCCAACTTCTTCCGCAATTTCAGCTAATTTGTCTATATATTTTTGCATTTCTTGGCTAGAGTTGTTTAGTGCAGCAATATCGTCAGCGTAGCTTAGATTTGAAAGAAGATGCCCTCCAATGGAATAACCAGAATTACATGTAGATTCAGTTTTATGTATGATTGAAGCAATGACAATACAGAAGAGAATTGCGGACAAGATGTCGCCTTGTTTTACACCTTTTAAGATATTGACAGGCCTCGAGATATCTATGTCTGTTTTAATACAGGCTCTGGAGTTGTCATATGTGCATTTGAGAAGGTTTATGTACTGTTTGTTGATGTTTGTTTCTTCTAGAAGTTTCCATAGACAAGGTAATTTGATGCTATCGAACGCTTTTGTAAAATCGATAAAAACAAGGTAAATAGGGTTATTAAATTCAATTGATTTTTCTATCAATTGTTCTATAGGCTATAATCTGTTCAATAGTTCCTCTACCGGGTTGGTAGGCAGCCTGGGATTCTGGGAAAGAGGCGTAAAGATAGTTTTTGACACGGTTAGCTATTATGCTTATGAAAAGTTTGTAGACATGACTTAGAAGACTAATTGGCCTATAGTTTTTGCAGTCGAGGCGGCTGTCCTTTTTGAAAAGTACAACAATGAGAGCCTCTTTGAATGGTTGTGGTACAATATTTGTTGTCAGAATTTTATTAAAGAGAAGGTGTAAAGCATCCACCAGAGGGTCCCCTCCTACTTTTAGATATTCTGAATATATATTGTCGAGGCCTGGGCTCTTTCCTGATTTAAGGTGATTGATTTCGTGAATAATTTCACTTTTAAGGATGGAAGGAATCGGCTCTTCCTGTGAGTCCTCGATGGTTGTGTCAATTGAGTCATCGGAGTAAAGGTCTTCATAGAACTCCGCCCACCTTTCTAGGATATCAGTCTTATTTGTTAGGATGCTATTATTCTTGTCTTTGACACCCCAGCTGATATTTTTGGGTTTTGTTTTGATTTTTTTGATAGCAGCATAGTATTGCTTATTTGGTGGAAATTTGCTCAATGAGTCTAAGTCTTCTTCGATTTGTTTCAATTTGTCTTTTTTGACTAGTTTTTTCGATTCAGCTTTTGCAATGGAATACAAGGGTGATGACGAACCATGTTTTTGTCTTATTTCATGTTTGTTCTCTATTGCAGTTTTAGTTTCCATGGTCATCCAAGGAGGATGACATTTTTGTTTGTGTGGAAGCTGATTTTCTACTGAATCATTGATCGATGAAGTGATCTTGTCATAGAGAGTTGATGAGTCTAGCTCACTTGATAGAAGGGCAAAGCGGTTGCTGAGTTCTAATTGGAAAGTTTGTTTGATATTGCTGTCTTTTAGGCTATTTAGGTCGTATTTCTGTTGGATTTTTTGTTTTATTGGCCAGGAAAAGTTCAATTTGATGGTGGATCTTACTAGCCTATGGTCAGATATGTCTGGATAGTTCAAGACAGAGCTATATGTGACAGTTTGGCGTGGTGTGTGATATCTAGTCAAGATAAAGTCAATTTGATTTCTTGTTTTTCCATTAGGGGAGGTCCAGGTAAAATGCTTGCGCTTTTTGAAGATAGTATTTGTTGCGACAAGTCCATTTCTTACACAAAATTTGGCCAGAAGCTCTCCTCTAGTATTAGAACTTCCGATTGTGTGTTTACCGATGGCCTTAGGATAGGTGGTATTTAGGCCTCCAACTTTGCAGTTAAAGTCACCCATAACAAAGACATGGTCGCGTTTAGGTATTTTGTCAATGATCTGTTGGATTTGATCATATAGGCCAAGGACTTCCTCATCAGGATGACTGTTAGTTGGAAAATAGACTTGTATTAGGACAATTTTTGAGAATCGTCCTTGGAGTTTGAGAACTGCTAGGCGATCTGAAATTGGATCGTAATCGTCAATGCAAGAAACAAGCTGTTTGTTGACTAGAAAGCCTACGCCATGTGACCTGAAGATTTCATTACCTGAGAAGAATAGTTGATGGCCAGATTCTTCAAGGTATTCAATCTTTGACTCTTTCATTTTAGTCTCAGCCAGCCCTATTATGTCCCACTTGATCTTTTTTATTTCATGGAGCATAGTTTCAAGGGAGTTGGTATTTAAGTCGTTGATTGTACGGGTGTTATATGTACAGATGTTGAGAAACTTATTTTGTGTTCCTCTGTTCACATGTCGCATCCCAGTCCGAGGCTGCTGGGATGAACCCCTGTTCGCATGTGTCACACCAGTCCGGGGCTGCTGATGTGCCCTCCTGGTCGCTCGGCAAGGGTCCGGAGGTGGCCCCCTCTGTTCTCGTAAATTTTGATTTGGCATAGTCATGTGGTTTTATGAGCCTGCTCTTCCGTGCCGGCTCAGTGCAACTTGGAAGAGGTTGAAAGATTTGTACAGTCAAGTTTAAAGAAGGTCTTTCCGCCTCCATGAGGTGGGTTATCCTGCGCCAGCTACCAATCTGGTATTTATACCCTCGCGTTGTTGTTTGTGCTGTCAACACTAGATTAGCGGCAAGTCAGTGCTAACGAATCTAATCTATCCGTGGTTTTATATCAGAGTTTTCCTTCTCCTAGATGGATTGCCTTCACTGCGACTTAAAGGAGCCCCATCCACCCCATTTAAATTCATATGGAAGTCTATTTAATAAATATGGCTGCTAAGAGGATCCATGTCCACTGAACAAAAAAATTTGAGTTCACATTTCTATATATATTTTGTATAATTGTAACCAATACCGAATGTAATGGAGGAACTGAATTGTCTTCATGCATTGGAAATGTACCTGAAATCTTATGCACACACTTATAATAATTCAATATGGCCACCAAAAAATAAAGTGAAACAAAAGAAAAATTTAAAAAAACTAAATGATTTTTTTTTTTTTATCACATTGTTATATTACGTGTACCTTTGGACCACATAAAAGATGCAGTTGTATAATTACTTAAATTAAATCCAATGTTTATAGCTACATGTACATGTATTTGCCTACAATTATTATAATAGTTATAAATCACACATAGTATATCAATATTAATATCAATATCAATATTAATATTAATATTAGTATCAATATTAATAAATATCAATATCGATAATTCATTTCTTGTATGATGGTACCTCAGAGTCAAGGCTGTAACCCCACGGTCCCTAGTAATTGCAGAGAATCGCCTGCACTGAGATACGGACACGTAAACACGAGTCATGCGTGTTTGTTTGGTGGAAACAATTTTTTCAGTTGGGTGGATTTATTAATCTATTTTTCTACGTATTTCTTTCGAAAAAAAGGATTTGTCACATATATGTATAAAAACTTCATAATTTATAGAATTTACATTTCACGTAATGATAAATACTTCAATTACCTTATAAAATTCATAAGGCATTACAGGTACATGTATGGTACACTATTGGTTTTCAATATTGACACGGCCAAATGACATGTCATTGGCCATATTAAAAAATGTTTGTTTTTACAGGTGAAAACACATAAAACATCAAGGGCAGGGCCTGCAACACTGTTTTTGGATCAACAGTTGCAGGAGCACCTGTCGTATTATGTTTGGCACGCCAGGCCATTGACAAGAGGATGCGAAGGTGAGAGTAAGAATAACTTTTAACATTAATAACTGAAAGTCATTTTTGATGGGAACCTTCATCTCTTGGAATCCTTCAATATACCTCACATCAAAAAATTTGTGACTCAGATTATTTAGCAGCACAAGCTTTGTGCTTTACTGCTATGGTAATCATCATTGTCACTTGTGCAGAGACAAAAACAGTTTCAGAGTTCACAGAACCTTAAAACTAACTCATGGGTCATTCCGTGTCAATTCAACACGCATTTGGACCTGACCGTCACGGATTGAAACGAAATTCGTTGTGCTGATTGGACTCCTTGAGAAACCCCCAAAAGTGAAATTGTATGTCATTCGGTTAATTAGTTTTTGAGATAGAGGTTAATGAACTTTTGACTAATTAGCATCACCTGCTACGTTCGGACAGCCATATCTCCAAAAGTAAAGCACCTACACAGAGATAAACTTTACATCATTTTAAAGCTTTGAAATGGCCTTACTTTCATAAAATAAGATCAAAATTATACCACGTACGACAAAAAAATTGCGTAAATATATGGCCTTTGACCTCAATTTGCGAAAATGCGTATTTTTCAAAATGCGTAGATTTGTTTTATTGTTAGCTTAAGATGTAAGCAACATTTCCAGAAAGATTTGGGATGGGCACTCACAGTTTATGAGTTATGATTATTTGAACAGTGGCTAATAAGGACAAAAAATGAAAATGTATGTACATGCGTACATGTGCTTGAAGTTAGTTTGACATGAACGTGATTACCCTAATTAATTACTTCTTAAAACCCTGCGACGCGCCATGACACTTATACTCACACCGCGGTTGCATCGCGCTGTATTTTACAGTAGGTGTGAAAGGGCGCTATAACTCTGTTGCGTTGAACACTACCAACTGCCAATGGTTTTAACAGATGCCTAGAGGTCCTCTAGACCCTAGACAACAATTTGAAGCAAAACAACAAAATGTAAGGGCCCTTTAGGTTGATGTTCATTTTAGTTCTGATAACGCTTTTTCCCCTACCCCAAATCGACATAAAATATACCCTATTATGTGTATACCCATAGCAGTTATAGGAATAAACATCTCTCATCCAAGGGCTGATGGTGCCAGCATGTCTGGATTCATGGTCAGGCACAACATAGTGGGTAACTGATAGCTTTTGATAAGCCGCTCAGAGCCGAAGTCAATGCCCTTGTGTGTTGACAGATGGCATTAGGATTTGTACACGGTCCTATGGGACCATGGGACCATGCTTTTTGCAGTAGGATTTTTTGGGTCAAGGGTTCAAAGCAGGCTAATGAGAATTAACCATGCTATTTGGGGATACCTCAACAGTGAACTTACGGAATTTGAGAAATTTGGGCTGAGCATGAACGGAGTAATTACATTTTGTTTACAAACCTACTGTCAATAACAGCGCCATGGCACGTCGCAAAACCTTGCGACGTGCCATGGCGCTGTTATAATACTTCCCAACATAGACAAAAGATAAGTACAACAAATAAGCATAACAAATAGTTTTGTGGAATTTAAGGTTAAAACATTTGTCCTTACCTTGTAATTCTCATCAGGTATGGACATTACTTGTGATGAGTCGCCCCTTTTTATCGGCAGCTTCGGCAAGACCTTATACAAAGTCTACCAGGAGCTGCAGAGGACCTGGACATCATTCGGTCTGCAGGGCACTTGCACACCGACTATTGTCAGGAAGACTGTTGCCACCAAAGTATATGCTAATTCTGTTCAAATTCTGCAGAGAAATATACAAAATAATTATAAATAAATATAACCACCTATTTTATAATAGGCAAAACCAACTTTTAAAACAGATGAAATACAGCTTATTTTGATTAATTTTGTGTCTCATGCACATTGCACATCCCTCTTATTAAATTTGAGCAGTCTTCTGCACAGATACACGAACTTGCCTTTGCTGTTCCAAATATAATCATCTGCCAGAGCCTCAATGATTTTTTTAATCAAATAAATCAACGAATGACAAACTTTTATTAATTATTGAACACTTATTATAGGTTTTCCCAGCTTATTTAACACATTTATCGATCAAATTCATATTTAGTGAACTTCAAATTCGTCCCAAAAATGTGGTTCGTGCATTTGTAATTTTCAATTTCGTCTGTGGCCGAACATATTAAAACATTGGTCAAGTAATTTAATATTTAGTTGCTAAATTTGGAATAAAACATTGTTCAATTTCGTCGCGACTGCGTACAGTGGTCAATCGGTCAAATAAATTCGTGTTTGTGCAAACAAATTCGCATAATTCCCATTTAATTTAATCTAATGGATATATAGGCCTATTTGATCTTGTTTTGCTCCTGTTACTTTTCTTTATTTTTGTTATCATTTTTTATTGATATATATATATATAATAAAGATTCTTTCTTTCTTTCTTTCTTTCTTTCGTTCTTTCTTTTTTGTATGAAATTCTTTAATGCGTGTAGTCATGATGATTTACATTTATGCATAAAATTATCGGTATCTTTGTTTCCTTTAAATCACTTTCCTTTTTAAACAAAAACTTTTTAAGCTTTTCCAGACATACATTTTGATTCTAAAATATAAATACCAGTACATGTACATAGGTATAAAACAATTTCAAGGCAAATTAAGCAAAAGTATATGTCATGATATTTTCAACTCTTTTCAATATCCAATTATCTTCTTTAATGCAGTTGCACCGATCATTTTTGTATCAGTCTGTATGTCTTCGAAAAATGATAGGGAATAGGTTTGTGGAAATAACCAAGCACAAACAAAATCTATCTCCAATAAATTAACAAGTACTGCAAATTTAGCATTCTTCAGTTAGGCTATGTCCATGAACATGTTCATATATCATATAAATCCGATTCTAGCCATCAATCTCTTGGCGTGCAATGCACCGAGGTAGATAGGTTTGTGCATGATTATACCACCGTGCGCATTTCTCTTGAGTTAACACGTCAACATGTTGCTGGGCCACCTCTTCCAAAAGCGTTGCCCTCCAAGCTTGCATATTTAGGCCGGCTTCTCTAGCTTCTCACAAATCCCCCACCCTCGCTTGCCATTCTGGTTGAGAAAGAGTGCGTTTTACTGCGGCTTTAAAAGCCGAGTGAGCCATCTCTACCGGGTTTAGAAAGGGTGAATATGGCGGTGTTCTTCTGATGGCAACATTGTTAAAATCAGGTGGGATGTTTGCATTTATGTGTGGTCTTGCATTGTCATATATGAGGAAAATCTGCTCTCCTGCAGGGAACATCTCCCGAGCATCCTGGCACGTCTCTTCAAGAAACTGCTGAAAGCTCTGCAAGGTGGTCGTTGCGAGTCTAATGCTGTGGTGGACTAGGCCCACCTCACTGGAGATTGCGAAAGTCACATTGCAGTTTCTTCCGCGTTGATTGTTGACAACCCTGCGAACTGGCTGACCTATTTTTTTTTTTTAGCTGTTTTATTTATACAGGGTAGCCTTATCAGTTACAAACTGCTTTCCATGAGGGCCCTGATTCAAATGATATAACAAATTCCATAACTTATGAACATAACTTATTATAAAATCAAAACTAAAACAATTTAAGTTATTAGCACTGTAGATATTAAAATACAAAGCAAAATGTTCTGAAATGAATGAAATGTAAAATATGAATTTAAAACTTATGAATTTAAAACTTAAAACTCCGAAGGGGAGGGGGACCAAAGAATGAATAATACACTTAAAATAAGTTTAAAAGAACAATATTTAAAATGCATGAAATGTGAATACAAACTAATATTACATTAAACTCCAAATGGTGGACACCAAATAATAAACAATGCATTATAATAAGGTAAAAAGAAAACCTAAGATTACATTAAAACTCCAGAGGGGGAGGACCAAGGAATGAATAATACAATTAAAATAAGTTTAAAAGAACAATATTTAAAATGTAAAATGTGAATAAAACTAAGATTACATTAAAACTCCAAAAGGTGGATACAAAAAAGAACAATACAATTACAATAAGATAAAAGAACAGTATGTAAGAAAATGTATATTAAGAATGTAGAATACAAGGAAAAGGGCGGAAAAATAATTAAAATTAGCCTTTAAAATACAGGACTAGCTGGACAAGTGATTAAATCAAAATTAATATGAAAGAGAAACCACTCTATATAAACAAAGATGACAACAGGAATATTACAATTTGTATACAAAATAAATTTGAAGCAGAGATAAATTATTAATAATTAAAACAGGAATGTCATAAAACGTTAATCAACTAAGAAAGATTTGAATTTATTAAGTGACTCTGCCTGTTTCTGGGCCGTGGTAAGTTTGTTCCATCCCAGGGTTCCAAGGTACTGAAAAGTGCGCCTTGCAGCATTTGTCTTGGGAATAATTGACAGATGTAATGACCCGTTTGTCTTGGCGCGAGTATTAGCAGAGTGACATGGTTTATCAAAGCGAGAACTTAGATATGCTGGACTCAGGCTATTCACACATTTATAAACTTCACACATTCTGTGATTTTCCCAACGGGCCGGCAAAGGTAACCACGCAAGTGCCCGTTGTAATTCATGGATGTGAGTTCTAGGATGAGCGTTAAGGATTAATCTGGCCAAACGATTGTGCAATTTAAGGAGTTTGTCTGAGTAGCAGTGTGCACAACCTGACCAGGCAACATCGCAATAGTCAAACAAGGGCAATATCATGGCACTGCTCAACATTTTAAACGTCGCACTAGGAAGGCAGGGCTTAGCAGATCGTCGCAAAAATCCCATTTTCATAGATATTTTCTTGGCAGTAAAATCAATGTGGTCAGACCAAGACATATGCTCATCAAGGATAACCCCGAGATATTTATACAGCTGAACTCGTTCGATGGACGTATCATTTAATATGATCTGCACCTGAGAAAAAGTAGGTAGCCTTGGGCGAGAACCAAATATCATAAATTTTGTTTTACTCACATTAAGCGTCAGTTTATGGTTCACCAACCATTTAGTTACTTGATTAAGGCCATTCACCATGTCAGATTCGATGGTATCGGGGGTTGTACCATCAAACATTATCATGGTATCATCGGCATACATACTCACTTTGGTTCCTGGTTTTGATGCTATACACGAAGGAAGACTGTTAATAAAAATGATAAAAAGAAGGGGACCAAGTATTGATCCTTGTGGAACCCCAACACTCAGATTTGCAAAGTCAGAAGTAGTACCGTCGATTTTTGTGGCCTGTTTTCTTCCTGAAAGGTACGACTTAAACCATTTCAATTCAAGCTCCTCGACTCCATTATAGTATAGTTTGGACAGGAGGATTTCATGGTCAACAGTATCGAACGCCTTCTTAAGATCTAAAAGTATGGCGCCTGTTACCTTACCATTGTCTATGTTATTGAGAATGTGGTCAGTAACATCTAAGACTACAGTTTGGGTAGAATGGTGCGGTCTAAAACCAGACTGTTCTGTAACGAGAAGCTCATTCCTGTTGAGAAAAGAAGACAGTTGTTCATTTACAGCTCTTTCGAGAAGTTTTGAGACCAGTGGGAGAACTGAGATAGGTCTATAATTAGTAAGCTCATCTCGATCACCACCCTTAAATACTGGAGTTACCCTGGCCATCTTCCAGTCCTCTGGCACAATACCCGTAAAAAGAGATTTATTATTAAGGTATGTCAAGGAGGTACAGATAGCGGGACAAGCTATTTTGAGAAATTTGCTGGATATCCCGTCAACACCTGTTGCCACAAAAGGGTCCATTTGCTTGATTTGTTTCTCCACAAAACTAGCTGTAACAGGAGAAAATTTAAACAAGTTGGTGTTATGCTGGTTTGAAGAAGAAATATCTTTAGCAGCACTACCTGTACCATTATCTTCAAAACTTTCAGCCAGATGAGGACCTATGTTAACAAAGAATTCATTAAAGTCGTCAGTCAATTTCTGTTTATTAATGTTTGCACGAGCTGGCAAGATAGAGTTGGTTTTAATAGAACTAGCTTCTTTAGCTATTGACCACATTTTCTTCGAGTTACTCGTGTTGTCGGAGATGGCATTTTCATAGTACCTTTTTTTAAGGTATTTGGCCATATTATTAACTTGGTTACGTATACGCTTGGCAGCAAGCCAGTCACTTTGATTACACGTCTTATGAGCCTTAGCTCGCATGGCGTCACGCTTTCGTCCGAGTTCCAGCATATCTTTAGTAACCCATGGAGCCATGTTCTTTCTTTTCTGCCGCATTTGCCTGTAAGGAGCATGCCTATTACAAACGTCATTAAACATCTGTTGCCAAGTATTCCAAGCATTATCAATATTAGATTCATTTTCAATCAGCTGCCAAGGCACATGAAACATGTCGTTTAAAAATAAATCTTCATTAAAATGTTTAAAATTCCTGACTTTTGAGACCCTAGGAGGAACCTTAAGATTTGCATTAATTTTCCTGTTGCATATTAATATAGAGTGGTCACTAATGCCAGTATGGACGACATCAGTGATATTGATAGCTTCAGGATGAGATGTCATGACAAGGTCAATGCATGTACTGGACGTGGGTGTGACTCTGGTCGGCTTTTTCAACTAGTTGGGTCAGCTGTAATTCACAACAGAAGTCATCTATTTTAGCATGGTCCGCGTTATCAAGCATATTCAAATTAAAGTCACCAATAATTATTAATTCACGGTTACCACAATCAAACTGACCAACTTCATGTTTTAGTTTCAATAGATGCTCAGAATGTTTGCTTGGCAAGTACACAACAACTATTACAATTGGTCTACTCTGTTTCAAGTTAATTTCAATCCAACATGACTCAGAGTTGCAATTTGATCCTGTAATTACACGATGGGTTATATCATTGGAAATGTAACAAGCAACTCCTCCGTGGTTATCACCTTTACGGTCGTTACGTATCAATGTATAATTTTCAACACTGATTTCAGCATCATTAATACCATCACGGAGCCAGGTTTCACTCATGGTAAGTAGGTGGATTTTATGTTCAGCCATAAGAATGCGAACCTGCTCGATTTTTGGCCTAAGACTCTGTAAATTCAAATGTGCTATTTTTAAACCTCTGACCCTTTGTAACTTGTCAATGGTTAACCCTGCACCAGGACAGTTAGGTTTTGTTCTCGTATGCAATTATTAGTACCACCACTTGTATTCACAGTTTTGGAGCTAGTGGGGCTATACGACTCCCCAGTGTTTTCACTGTTTACCACTGACATTGTCCCATTTACATTAATTCTCCCTGATACCTGTGCCATTCTTCCTCTTGAGACGGCAGGGGACACGGTGAGCTGTTGGGTGAATGGCTGGAAAGCGTGCTGGAGCCGTGGCTGGTTTTGTCGTGTTCTCAGAAACGAACTCTTCCGAAAAACCTGTTTGGATGCAGGAACTCGTGGTCTGGGATGATGCACCACCTCAGCATAGCTCCGTTGATCCGGGATCCTTGGCGCAGGGCTAGTTGTGTCTGACGGGCATGGTGAACCTCGGACATGACTTATCAAATTTCTTGCTAAAGCTGGAATGCCTCGCTTATTTAGGTGAACTCCGTCAGTGGCGATGTGTACTGAAGTAATATTATCATTGCATATGAAACCCCATCCCAAGGTTTTGGTAAGGGATTTGAGTTCAGAGTTCACGGCTGTTATTTTGTCATGGTTCTGTTGAGTCTCGTTGGCTCGATGGATTATCGAGGATATGGTGACAGATGATGTTGGCGAGGTTTCCTTGATGACTTTTCCAGCCATCTGAAGTTTTGAAATTATCAACTCAGCATTATCAGTGTTGTTGTTGGTCCCCACGTGAAGGATGACTTCCAACGGTGTGTGCTTGTTGACAATGTCCCGTTCTTTGGACGTGATATCTTCGATCTTGGCTCCTGGGTATGGGCAGCACTTTACTTTCCGTTTATTGCTGATACGATGACCATTTATTTTCTTGATCATGGAGTCACCAATCAGAAGAACATCAACATGAGACTCGTATTTAGATCGTTGGGTTCTTCGGTAGTTGGATATTTGATCAGATACAGTGGTGGTAGTGCTTGCAGATTTAGTGTTGTTGATGATGTCATTGAAGTACTGGTCGATCACTTCCTCGGGGGTTAAATCGTCAGCTTGAATTGCTTGATCGGGTATTGCATTGAACCGATTTAACAATGGAACAATAGGATGAGCAGTTGATTCAATAGGGCTTGGTTGTAGCTCGGCTGACTTTCTTTTGTTGCTGACTGTTGTCCATTGTTGATCAATGTCTGATCTTGTAGCGTTGGTTGGCTGTGTATTATCATGGCGTTCAGGATTGTCCTTGTTGAGAATATCAATGGCGGCCAGGAGATTTATTTTTTCGTTTTCAAGCTCTTGCACTTGGCGCTGAAGGTCATGATTTGTGATAAATTGGTTTCTCATCGATAGCACTTCCTCTCTGAGGTCTTCCATTATACGTTTTATGTTCGACATTTCCAGAGTAATAAGAGCTGGATTAAAGTCCGAAGCACATGCACATACATTAGTGACAGTGGATGTTGAAAGCGAGATATACTCGGAGTCCTCACCATTTTCTTTCAAATTATCTTGAAGTCTTTGCTGGAGCACTGATTTAACACCTTTTTGGTCCAGACCTCTTCTTTGTAGTTGTCCTTTCAGCTCGTTAACGAGTAACGATGAAACTTTCCTTTTGACAGTAGAATTTTCTAAGTTTTCAGCAGGACTTGTCCCAGTGTGGTCTGCTACGTGCGCCATTCTTCCAAATGACCGACGCGTCCAGATGTTGTAACCGCACTCGTCGATGTAGATGCAGTGACTTATAACAGCTTGTCGAAGAAACCATTGAGCATAGTCCACTCGTTGTTGAAGGATTCTGGCTTCATTACGACCCCGAGGTACATCTTCTGCAAGCTTCATTGTGAAGAGCATTCCATCCAGAGCACGCGCGAGAGTGCTGCGAGAAATGAACGGTTTATCGGGAAGTTGTCTTCTCAGGTCAGCGTTTATTTGCTCTAGAGTCAACAGGATTGTCATTCACAATGCGTTCAAGTGCATTAATCATGACATCATCAACTTTGTGTCGCCGGGGTCCACCACGAGGAACAGCGTCACGTCTATCTTGTTGCAAGTATATTCTTACAATTGATCTTGCCGTTTGACGCCAAGGGCTTCGGCTATTTGCAAATAGTCCATGGCGTCATTTTCAAATGCGTCTATAATGCGATTGCGATCTCGGTTGGACACTTTGTTGTAAGGGCCTCTTGGACCTCTGGCCGCAGCATTTGCTCTAGCAGCCATTTTGTCTTCAGACGAGTGAAACCTCAAATTGATATCACGACCCTGTTTGCTTGACCAATGGCGAAACGTAAATGGGCCTACAGACCGATGCAAGCGTTTTATAAGGCAGCAGCATGATACAATCACACGTTAAAATCACCTGACGAATTTGTTTGAGAATAGATTTAAACGATTTGATCAAAGACGAATTTGATTTCTGAATAAGGCCATTGAAGGCCTTAACATACAGGTGGGACTAATTTGATGTGCACCGGACGAAATACAGAGAGCAAAATTATTAAACCAAGCAATCAAAGATTTAATTTAAATGCTCATTGACGAAATTGAAAACAACAAATGCACGAACCACATTTTTGGGACGAATTTGAAGTTAACCAAATATGAATTTGATCGATAAATGTGTTAAAAAAGCTGGGAAAACCTATATTATGGTGTGTAGCACTTTGCACACTCAACTTGTGTGATGATGAATATAAGGGAAAAAATGTATATGTATATCAAATAATGAATACCTTATATCTTTAATCAGTCTGCGCATGTTTTTTTTTCCACCCATCCAGGCAGTTCGAGGGCTCTCAACAGCCGAAGCCGACAATGTGGCTGAGTTGATGGCTCATGAGCCATCAACTCAGCGATCATATTATGTTGCCACGCAGGGCTTGAGAAACAAGATGTTGGCCTGGCGGAACATAAACAACATAATATTAGTAAGACAATCATGTTTACAATTCTTATAGTGTTGTACACAAGAAAAGTCAGTGCACCCTGCAAATGAGACCCAAGTAGTTAGGAATCTGTTACCAATATCTTAAAGAGGCAGAAAAACGTGGATTAGAATTCTGCTTTTTTGCAGCATGAATCGTTGTAGTAACAGACCATTGTAATATACATGTGATTAAACACAGCCTCTAAAGTAAGTAGAGCTACAGAGATCCCCATAGCTAATTCATGAAGAAAGAAAAAAAGAAGAAAAAAGGCTTTCCTTGACATAACATCCTTAAAAACCAGTGTAAATGTACATGGCGTTTTGCAAAAGGGACCTTATACAGGGACTAAAGTCACTTGTCTCAACTAATTAGCAACACCCAATGCCCTCACCAGCTAAATGTCAATAGTCCACCCCATCCCCCCTACCATTGTTAAGATAAGTTTATGCTCCATTTTGTTTATATAACTTTTAAGAGACTGATCTGTGTTTACATTACATCCAAATGTGGGTGCATCACATGCAACTAAATAAAAGAAGTCTTTTTACCACATGGTGTATGTTTTTTTCTTTAGGAAGATCAACCTGGATGCAGTCACTGGGTAAGTGGAAATGTCGGCAGAATTTGAATGTTTTTTTTTAACCAGTTCGCACCGGGAATAACAAAGTTTTTCCGAACCCCGTGGCGGGTTTATTTTTACCGCACAAACTCGACCAATGGTGCTCACCAGAGCGTGACCGGGGAGACCGCATCTTCCACCGTATGCTTATGGCTCGTTACCACGTCGACCGGGAATCTATACAAATATTCCCGAGAATTCTGTGGCGTGTTTAGACGCTCTCCGATCCGCTGTCCCCCAAAAAATTGCGTGTATACACGTTCTCCGACGTGAACTGGTTAATACCTTTATACAAAAACATTTTTTAACACAATATCCATTTTACAAACCCACAAAATATTCCAATACTTAACTATTCTTCAATTCATATTTACCCACAAAGAATGTGGTTATAGAAACATCTCCCCAACAACAGTCCCGTGTGTACATACAAATAACTTTTTTATATCAATTTGCCATCAATGTGCATGCTGCTTACAACAGATTTCTGTGCTTACCGTGCCCCGTAAAGCAAATATTTCTATGGGCTGTAAGCACAGAATGTTGTGATTAGTAGTGCCAATATATTGGGCCCAGGTGGTTAGAAAATTGCATTTCTGCCAAATAAATAATAATGACATTTATAATTTCTATACAAACTCTATTAAAGATGGATGAAAAAAATGATGCTCAACTCATTTAAGAAAAGTACTTGCATACTATTATGTAAATTAAATTAATTGATTTTTTTCTAGCAGGATCAACCTCAAAGGGAAATACCCACTCTATCTGGGCAACAGCAACAGCAACAACTCCAGGTAAGAAAAGCTTTTAACATTAATGCATTAAGAACAGTGTGAGAACCCAGTTTTCCCACTACCTGGTAGTGACCAGTTTGGGGGCTGGCCGCTGTTAATGGACCTCACCTTCGGGTTGGTCCATTAACAGTAACCCAACCCGTTATCAACATTGAAGACTGGCAGTGTTCACACTGTTATTCCCATTAATAAAAACATTTAACAAAAGAGACACTTAAAATGCCCCAAATTTGTGACTCTTCTTTCTGCGATATTTCCATGCTTTTTGTATTCATGTTGTGGCTTTTGCTTGGTACAACTTGTCTCTTCCAATATTTGTTTATATTATCTCCCTTACCTTTTGTACATCCTCATTTTGTTATTGGTACATAATGTTCTTTTCATATTTAAATTGTTTTATTTTATTTTAAAAAGATTAAACTTCTCCAAATCCTTCTACCGCATGTCTGGTAATATTTAATCCTCTTTAAGAAGTGAAAATTCTTGAGACCGTCAGTGCTGGAGGAACATTATTGTCCATAGTGCATTCAAACCCCCCGTGACCACAGTGGGACGTTTAGTGGGTAAAGGGGATGTGAGACTAATTTTCAATTTTAGGACTAAGATAGCCACCACCCCCAATCCCCAACCCCCGGGCTAAGTCTGAGACCAGATGGTCTACTCTATCAAAATGTGCCTCAAGTCCAAGTCACATCTCATATAAAAACTGCCCGGGAATTGCAACAAAATGCACATTTATGGTCAAGATCTTCATATGCTACTTCACAGGTTAACGGGTTCTATGGACTAAGGAAACAACGGGCAAACACAACATGTACTCGGACAGTGTACACACCATCACAAGTTAGAAGATTGATGGAACTACATGCCCAGTACACAAAAATGGATCCTACTGCCACCACTATGAATTCTGTAAGTGAATTACAACCATGCAAAAACCATTATACATAACTGCCTGGTTACAATGCATATGATCGAAGTCAAATAAAACAAGCGCAAGAAAATGATTCTTCATTAAACCGAATCAGAGAACTTGCCGAAAGCAAAGACGAAAAATTAACTAGAAACGGTTCGAGAACTACATTCATGTGGAAAGACGGATTGTTATATCGAGAGTATCGATCCCCAAGTTACGAGTTTGATCAACCGTGTAATCAATTAATCGTCCCCACAGAATTCCGTAGCCACGTAATGAAAATCCTTTCACGAAAACTATCCTGGGTGGACACAAGGAGCGAAGAAAACAGGCGATCGAGTCCTTAGCAATTTCTTTTGGCCAGGCGATCAAAGCCGATGTGACTCGATATTGCAGATCATGTGATGTTTGTCAAAGAACAGTACAGGTGAAAAAGGTAGAGTCGTGAAAGTCCCTTTGGGTAAAATGCCCATGATCGATACACCTTTTTCAACGCGTAGCTATAGAAGAATCGTTGGCCCCATATGTCCGATAGGTCAGAGCGTGAAATCGATATATACTCACATTAGTTGACTATGCTACGCGCGATAACCCCGAGGCCATTCCATTGCGTAATATCGAAACGATAACGGTGAAGCTGAAGCTATTGTCGAAGTATTCACGCGAGTGAGCATCCCAAGTGAAATACTCACAGACCAAAGGTAGCCAATTCACATCAGGATTAATCGCATGAAATAAGTCGTTTACTTATCAATTCGTCAGTTAACAACAACCCTTATCATCCGTCGTGCAATGGACATTGTTGAACGTTTCAACGGTGTGATGAAACAGATGCTAAAACGCCTATGCGCAGAGAAACCCCGTGATTGGGATAGATATTCTAGCTTCCCCTACTCTTCGTATATCGTGACACCCCAG
>CM055817.1:6500941-6563441 GCA_029582265.1 Zoroaster sp. YZ-2022 | reverse complement strand
AAAATGATATCACGAACCGGAAAGGTATAAACAGTAAACCACTGTGGACCGAGCATGGAGCCTTGGGGTACAGAATAGTCAAGAATAACAGGCTCGGAGATATTGTTACCAATACAAACATGCCTATTTAAAAGGTAGGACTTACAACAATGCAGGGCTGTGTCATGTATTCCAAGATGTATTCCAAGATGACAATAAGATGACAATAAGATGACAATAACAATTTGTTGTACAATTCAAGCCATTATTCACTTTTATTCAAATCTATGTTTGTACAAAGATATTAATTATATGTATATATAAGGAGAATCTGAATTTAGGTCCTACACCTTTATTGATTGAATTTTTAATTCAATTGATTTTTTTTCGAAGCCCAGATTGTACTTGTGAGAGAGTCAACATATAACATGACTTGTTTCGTTTTTCACAGCATAAAATATTGAAAACCAGAAAGCTGTCTTCCTCATCTATTCAACCTCAAATACCCGAGTGCAGACAATAATAATAATAATAATGTGTGGACTTATATAGCGCACGTATCCACCAACTGAGTGGTGCTCAAGGCGCATTATATTATTACCCCTGCTCATGAGGCTCATAAGGCTCATAAATCATTCATGAAACCATCTCAGCTCCCTAGGGAGTATACCGCTCAATTGCTGCCATTACAGCGCATATAGACGTCTTAAACTCTCGACCACCTAGCTTGTCCGATGAGGATTGGCCGGCCAGAATCCTATATAGCAGCGGGTTCCGTGATATAGCCTATATAAGTTGGTGGAATTCTTGGGTTGGCTGATAAACA
Organism: Zoroaster sp. YZ-2022; assembly: GCA_029582265.1. Lineage (NCBI taxonomy): Eukaryota > Metazoa > Echinodermata > Asteroidea > Forcipulatida > Zoroasteridae > Zoroaster > Zoroaster sp. YZ-2022. The sequence goes on along the minus strand of CM055817.1, from coordinate 6,562,636 downwards.
ATTGATTTAATTTTGCCCTACACTGACGTGCTTCATTCCATAAAGGCAAACTTTTATTAAACAATGTATTATACGGTACAGTTGTATAGCGACACACGAATCGGCCAACAAATAAATGCTCGTGTCATCCTTCCCTGTTTATTGTACATTCCCCATCTGTGGTTTTGGTATTGTTTATCATAAACTGCAGACACAATCTCGTCCTCCGAACAGATGTGGCCTGAAATTGTCTACAAGCTGCGTTGGCCAGACTCAGGTCTTGAGTTGAGAACATTTCACTTGTCATGAAGATCGAAGTAAGTGTATAACACATCGGATTGTTAAGGGAAAAATTTAAATCATTGAACACTGTATGGCATACTCGTTTTATATTAATAATGTTCAATTATTCATGAAGTTTTGTTCGGATGAAACTTTTCCAAAACGTTCAATGCCTCAGTGATATTTATTACACTTGTTTGACATACATGCGTTCGAATCTGCAGTCATGCTGAAAATAAGTTGTCACCGAGAAAACTGCGGATATGTTCCATTATAAGCAAAGAATATCCCGTCGATCGATACTTTGAAATGGAGGCGGCTCCGGCTCCTCCTCCTCCTCCCTCCTCCTCCAGTTACCCCCCTCATCACATACACGTTATTTGGGTTTTATATTTGACTCGACAATAACTTTAAAACCTTATATCTCCAACATTGTTCACATATCATTCCATATCAGAAATATTGGCCGAATAAGGAAATACTTGAATCAAAGTGCTGCTGAACAAATTATACATGCGTTTGTCACATCACGGCTCGATAATGGGAATGCTCTCTTTTACGGTCTCCCGCAGAATCAAATATCTCGTCTTCAGCACATACAAAACACAGCAGCTCGTATTGTAACTTTGTCCAGAAAGTCATGCCATATATCACGCCAATCTTGAAAGAACTGCACTGGCTTCTGTTTCACAGAGAATTGTTTTAAACTTATGCTAATTGTTCACAAATCTTTTAATAACATTGCTCAATTTATATTTCTGAACTACTTAAAGTCTACACTCCATCACGCAATTTCCGCTCCAGCAACATGTCACTCTAAAAGGAACCAACTTCAAAACGGAAAACTGGGGTGAGAGGGTATTTTTCTGTCGCGGCCTGAGACCCCTGGAATCATCTTCCAACTAAACTCAAATATTGTCATAGTATAACTAGATTTAAGTCGCTGCTTAAAACTCATCTTATGTCACAATTTTCAAAGATGATGTATTTTGTAATTACAGGTAGGTACATGTATCTCGGTACATAATTTTTTTCCTGTGCTATCATTGTATATTGTTTCTATTCATGTTTTTTCTTTGTTTCCGCGCCTTGAGCGCCCAGTAGGGTGGATATGTGCGCGCTACAAATATTAATATTCATCATCATCGTCGTCGTCGTCGTCGTCGTCGTCGTCGTCGTCGTCGTCGTCGTCGTCGTCGTCGTCGTCGTCGTCGTCGTCGTCGTCGTCGTCGTCGTCGTCGTCGTCGTCGTCGTCGTCGTCGTCGTCGTCGTCGTCGTCGTCGTCGTCGTCGTCGTTGTTGTTGTTGTTGTTGTTATTATTATTATTATTATTATTATTTCGCGTTAGCACAGCATGAAAAGAAAGATCTTGTTTTCCTTCTGCTGGTTACACCTCGAGTCAAGCAACGTCCCGTAGCCTTAGATCTCGAGTGTCTTTCGCAGAATCCTTGCTGTCCCTAAGAGTGCCGCCTTCTGTAGTAATTACCTTCAACAGATGTTCCTATCTCCTTGAGATGTTTCTCCAACGCCTTCGGAATTGTACCCAGTGCTCCCACTACCACAGGAATTACCTTCACCTTGACTTGCCACAGCTTGCGGAGTTCTCTTGCTAAATCCTGATATTTATGTACCTTCCTTCTCCTTCAAAGCTACTTCACTATCACCAGCACAGCTATATCAATAAGACACATCTTCATGTTTATCGAAGACAACAAATATCCGGCCGTCTATGTTCTATAACATGATCTGTCTGGATGTTGAAGTCCCAGAGAATCTTTGACATGATCCGTTTTCTTCAAACTTTTTCCGGCACATGGTCGCCCACTTCGATTTGCACCTTGACACCGTACTTACACAGATCCCAATGGATCACCTTGGCCAACTTGTCGTGTCTGCCTTTGTACTCTGTCTGAGCATGCACTCTTATTCGCTGACAATGTGAAATACATCTCCTCCTCCGCCGCATTGCACATTCTGCACATAGAAGAGACATCTGACTTCTCGATCCTGCCTTCATCACATTCGTCGGCAGAGACTGGTCTTGCGCTGCAGTAATCAGACCCCGGTTTCTTTCTTTAGTTCTCCTCTCCTCAACTATTCCCAAGTCTTGCTACTTGCCACTTTTTCTGTACATCTCACGAATCGGCCGTGAAGTGGTTTTTCCTGCCAATCTCGTGTTTTTCTTCTTCTTGATTCTTATACCCTTTAGACCTAATTGTCTGCCTTCATGTATTTCGCGCAACCTTCAACAACTTTTCCCGAGTACTTCTTACATGACACCAAAAGCTCCTTCTTCTCGATGTTAACGCTGTCTGACACACCAAGTAACCCTCTTCCGCTCTGACCTTGGTAGATAGAGTCTGCTGATTATTCGACCGTGGATGTAACATACCGTACATCGTTATTATTTCCTCGTTTTCCTGTCAGCAACATCTAGATCTGCCCTTTAGTCCACTCGACAATTCCCCGCACTGTATCTCATTAGTGACACAGCCCAAGTGTTGATCGCCTTTATCATATTCCTCCATTCAGCTTGGACTTCAAACACTTCTTCAATCGTCTTATATACTCTTTCTTAAGTCTCTCTTTCGATTCCTCGTGCAGTACGATCTGCTTTCAAACACTCCAAGATACTTATAATCTTTCCTCTTCACCCAACGCCCTCAATTGTGTGCCATCTGGTAAAGCAATTCCATCCGAATATACCCTTTACCCCTCTTCATGGTCATCGCAGCATTTCCAGGACCAAACTTCATGCCGATGTCATCGCTGAAGATCCGCACAGTCTGCACCAAGGAATCAATCTCTTCTCGTTCTTCGCAAACAACTTCAGGTCGTCCATTGAAGAGAAGATGATTAATCTTGCATCCATCCTTCGTCATCTCGTATCCCGCACTAACCTTCCGCAAAATCATCGTCAAAGGGGAACAGCGCCAAAACAAACAACAGTGGAGACAGAGAATCACCCTGGAAAATACCGTCTGATGTTTACCTTACCAAGACATTCATCACCAGTTGTCAGATTTGTTCTCCATGTCTTCATGCTTCACCCAGAAGACATTTCACCGCATCAGCTGCCCCTATCATATCCAAACATTCCATAATCCACGAGGTGATACCATGTCGTATGCCTTCTTGTTATCTATCCATGCCATGGCCAGATTAGTTTTCCTGTTCCTACAGTCCCTTTAGCACCGTTTTATCAATGATGAGTTGGTTCGTTCCTCTTTGACCGCTTCTTGCAACCTTTCGCTCATCTAGAAATAACTGCTGATCTTCTATGTGGCTATACAGATCTTCTGCAATGATACCGGTCAGAAAGTTTACATCGCGGTAGACATGTAATAGGTCGATAGTTACTTGCAACGTTACCCTTCTTAACGTCCTTCTCATGAGGAGAACCGTTCTGCTTCTCCAGTCATCCACGTCGGAACGTTGCCACGCACTAAGCATTGTTGCAGCTGTTGAGCTATTCTTTCGTGAAGACTACCGAAGTTCTTTAGCCAGTATCCGTGCAATTGGTCTGGTCCCGGGGCTTTCCAATTCGGCACTTTCTCAACTGTTTCTTCTCACCTTGCTCACCAAAATCTGAAACCTCTTGTTGGGCATTCTTTAACCTCGTCTTTCACGTTTAAACCATTCTGCTTGTCTGTTATGATCACCAGGGTTGATCCCAAAGGGGCACCCCCAAAATTTCCCTTTGCCTCTGCTGGCTCTGGGCCCACTTGTGAGTTGTCACATTTCCCGTCCAATTTTTGAATAATTGACGTTGATTTGTACTGAATAGGCGATTTTGATGGAACTGCCTGACCTTGTCATCGTAATTTCTTTACTTTCGCAGCCTCGCCTTAACCTTTGCTTTATTTCTTCCTTAACTACACTCATCCCTTCCTTTTACTTGATACTTCTTCATTAATCTGTTTCTCATATCTGAAATCTTTCTATTGCACCTCTATCCATTTGCTCTATTCTACTGAGATCTTTACGTAACTCGTTAATTTGGCCTCAAGTCTGCGTTTTCCACCAAGGTTTATTATCTTTATGTCGGTGATTGTGAACGTGAAGATTTACCCCTGATCTCTCCGCTACCATTAAACCGCAACCCCGACGGCGACAGGTGATGGCGGATGGTGGATGGTGGATGGTGACGGTGATGGTGATTAGTGATGGCGGATGCAGATTTATGACGTGATGCAGATGGTGGATGGCAGGATGCATGATGGTGGATGGCGGATGGTGATGGTTATAGATGGTGATGGTGATGGTGATAAGGATGGTGATGGGTAATGGTGATAGGGATTTAATGGTGATGGTGATGGAGATGGTATGGACTGTAGATGCGTGATGGTGATGGTGATGGTGGATTTGCATGGTGATGGATTCAGGATGGTGATGACTCATGGTGGTGGATGGTGATGACCATGATGGTGATGGTGATGGTGATGTGATGGTGATGGTGATGGTGATGGTGATGGTGATGGTGATGGTGGACCATGGTGATGGCATGGTGGATGGTGATGGTGATGGTGAGGGTGATGGTGATGGTAATGGTGATGGTGAGGATGGTAATGGTGATGGTGATGGTGACTTTAATGGTGATGGTGATTAGGTGATGGTGATGGTGATGGTGATGGTGATGGACCATGATGGTGATGGTGATGGTCATGATGTGACTTCAGGTGATGGTGATGGTGATGGGCATGACTGATGGTGATGGTGATGGTATGGATGGTGATGGCCATGGTTCATGATGACCCATGATTTCATGACTTCATGACCAAGTGATGTATGACCATGGTGATGGTGACTAAGACGTGATGGTGATGACGTGGGATGGTATGACATGACCATGATGGTGACGCATGTGATTAATGATATGATGGTTATGACGCAGATTTATGATATGATGGCGGATTTGGGTGACGGCAGATTTAAGGATGGGTATTTATGTTATTAAGTGATTTAAGCATGACTTAAGGATGCTTATGATTATGTGATTTCATGATGGTGATGGTGACTTAATGACGGTTATGGCGATGCATGACTGCAGTGATCTAAGTGATGCAGGATTGGTGATCAGATTTTTCACGGTGACTCATGATTTATGATGCGGATGGTGTCAATGGTGATGATTATGCTGAGATTATGATGGTGACTTGGCGATTTAAGGATGGTCAATTATGTAGATGGTGATGGTGATTATGGATTTAAGACTGCAGTGATGGTGATGGTGATGGCGATTCCATACCAAGGATTATGACTTTATGATGGCCATGACCATGATGGCATGACCAGGATGGTGATGGCGATATGGGGATGGTGATTCATACTTAAGGATGGTGATGGTGGTGGTGGTGGTGGGTGGTGGTGGCGGCAGTACAGGGTGGCCCAGTGGTGGTGGTGGTGGTGCCAGGTAAGTATGGTGGTGGTGGGTGGCATGGTGGTGGTGGTATGATGATTTCTGGCCCTTCTTGGTAAACCGGCCAGCATGATCCCGGCATTTTCACACAGTTTCAAGGAACCACCTATTATCGACAAAATGCCAACACACCACTGTCCCGAACTGTCGTCCCCTTTAACTCCCCTTCATTGACGGCCTTGTACAGACCCAGGGCATGAGATAAATAAATATATCTCAGCTAATTAAGGAAGACGGCCCAACTGCCCTGCTGAATTCCCTTGGAGACTCCATCCCATATTTTCTTGGATCTTTAATTCCATATTCCCTTGAGTTAGTTCAATTTCCCTGTCCTCCATGCCCAACCCTGTTCGATGATCCACTGATGCAACGATACTGGTTTGAACTCGGTGCTGTGGCCCACCGCTGCAGCCCTCATTGAGGCTGAACGCAACCCATCGGTTACCAGTACCAAAGAGAGGCTACTGACACGACGTGACAATACACTTAATGAGAGGAAAGTGTAGTCTTTGGCCATTTTGTAAGCCCAAATACTATTAATAATATATGTATGATAAAATAACATAATAATAATATATAATATTATTATGATAAAAAAACAGTTGCTTTCAGTAGGCTATTCTCAAGTTTTGTTTCATCAGTGTAGTCAATTAAGGATCGGTAACGATATTTTGTTTCATAGATCTTGAGCAATGAATGTATGTACATCCAGTGAGATTTTGGCCATTTTGTAGGCCCAAATACTATTAATAATATATGTATGATAAAAATAACGTAATAATAAAATATTATTATGAAAAAAAAAAAACAGCTTTCAGTAGGCTATTGTCAAAATGTTGTTTCATCAGAACTTCGACATTACACATATGGTAGACACTGCATGTTAATTTAAATCCTTTTAACCTTGTCCTTTGGTGCTTCTGTTTATCATGTTTTTTTTTTAAATTTTACTGATTATTCTGTAAATACTTATAATAAATGGAAGACCTTCATAAACTATTAACCGAAAATCCACCCGTGTTAAGTTTACCATCCGCGGATGAAAGCGGCAACGTGCTGCAAAAGCAACGAGATAAACGACTCTTTTCCGTTGTAGCGGGAGGAGATTCAAAAAAATATTTCGGTAAAGAGTATTCCGTCAGCGACATTGAAGCTTTGTCTACGGAAGAGCGAGATGTATTACACACGCAATACGAAACTAAATTAGGTCGTGATATAACAGAGTCTTTAGGTAGCGCCATTCTAACGTTATATGTCAAATTATTAGGATTTAGTTGAAATCGTATTGATTTATACGGTCATCATTTTGAAATTGACGACGAAGGTAAATTAATTACAGATTTAGAAAAAGATCCATTCATTAAGAGCATGCTTTATACCGTAGCGTGCGATATATACTACAAGTACGGCACTGTGATAGCACTGCTCTCTGCAACGCTAATTACGGCAAAACATTAAGAATCTTGTATAGATAATAAAAGCAATGGAGACGAACGAGTTGGAGAATGCGAATCGGACGATAAACGCTTCACCGCGCCAGCGCCAAGCGAGCGCACCGTCGTCAGTAACGAAACCAATCAATAATTTTTTTTTTTTAAACCCAAAAAGATTCGCGGCTGGAAAAAGAGTCGCCGAACTTAATAAAAAGAAAAAAAAGAATTAAAAAAAGGCGCGTTAAAAACTCGTTATGCGACCTCGCAAGCGTCGCAAAGTGATATACCGATAAAAGAAGAAAACAACGAGATGTACTACTACTATATCGCTATTGCCTTAGCCGTTGGAGGTTTGGGTGCTTATTACTTGTTTTTCAAAAAAGAGCCAGCGCCGTCAAAACCAAAACCTATACCTACCCCACCACCAACGAGAGAACTCGCTGTTTTTGAAACGGAATAAAAAAAAATTAAATAAAATTATATTTAACAAGTATAAAATATGATGGATACAAAAGAAATCGTTAATTCAGCTTATCACAGTGCCGTTGTAGGACTTTTTACCGTTTTATACAGCATGCTCGGTAAAAAAAGTATTTAAAATAAACCCAGCCGATTTAGGAAAGTTGGATATAATGGACGGTCTAAAACTCACCACGACGGTTGGATTATCTGTAATGACTCAAACGTGGTTAGTTAATCAAGGAATTTTACCAGACTCTGTCATGCCTAGTAATTCTACGGAATAAAAAATATATTGTACAATATTAAAAATGGATAAACGTACAAAACTAAAGCTACAAAACGTCTATTATAGTCCGAAAGGATACTACAAAGGTCTCGACGCGATTAATAAATTAGCTAAAGAAACTAAGGTAAATACAAAATTAGTTTCGCAGTGGATAAAAAAAGCAAGCGCTGTGGCAAATTTATTTACCCTATCCTAAATACATTCCTAGACCGACCAGTTCAAATAGTACGTTACACAAACCAAATGAGGTTCATCAAGCAGATTTATTGTTTCTTCCGCACGATAGTGTAGGTAAAAAGACGTACAAGTACGCGTTAACCGTTGCGGATGAAGCCAGCAGATATAAAGAAGCTGAACCGTTGTTGGATAAAACCGCCGCTCAAGTCGGTCATGCGTTTGAAAAAAATTATAAACGTTCGCCGCTCACTTGGCCACAAATTTTAAAAGTCGATCCTGGAAAAGAATTCATGTCGACCGTCGGTGTATTAATGAGTAAACACGATGTAAAAATCCAAAGAAGCGAAGCCGGTAATCTTAGAGCTCAAGGTTATAGCAGAGCGATTCAATAAAACTTTGGGTGAAAGAATATTTTCTCATCAATACGCTAAAGAAATAGCGACGGATACGAGAAATAGAGAATGGGTTAAAAGATTACCACTAGTCGTAAAAGCATTAAACGACGAAACGACCAGACTTATACATTTAAAACCTAAAGACGCGATTAAGTTGTCCGTCGTTGAGCAAAATCCAGCCTCACCAGCTTCAAAGAAAGAAAAAAGAATCCCAACTAGCAGTTTAGTTCGGTATTTATACGCACCAGGTGAAGTTGACAAAGATACGAGACGTCGCGCGACCGATCCTATATGGGGTATAAAAATTTATACATTAGCTAAAACGATGAAAGCTGCGAATCAACCCATCTTGTATTATTTGATGTCAGGCCCCGCGCGTAGTTTTGTAAGAGAAGAATTACAAATTGTACCGCCAGATACAGAAAATCCACCGATTAAACAATTATAGTGTAGGCTAATTCTTTAAGTTATTGGTGCGCTATAATGTCCGTAAGCTAAAGTATGTATTCTATCTTCTAAAATATATATCTTTGTGTCTAAAGGAGATAGTGATATTTTATTTACTCGCGTTGTATATAATCTATGTTTTTCATTTCTAATAAAATTCATATCATGATGTAATGGCTTTAAATTATCTAAAACTTGTTTATATCGCTCGTGTTTAATTTACTGTTCTAAAACTTGTTTTTTAACGCCTTGGCTTTTCTTAGTTCTTTCGAAAAAACGTCGGGTCTTATTTCTATTTCTTTTTGTAAAAGTATCGAATACATTTTTGGTCTTAAACCGACAATTTCGGAGATTACAGTTCCCGCAGTCTCGTCTTTCATTTTACCGATCACTTTTTTATTCTCTTCAGAATATAAACAATTTTGTTTTTCTTTTTCTTCGCTATAATAATTACTAAAATCGTACGAGTCTTTGTCTTCTTACATATCTTTATAAACGTCTTCCGTTTGAATCTCGAGTAATAAGCTATCCGTATCCGTGTAAAGTAAATTACACTCGTTACCGTATTTCTTTTTTAAATGATTGTAATAAAAATCGTACATTAAATGTTTAGATAAATCCAGTATGCTCATTCCTACGTAGACTGGGCGGTTGAGTACGAGTTTTATTTTATGCATATGAATCGCCGCTAAATCGTTATCAAAAATCCTAACATCGGCAAAATTTGGTTTTGCGATCTTTTTCATCGTTGAGGCGCTTCAAATTCACGTTGACGCGATTTCGTACATTTTCCATCGTTTTTCCAAAACCTGAATTATTCATGAGTTTGTACAAATCTTAAAAAAAAATTGATTTTGCATTTTTTCTGAGTTGAGTGTTTAAATCGATGTATGATTTCATCCACGGTGATTCATCAAATTCTAAAACGCGATGAATTTTAGTCAGTTTCATACCGAGTTGTAAATATAATCGTAAATTACTATAATGAAGTACGTATTTTGTGTTATCGCATAAATTTAAAACTAATTTTGTAACGTTTGGAGCTGGTTTGTCTTTTAATAACTCTCGTTGATATTCACTCATCCATTCTTTCGGCACTATCAACGACTCTGGCGCGAGTGGATATGCATTGTGAGAATCGTGTAATTCTTGATTATATTCTAAATCAACTTCTAAAATGCATCCTTTTCCACGTTTTAATCCTTTGTTTGAGAGTCTGTCAATTTGTTTTTTAGTCAACCATTTAAAATTACCCGTTGGCAAAGGTTGACTCATCGCATAACCGTACAAATTATTCGCGTCTAAATATTGTATATAACTCGTTGTTTTTGTTTTATCGTAATCGGGTAAATAAACATTGTTTGCTCTCGCGTATCGTTTACTTACCATACACGTTCCTCCTCTAGTACCTTTTTCTATAAATAAATGCATGTCGACATCCGTAAACAATTCTAGACAAACTTTCGAATGTTTAAGCAAAGCGTCCCAACTCAATCCTGGGCTCGTGTAATAATTAGCCGGATCCAAACCGTATTCTCGTACGCAAGTGGTACGAAAATTTTCAAACACGTCCGCCAATAAGCAAGTATCCGTACGCACGTACAAATCGTTATAATCGCCTAGAGTTTTACAATCAAATTTAGCCCAAACCTTCTTTGCATGCTCGTATTGTTCTTTAGTAATGTCTTCGTTGTTCAAATTACTTTTAAAAGATTCTATAAAAGGAAGTTGTTTTTCTTCAAATCTTTCAAACTATCCATGTACTCGTAAGGATAAATACCCTTTTGTTTTAAAAGATTAAATTTTTCTAAATCGGATTCAAACTTTTTAGTAATTGAAAAAAAAATCGTTGGATTTTACGAGTTTATCTAATGAAGCTAGTAAAAATTGAGCGCTGTCGATAAATCGTAGTTGCGCTATTGAAAAAGAAATGTACTTTTCTATATTGTTTGGAATACACGTTAGATTTCCTCGCGTTTGACTCGCGGCATGCATAATGAGATGAGAGTCGTATCCTCGCAAATTATGAAATACGACCGGAATAAAAGTTTTATTAGGCTTTAAACTCAGTTTTCAATTACAACTATTGTGTGCAGCGCCTCTATATTTACCAGCGACGTGACAATGATCGCGTACTTGGCTAAACTTGTCATCACCTCCAAAAAATCCCTTTTCGCATATCTAGCACTGTTTAGCATTTTTAAAATCTTCTTCATCTTCTTTAGTCATGTATATTTTTTTAGGATTTTTAAATATCTCGTTGATTTTATTTACGTCTTTTTCTAATTCGTTTAAAAAATGCTCCGCGGCATCTTCTCCTCGGTATACAACGGGGAGCAAGTTTGACCGTCGCACCGAACGATGACGTATGAATAACCGCAAACGACGTGTTCTTGTAGTTTTGTAGCATTTGTTGTATTTACATCGTCAATCTTTTTAATAATACTCTCAAAGTTGGCGTATATAACGAAAGGAACTTTCATCTTTTTATGAAAATTTATAAATTTTAACGTATCGTTTTTACCCTTTTCCGGCATCACGATCTTTGTCGGTCTGTCGTTTATTCCCTTACACATTTGTACGTGATTTTCAAGATACGCTTCTGTTGAGTAGCCCTGTAAACATCTCAAACAAAAAAAATTACGATCTTTGTGGTTTGTTTGATCGTAAAGTAATTTATTTATATCTTTAATCCAAACGTAGTGAAATTTAGTTCCTTCTTCTTTATGAATTAATAATAAATTAATACGATCTATATCAGCGGGTTGATCGCTGAGTTTGTAAACTAGTATTGATTTTGATTCGTAACCAAAAACGTTTATCGCGATACAATTTTGTTTCTCTACTGGCTTAATTTGATTAATCGGAGTTGGAGCGTCAATATTATCAAAATTTAAACCATCTTCCATCGGATATGTTGAGAGTCTATATGAATGTTCTATTTTTATTCCTTTTTCTTTTTTCATGTGAAAACGAGCGACACGAAGCGCCCATCGTAAACAATGATCGTCTTTGTTTTTTACGTTGATGCATGCTTTTTAATTTGTTATGTAGTCGCATAGCTCGATATAAGAACCCCCTCTCAAAGTTTGATATCTAGCGATAGTAATACTCATATCTACAATACGATCAATCTCCCATCCGGAACCCCTTTGCGTCCATTTTTCTAAAGACTCTTGAATTTTTGAAAATACGGTAGTAAATACATTTTCGATACTATTCAAATTCAATAAAACAATTTGCCTATTATTATGAAAATTTGGTTTGGCATAATCGATCGTACCGTCTAGTTTTTCTTTACGTAAATTAATACGTATATATATATATATATATCATAAACTTGTACGACTTAAATTCTTGCAAGTCTAAAACAAACTTGGCTCTGATCTTTGGTTTTACCGCTTCCCAAAAAATGATTAAATCTTCTTCTTCTTTGCTGTGATTGAGCGGAACAAACATTCTTCGTTGACGTAAATATCTTCCGCCGTCGATCGGCGGTTCGTCAAATCTCAATTCTTCTTCTTGACCGTGAAACCTTTTAATGGCGGCGATGTAGTCTTTTTTTAACAACTGACCTCTTTTCCCGATACCGCGTTGAGGTAGCTCAATATTTTCAGACGCTATACGCTCTCTCAGTTCGGCTAAATTTAATTTATACAATGGCCTTGGTTTATGCCGTTTTATATATTTTTTACCGCGTTGTAATAAGAACGTTTATCAACTTTACCCTTTTGGTTTTGTACTAAAAAAATTGGTCTGTGTTCTCGCGCAAACTCTTTCAATTCTCGCAATGTCCATTTCGATAAATATCTTCTTCTTTCTTCCATACTCTCTTTACTATTATCTACATAATATCAAATCGTTATTTCACATTTTTTGCTACTAAAACCAATATCATTTTTATACGTGTTAAAAAACACCTTTTTTTAACCAGCACCTCACACACTCACTAAAACTAATCTTACCCCTATACCTATACACAACCACACGCAACTGGAAACCTTTCATGACGTCATCATTTTTTGATCACTTCATCAACCACACCCCCATCCCTCCCCCTTTTTAAATAAATCTCATAAATCACGCCCATTTTTAAGTACTTGGCCCAAAACCCCCATCTAACATACTACTAAGGTAGATATCCTGACCTCGTTTCAGTTATAGGTTGCAAGTAGTAGGGGAATGCCATCAATAAGTGTACATTTGCGGATTTTGCACGACAACAGTTCCACCGCTAATACAAAGAGAAGAGATGCAATTGGGCATCCTTGTCTTACACCGCGCTCCACTCTAAAAAGAAATTGGAAATATGACCATTATTAATTATACAGTTGGATGTGTTTTTAAAAATAGCAGAAACCCATTTAATAAACGAATCATCAAAATTAAATTTGGTTAAGGCGTACAAAATAAAATCACGTTCAATTGTGTCGAACGCCTTTTTATAATCCACACATAACATAATACCTGGAATATCATTATCATCAACATAGCGTAAAACATATTCAATTAAACGGATATTATTGAGGATACTACGACCTTTTACAAATCCATTTTGATCGTTATTAATAAGGAAGTTGGGAACTTTCTGCAATCTACCTGCAAGGGCTTTTGTAGCAATCTTGTAGTCAATGTTAAGTAATGTTATTGGACACCAATTATCGAGATTATCACGAGGCAATAATTTACCCTTATGTAAAAGTGTGATGATACCTTGATTTTGCACGGGTGCGAAACCGCCGGCATTATATGATTATTGAAAGCATTAACGACAAGTTTGCCGACTTTCGACCAGTATTTACGGTAAAACTCAACAGTGATACCATCGTATCCCGGACTTTTGTTACAAGCCATCCCATTCAGCGCGTCAATACATTCTAATGTTGTTAATTCACCATTACGTAAAGCCTTTTCATTGTCAGGTAGTTTAGGAATGTCAACACTATCGAAAAACCCATCTAAGTCTGCCTGTGAGGTATTGTTTTGACTTTTATACAGAGAAGAAAAGTAGTTAATTTCTTCATCGAGGATTTCTTTCTGGTCTGTTATATGGTTGCCGTCTCTGTCACATAGGCCTGTAACAGACTTACGATAAATATTGTTTTTCTCAAGATTGAGAAAATGTTTGGAAGATTTTTCGCCTTCTTCAATCCATTTGGTTTTCGATCTGATTTGAAGACCTTTCATATAATGCTCAGTTAAAACTTCGTACTCGAATTTCAAATTATAATACACGCATTTAAGGTTATCATCATTGGGATTTTTGATAATGTTGACATACCCACCTTGTAGTTTATATTCGATATCAGACATTTTGTTTTTCTTATTAGGTTTATTTCTACGTGTGTTACATATACACACAAACTGTATGTGGAGATAATCCGTGCGTGACCGCGTGTTGACCCCAAAGGGGGAGTGATTATGTTTACGGGTTATGAATAGAACGTTCTGGAAGTTTATTTTTGGACAATGATGTAATTAAACAGAAATTTCTAGAAGTGAAGTGAAGAAGAAACCTTTAGTATTTTCTAGAAGGGATTAAAAACTATAAATACGGGCTGGTAGAGGATTTTAAACAGGACTTGAGCAAACAAAGACTTCGGTAAACAGGAGTTGATGAGAGTATCGATACTTCAGTGTACACCCACTAGGACCTGTGACGTCGCTTACGACTCGTCTGTGGAGTGTTTTGAGAAAGTTCGTATTGACCGAGTGAAGTGTCTGAGAGCTGAATTTAATTCCGGAAGAGACATTTTGTGAACTAAATTTACAGTTCAGTATTTTTGGGATTTCTTCTTTCCCATATTTTTGTCACGGTAGTCGACTTGTGTCCCCGTGGTTTCGTCTATTTCCGGCCGTTTGTTGGAGGTGAATTCGCCCCGCGTCCAGCTCTATATTTACACCGTGTCAGAGAACTGTTTTTGGTGTCAGTCCTCGCCCGTAAGATCTTCTTCTTATTTAGTATAAGATCTTTTCTTAATGTACACTTGTTTACCCTAATCATTGTACGCTTGTTAAGCCCATCGATATTTGTAGCGGTTGATATTTTCATTATTAAATCACTTTGTTTCTGTGTTCTTTATATCAGTGTGACCTTGTTTGATTTCTTTGTTGCATCTGAGAAAATTCAGGCTTTTTGAGTAATTTGCATTCACCTATAGTTTGAAGATTTTCGGATCGTAACACGTTCAAAATCAATACTGAAGGTACGGATTTTATTCTTACACAGTGACCAGAAATCAGGACAAGATAATATTTCACTATATTCGTTAGTACATTCATCAATTATGTTCAACAATTTCTCAGAAAACTCATCATTAACTAACCACTCATTATTAAATTTCCAATAGTTGTTGCCTCGTATCGCGGTATCAAAAGAGAGGCACATATGGACTGCTAAATGAACCGTTTTTGGTACTGTCAGAATCTCAACGGATTTAGTAGCAATATCCATGCACGATGGAATGAACCAATAGGTCAATTTTGTCAACAGGTGGATTCAAAACTGTATTCAAATCCCCGCCGATGATGACGTGACCATCGCTACTATTTTCGTAAATAACTTAAATCATATTACGTAAAAAGGTTTTGCGCTTGTTATCTTCATTAGGTGCATAAGCATTCCATAAATAGTAGAAATTATTGTTAATTTCCAATGTCATACCCAAAAGTCTACCTTGATTATCACCATAGACCTTGTCACATTTGGCATCAAGCTTAGTTTTGATGCCAATAAAAACACCACAACTATGATTTGTACCATGGTTAGCATATATTGTACCACCCCATTCTTTTTCACAATTTGCAACATCATTTTCATTACAGCAGACTTCCTGTAGAAAAATAATATGGGAGTTATGACGGTTTAACCAAGTAAAGATGGACTTGCGCTTTTTTTGGTTGCGCAGTCCACGAACATTAAGCGTTGTAAAATTATAATACATTGACATTGTTAGAAGTAAAATAGTACATCATATTAGACAGTTTAAAAGTGGAGAAAAGTCGATAAGATGTATTTTGCACAATACCCATTATTTTTTGAGTGATAATATGCGCAAGATTTTCTGACTAACTGTGAAGTCTCTAGAGGCAGATCCAATTTAATTTTCTGCATCAGAATCCTTTTTTGCGCGCTTGTCTGGATGTTCATTTTTCTCAGGAGTTATTTCCTTGCGTTTTGGTGTTACTTTAGGGGAAGATGATGTAAACTTAAGAGTCGCTTGTTTTTTTTCTTTCCAACTGATGAAGAAACAGCTGAGCTGGACTGAGCAGACTTCTTTTGTTTGTTTGGTTTATTATTCCCATGCTTTTTACAGGTACTGTCTTTTACACTTTCAGTTTGTTTTTGTTCACGCTGTGAATTTCCGGAGCTTTTATTTTAAACAGCCTTTTTTTTATTTATTAAACAAAAATAGCATGACTCGTCAGGTGCAGTATGGTATAAGGCTTATGGCAGGTTTCGAATACCCTTTCAGATTTGCGTTCATTTATAAACAGCTTTTTAAACTTGAACTTCCGGTTTGGACCTGAAGTAAGGGTCAAAATAAGGTCATCTCTGTGTATCAATTATCGAGTCCTCCATGTTCTGTATGATTATGAAGGAATCAAGAAATTATCTATTTTGGTTCACGATATGTAAATATATATTGTTTTAATTATAATTAATCACGTAAAACCTTGTCAACTGCTTGATATGCCTCTTAATAATGTTTGGCTCAGTGTTTTCTCTATTGTTGTTCTTACCTGCTTCAACGATGTCAATGTGGAAGCCCCTCACCGTCCCAGTCAAGTCATATAATAATCAGAAAAACGAATATACCTTTGATAATACTTTAGTACACCTTTGATAACAGTTAATACTGTCCTGCCAAAACATATTTCATCAGCTCAGCGTGACCAAACTATGGATGGCTGCATTCTAAAAGGCCATGTTATTGTGCCAGGTCGACCAGGCTCCAATTGCATTGCCCCATCAAGTTACAATTTGTGAAATATGCTCACTTAGGAAAGAATGTAGATGACAGCCGCCACTGTTCTCGCAAACTATGTCAAATATCAGTTTCCTGCAAATGATCAAGTGAGGTTTGGAAACAATTATTGTTGGACATTTTGAGCAATGAATTTGTGCACATCTTTTGAGGTGTTGGCCATTTTGTCATCTGTTTTAGCAGATGACAAAATGTTAAACGTTAAGACATTATATTACGTTTATTGATGCTTTTCGTTTCAAAATTAGACACATTATTCCATTTGCAAAATTAAATTTAATTAAGTTGATAAAATAATAAAAAGAAAATAATAATAAATAAAATACATAAGTTAAAAAGAATATCTAGATCTCTTGCCTCAAAATCAAATTTAATTTATTGTGTATTTAAATTAACTCCAGTGCCTGAAGAAGAAGAAGAAGAAGAAGAAGAAGAAGAAGAAGAAGAAGAAGAAGAAGAAGAAGAAGAAGAAGAAGAAGAAGAAGAAGAAGAAGAAGAAGAAGAAGAAGAAGAAGAAGAAGAAGAAGAAGAAGAAGAAGAAGAAGAGAAGAAGAAGAAGAAGAAGAAGAAGAAGAAGAAGAAGAAGAAGAAGAAGAAGAAGAAGAAGAAGAAGAAGAAGAAGAAGAAGAAGAAGAAGAAGAAGAAGAAGAAGAAGAAGAAGAAGAAGAAGAAGAAGAAGAAGAAGAAGAAGAAGAAGAAGAAGAAGAAGAAGAAGAAGAAGAAGAAGAAGAAGAAGAAGAAGAAGAAGAAGAAGAAGAAGAAGAAGAAGAAGAAGAAGAAGAAGAAGAAGAAGAAGAAGAAGAAGAAGAAGAAGAAGAAGAAGAAGAAGAAGAAGAAGAAGAAGAAGAAGAAGAAGAAGAAGAAGGGTGGTCCCGAAGGGAAATAATAGCATTAATGGCATTTTGGTCATTCTGCGGAATTAAAGTATTATAAATATGATAAGTAATGTTTTCAAAGTTAATTTTTGAGTACAAAATATACCCATCAAAAACGGCACAAGAAGATAGAATATCAATATTATTATTTTTGATTAAAGTAGTGACTCCCGAGCCTCGAGTAGGGCCCGGGGAGCAAAAAGGGGTGTGGGACCACAAGTTCCAGCAATGATTTTTTTCGTTTAACGTGTACGTTTCTTGTAAAAGAACAATATCCGGGTTAGAAATAATTTTTTCCACATAAGTTTGAAAGGAGGGGTTCAGAGTGGGAGCGGAACAGCCTCCGGTGTTTAAGGTGAGCAGTGACAGTGCCATCATAAGGGCAAACAAAACAGAGTTATGGGCACACATAATGAATAACAAAGAAAAACACTAATGAATAGAAAGACAGAAAAGGAAACAAAATTTATTTATTTAGAGTTTTTACAAGTTTCTGGATCCTCTGCTGCATGTTTTATTGAGCAGGGGATTGTTACGTAAGGGTTTTAATTGTTTTACTAGACCGGGAATATTGTTAGTGAATTTTCTGGCAACTGATTTAGGTATTTTACGAGCTTTTACAGAAGACAGGAAATTAATAAGTTCAGTTTCAGAGAGGGGTTTTTGGAGATGGGAAGATGCTCAGCCAGAGATCATCGTCTGTCTGAGTATCTTCCCCCACATGGAGTCAGTGTCGGTGTTTTGTTCCATGACGGTGGAGGATGGAGTGGGGAAAGGGGAGTCTGGGAATCTAGAGCTTGGGAGAGGGAGGGGAATTGCTCGTCATGGGGCTCGACACCCTTCCAAGTTTTCTGGGTGGGATGGTGATTTTAGTGTGATTAGGCGAACTTTGGAGGGGTCGAAGAAGTTGCTGTGGGTGTCTGTTTTCCTTTAGAAACAACATCAGAAAAGTTCTCGTGGGTGCAGGTGGCGAGCCCCATACGGAGAATTGTTTATTGGTGGGATTTGGAGTGGAGGGTTGGGAAGGGGAAGCACCAGGCGTGAGAGATGGGGTGGCCCGATCTGTGCTGCCACTCGGCGCGCCCGCATCCGCCCCCGCTGAGGACTCCTTGGAGTTTCCAGCGGAGGAGGAAGACGACGCCCGGGTCAGCATATCACCCCCGATGGAAGATCGGGCGGCGGCCGAGCCAGGCGCATCGGACGCGGGCTCGCTTGAGCCCGCGTCCGGCCGTTCAGACGCGGGACGCGCAGTCGTAGCGGCAGCAGGATCGAGCGGGTTGGGTTTCGACCGTTTGGGAGGATGTTTGGGGTCGGATTTCTTATTGTGCACGAAGATTGGTGGTGGGTTTAGGGGGTTGGAGGTTGTGTCATCATTGTTGTCATGTTCATCGGAATTTTTGTGTTTTTTGCAGGAGCGGCTGATATGTCCAAACTCCCCGCAATTAAAACACCGCACTGACTCCGTAGATAGAAAGGCACGATAATTGACATTGCAAAAAGAGAAATTAATGTGGTCGGGAGGGCTTATATTTGGATTAAAAAGAACCTGTACCTGTCTTCTGAAGCTCATTAATGTGGGTTAACTCTTTGTTTTTAAATCCCAGGGGAATGGGTCGAATTTGTGACACTACTTTACAAAAAGAGGAAATGTTGCTGACAAGGACCGAGTTTGGTATTTCAGGATAAACATTAGATAGTATGAGACGAGTTGTGGGGCGAACGAGGGGAGTGAGCTCAAGAAAGGAGTCACCGTATTCTAAACCTTTCTGAACGGCGTTGATTACTGCCTCCCTCGAGTTTAGGTAGATTGCGATTCGGCCATTTGATATTCGGGAGGCCGAAATCACTTCTTTTGGGGGTATATGTGCAGTAAATGCGTCTACGTATGTTTGTACAGATACCTTGTCAGCAGCATTGAAAGAGACGCCATTGTTCCTGGTGACGCGATAAGGCTCACTCATGTCCTGAACAATGGGTTTCGCAGGGCCAGCCGTGCTCACGCTTGGCTGACCCCTTTCAATTGGTGATGCTTGACTGGTCATGGTGACCAGCCAGAGGCCGAAAATAACCAAATTAAAACGAGAAAATTTCAGTAAATACACTTAAATTATAGAACCCGACAGTTTGAGGATGGTCATGCAGGTTCTATGATAAATACTAAATAAGATAATATAAAAACTGTGACCATACAAGGTCTAAAAGCTACAAAAAACTTACTTACTCCGGAGCTCGATCAAAACGTGACCTACGTCGGGGAGAAGAAGAAAGAAAAAGAAGAAGAAGAAGAAGAAGAAGAAGAAGAAGAAGAAGGTGTTTCCGCTATAACTAATACAGTAATCCGAGTTGCATAGTTAGCTTTTGTCTTGAAAAACCAAATGTTGGAGATACCTAGAGGGCGCACCAAGAGTCCAGACGTGTTGTTTTCGTCTTACGCGAAAAATCACAAGAAAATCCAAACATTTTACGAGTTGTTTACAATATTTGTCCAGGAACACTCGAGTCTCACCCGTGGTAACTGTAAGTCCATATTTTTGCGACATTTTGTGAGAATTATTTTCAACCTCTCACACTAATAGCTGTAAGACTTAAAGATGGCGGCAAATAATGGTGCAATAGATGAAACACCTGTCGAGGCCGATCGACTTAGCGATGTGTCCATGTGGGTACGACTAGAGTTTCACCGATCAATACGAGCAAATGAATGTGAAATAGCCTCCGCTATATTAACCGCGATAAACCAGAGCTCTCCAGACACACAGCGTATTCAGCCGAAAGACATCCTTGGCGTTCAATATATGTCATCAAAGCAGCCATATTGGATTATAAATTTAGCCTCCAAGCAAGCAAAGTGGCTTGTACTAGCTGTCGACTCTGTAAACATCAAAGGTAAATCATTCAAGTTTTCTGATTTTGCTCGTGTTACACCTCAGCGATCGAACACCAGGTTGAGCATACATGGTATTCCACAGCACGTATATGATGCCGATATTGAAAGTTGGGTAGGATCCTTTGCCAAATTAGACAGTCGCATATATCGACATAAATCAAAAGACCATAAACAATCAATTCCAACATCTTCATACTGGGCATAGATTCTGCTATGTAAGTGAGACCACTGAACAGAAACCAAGATATTCAAAAATGGACATCTCCAGCCCTTTAAAGCCCACTTCGCTTATTGAAATTGAAGTGGTTCTGTATTACAATGGTCAGTCCGAAGTCTTTTGTAAATATTATCATGGCTCCGACCACCAAATTACAGAGTGTCCATCAAAGCCAATCAAAAAATGTTACCATTGTGGTGAAACTGGACATGTGAAACATACTTGCCCCCATAAAAATATGGGACCTAAGTGATTCAACTGTGATACATTTGGTCATCGAAGTTACGCCTGCCCAAATAATTCTGACGATGGCATTAACTTCGATTCTGACACTACCAGTTCA
Organism: Zoroaster sp. YZ-2022; assembly: GCA_029582265.1. Lineage (NCBI taxonomy): Eukaryota > Metazoa > Echinodermata > Asteroidea > Forcipulatida > Zoroasteridae > Zoroaster > Zoroaster sp. YZ-2022. The sequence goes on along the minus strand of CM055817.1, from coordinate 6,541,446 downwards.
TCGAACCAGAGTTGGACAAAACTTCCAGATGGCGAATATAGTGAAATTTCTCGCGCCGCTGAAGCTTCTGCCCTCGCTCAAGAGCTGATAGACCACTGCCTTCATCCGGATAGCCAGAAATCTCCTGAGCTACTGCAAAAGGTCAAATCAGTACTTAAAACCCTGTGGTTCATGGTGACAATATACACGCACGAACGCTTGAAGGGGACTAAATCATTTAGTACGTTTGAATAGCGTGTAAAACGTTCATATAGGGGCACACAATCCCTTCTCAAATGGTGTAAACAGACTAATAGAGACCCTCTAGACCCAAGAAAACAATTTCAAGCCAAATAAAAAGTTTATATGGGTGCCCGCACACAATCCCTTCAAAAAAATGTTACCCAAATCCAAATTTTTTGCACATTTTTTGCACTGCTGACATTCTACAGAGAAACCAAGAGATTCTATTTGTCTGGCCATTCTAATACCCATAACTAGACCTCAAAATAAACATGGTGACTCAGCGTGCCTCAACGTCTGGACCACCGAGAGCAAGTGACAGGATGACTGAATGCATTGGGATTAGTGCGGCGCTAACATCAATGACTAACAGCTGTACAGTTTCAATGGGTTGTCTGCTGGCAGGGTGGTTTATTTACTTTGAAAGCTGCATACCAGGTCAATGGTTCACCCCAGCTTGAAAGTTTGTTTACCATGTTATCAGACACTGTATCAATACAGAACTTATGCAAACTGGCTGAATTTGAGTTTTCCATGACGGAGTAAACAACAATTGTTTACAAACAGACTAAATGGTTTAGTACCATCTTGATTCGCCGGGTCTTAAGAACTCTTATATTGCCGGCTATAACCTTCTCCTAACCCTTATTATTTTCTTTAATAACCCTTTTTTAATAATTTCTATTTATTTTTCTTGTTTTATTTTTATTTGACATTAAACCACTTTTACATATATCCACAAAACAAAATATTATCATTTTCATAATATTTTCCCCTTTAAATTAAACCATAGAACACACACCCCTTTTTACCCTTCTTAATCAGATTTTACAATTTATAATAATAAATCATACAACACATCTAACATTAAATATTTGTATCCACACCCCACTATATTTATTGTATAATTTTTCTTCCTTTCGTGCCGAGTTTGACAAAGTCAAAATCTTTATAATCAGTCGTCACTCTCATTCTACGCACTTCTTGGAATAATTTTAATCCATTTGTCCACGGTAATAGAATTAACGTTTTTGCATATCGTGAGATATGTTTTGGGGCTAAATAAATGTTTATTTATAATCAAAACAATGTACTTTATTTGTTATTTTGGAATTACCAATTATGTTTTATACATTAACTTGGAGTGCCATGGCTGAGTGGTTTTGTGCATCGGATTTGTGTTATGTTAGTTCTGATAGACCAACTAAAAGTATCCGGTTTCTGACTAATTGCGGTGACACCATGTGGAATCTCAATTGAGTAGTAATTAGTTCTGAAAAGAACTGGTGGTAAAGAACTAATTACTACTCAATTGAGATTCCACATGGTGTCACCGCAATTAGTCTTACTTATCATCCTCACCATGCAAAGCTACAAGTTTTACCTATCCGGTTTCTGGTTGTCGGTTTCAAAATCGGTGTGGTGACGCTGGTGGTTTGGTTCGGTTTGGTTCGGTTATTTTATTTTGGGGGTAATCTTTTTTTAAATTTTATGTAACACACATGTCAATTTTTTAAATCTTACATTTTCCCCACACCCTCCCTAAACGTTCCCCACCCTAATCTTGCCAATGATTCATACTGAAATATATAAACAGCTTGTTATACTAATTATTACAGTTTGTCACTTTCTGTAGTTTGATCCACTGTAAATGTTTATATTGATAAATATCGATAAATTTAAGATCGTCGACATTTCTCACAATACAAAAACCTTATTCGTCGATAAAAATGGAAACATGAAAAACTACCGGTAGTAAGTTTGTGAGTTTCTAGAGCTTTGATTCACCATACTTGCAAAATTTATTTATATTGCTAAATATCGATAAATTAAAAATCATCGATATTTCAAAATGCTCAAGGATGACAATGTGTCATCACGCATATTATTATTCAGCATGTTCTACTGGTATAGAATCTGCAAAAGTATATTATATATCCCAAATATGGTCTTCTGCTGGACTATGGTGGCAGATCGAGTAATCAGAATGTGGGTTCGATTCCTGACAGCGACCCTGGCACTTATGTACTTCAGCATGACACTTCACCATAATTGTTTCTCTCCTTCCAGGAACTCATGTAAGTCGGTACCTTTGAGGGCACAGTTGGTTGTTTTGTTTGATGACCCCCACAGTGTAAATGCGTCGAAAGTTTACAATTGAGCTTTATACTCACCAGCGAGCTGAAATGGTTTCAGGAAAAATTGAGTCTGATGAGCAGGGGGCAATAAAGGTACTGTGAGAACCCCGTTGGGTTAAAAACGTGTGTTATAGAAGTACACATTATTGTTATTGTTTTTAAAATGTAATATTCACAACCTTTGATAACAGATTCCGTGGTATTTTATCAGGTTGAGTTATTAATAGTGAAAACAATACTATTTAGTATCAGGTATTGTGATCAAGGGAAATCCACAAAAACCACAAGCGTCAAAAATAAACTACCGGTATTTATACTGTGTGAGGTTTAATTCAAGGGCGACTGCAGACAATGTTCAGATGATACGCATTAAAACTCTCTGTCTGATATACATTTAGATGCAGCGTCAATGGTGGGAATGTAGATTGTGAAGCCGCATCAAACTTTATTTTACGGATTTCAGGTGGACTTGTTTTCACATTACAATAGTTTATTGCCACAGAATTTCTAAACACAAATACAACAATGAAATGATTGAATACAATAATTAATTATGATGATTACAGTGACCCAAGTTGTTATTTTAATTCGTGAATGGAATTCAACTACTTCTTTATTGGTCTAGTTACGTTTCAGACTTTGTAGGCAGGGTGGATGATGTGGAATTGTTAATGTCATTGCAAAACACCATTTTGCCTTCAAGGAACAATACACCTTTGGTAAAAGTCAACATGGTTTCCCTGAGGAAATGTTAACTAACAAAGCATAATAAAACATAAAACATATAAAACATATGCATATATCAGAATATATGGGATAAATGACATGCGTATAAATACATGTTCTAACGTTGCGATTGGTAACTTGGCGATAGGTGCCCAGACACCAAATTCTTGCAATCATCTGCAGAAACCTAACTTTATTGGCTCCAAAACTCGAGTTCTGCAAGGATTTGTTCACCATAGTACAACAGCACTGTATGCTGTAACATGCGTGAGAGACTGTATAATACTTCTCGCTGTGTTTCGATCAACTACTTTGACAGCGAAAATATTTGTGAGTTAAACTACGCCACAAGATCACAGTTTCCTGGAAACTTCACTGAGCTTCATGGAAGCTTCTAGTTGGACGACGACAGACACACAATTCTCTTATCAGCTGTTGGGCCTTGTAAAGAGCTACTGCAAGCTGCTGCAGGCCAGATCTCCAGCGGTGTCTACACTATATTTCCCAGTGGTATGAACAGGGGATTACAAGTCTACTGTGACATGAAAACGAACCTGAAAACGACCCTGGTTGGATTGTGTTCCAGAGGCGAGTGAACAGAACCGTAGATTTCTACCGTACCGACAACCTGTGCATTCTGACTGAGGCGTCTCTCATAGGAACGTGGGAAGGGGAAACCGCTTTTGCCGAATATTTCGTGTTCAGAATCGAGTTTGAGAACTACACTCTACACGTAAGCTCCTACATTCCTGCAAGTACAGCGGGTGATTCATTGATGTCTAATCATCATGACCAACCATTCTCCACTGTGCAAAGGATAATGTGGGGCCTGGTGGTATAACAAATGTTATGACTCTCAATGGTCTTTACTACCGCGAACTCAAAGTCCAACGCAATTACATAGACATACAGTGGAAAAAATGGAATGGAAATTTTTATTATCTGAAGAAATGCAGCATGAAGATACAAGAAATAAAATACAGTCTGTCTGTCTGTCTTCCTGTCTGTCTGTCTGTCATTAATTTAACTTACGAAAACATGTAAGGATATTCCAGTGGCGGATCCGCATAGAGGTGGGCCCCGTCGCGGTGCCTCCCCAGTCATATTCGTTCGACGTGTTAAGCAACAACTATCATTATTGATTATTTTGTACTCGAAAAACTAAACATCAACAAATCCAAGAATAGGCGCTCCCTGGTCCGACTATTTAATGCGATCCGCTACTGTTAAACCACAGTAGATCTTGCAAAATAAGACTTGATTAAAGTGCCGCTTGTAGGTGGCATTTACCACAAGATGCGTATGCCTATTTAAGCAAAACAAAATTGAAACAAATACAAATAAAAATGTCCAGTTTCTGGTCGGAGTTTAACTTCAAAAGTGGTGTATACACAACTAACTGTTTTTGTTTTACTTAATTAAATAAGTTCTTAATAACTAAAGAATATGGCCTACTTTAAGATTCCATTATGTTGTCATTTCAGACAATGTGTGTAATAATTTATTTACGTTGAGCCAAATAAAACAATGAATCATATTATGTTGCATGTACAGAGTGTGCCAAAAAAGTGCAACATTCAGAAAAGAAATAATTTAAACTGTTTAATGTTTTTTCCTTCAATGAAATTATATTTTACAATAAAACCTGACTATTTCTCAATTCACGCTTTTTTACCCCTTCCCATTTGGTTCCCCAGATCCAGAAATACAATCAATTAAATGAAAGGGTGTAAATTTAAGGATCGAATAGGCATAGAAGTTGGTGACATCACTTACAAAAGAAGTGTGAACAGATTAACAGACTAATAGTATTGATTGTAAAAGCTGCAATATGTCTCTGAATCAAATTAAGTCATTTCACATTAAACATTGCTTTAAAATGGCTGGGCTTCAACCTGGTAATCGTCAACGTCATTTTACCACTGAAGTGAGAGTGTTTATGGTGCAACTCACCATGTGAATATCATTGAGATAAGGGTTCATTAGATCATATTGTTATGTCATACATGTATTGAAAATAAAATAAAAAATATTGATTCACATTGATCATGTGGGCATTCATTTACTTCCACAGCCATGACAGCATTCACACCCCTGATAAGGTTCCCAACACACAGAGAGGCCCAACGAGAATTTGACATGCTTCCGCAATTTTGCTCTAGTTTCCTTAACAAAACATCGGAATTGACCGGGAAAAAAGTTTCATGTAGCTAAGAAACTGTTCTACCTATGACATTACACCAGGTTTCCATCAAAGTGTTTTTTGCCTTTCAAAAAAAAAACTATTTGTCAATGTTGCACTTTTTTGACACACTCTGTATGTAAACATTACAAAAATGAAACGTTCACGGTGCATCCACAAGCCTGATAACTCCCTCATCTGTTACAACAATTCACAACAATGATGTGAAATGAATGTTAAACCGAAAACAAGCGAGTCTTTAAGGAGTCAATGGATGTGGTCGAGCTGATGTGAGTTGGTAAATTATTCCAGTGAACATGGGCAATTACAGCATGGTTTTTAGACACGTTGTTTATCCAGACAAAAACAAGCTAATTATAGCTCTACAGGCTTATCATGATGTTATTTGTGGTCTATGTTTTCTCTGTCATAAATCCAACATGATAAACAGAAGCACCCAAGGACAAGGTAAAAGAGATTTAAATTTGCATACAGTGTCTACCATCTGTTCTGATAAAACAAAACCTGCAAATGGCCTTCTGAAAGCAACTGTTTTTATTATATTATAATATTATGTTAATTTATCATACATATATATGTAAATGTAACTTCATAGTGCGTTGACTATGTGTCATCAGGAGGCACCACCCAGTACGAGACATCGTTTTGTAACTTGACAAACGTGACATGAAAATACAGTTTCGCCAAAAAATACAGTTATGTGTGATTGTTACACTATCAATGAGTTAATGAAGAATGCACAAAATTCAACCAAATTACATACCAAATTCTCCGAGTTGCAACTCAAGTTGTTAATATAACATTAAATTATAAAACATTGGTGCCCCCCAATGTTCAGTCTCCAGATTACATTGATAATTTGTTATGTCCAATTTTTAAAAGTTACCGCCCGGTAAAGTTTGAGGAAACAAAGCAATATTGTGTATAACTGTCAACTTATTATAAACACCTGCAACCTTGACAGGTTTATTTGATGATCTATCAAAGTGCTTTTAGACCAACGTATATTTATGAATACTAATGCTGAAACCTTCCATTAAAATAAGTTATTCACAAATGACAAGTGAAAACATTTATGTCATTGTTACATTCATGGTGACATAACATACATTCAGGACGACATAACATACAAACAACGTCACATAAAAATATTTCCCTTAATGTTTTTAATGGTTCGCGTCAACGTCATGATTTCCTTTAGTTATATCATTTTAATTCGTTTGGATTGTTATACATTTTCTCAAAAAAGAATCATTTTTGTATCAGTCGCAAAAAGGAGTAGATTATTTAAGGGAAAGACAGACAAAATCCTCTCCAAAAACTATATTCAGTTAAATGGCAATGTTTTGAAAACATATGGCAGATATGGTTTGGCCTCTGACCTGAGATAGATAGATAATTGAATAGAATAAGTGGCATAAGTGGACCGCCCACCAACATAGGGACTGGTTAGCTCAGTTGGTAGAGCGCTCGTACGGTATTCCAGAGGTCTTGGGTTCGAGTCCGGCATCAGTTAATTTGTCTTTGCTCGCTTCCCTTATTATATAATATTTCAGGTCAGTTCCTTCCTATATATTTATTCTGTGTACAACCACCAAAAAGGCTTGTATCCCGTTGTGTGCATGATCCCAGTTACTGTCGTTACCTGGGTTGACTGCATCTGACCGGGGTTTGATCCCTGGCTACTCGGCAGATATGGTTTGGCCTCTGACCTGGCCCCATAGAGCAATAGATAATTGGCATAAGTGGACTGCCCACCATCACAGGGATGTGGTCGAGCTGGTAAATTATTCCAGTGAAGATGGGCAGTTACAGGATGATTTTAGACACGTTGTTTTTCTAGACAATAAAAGCTAATTATAGCTCTTCGGTCTTATCATGATGTTATTTGTGGTCTATGGTTTCTCTATCATAAACCCAATATGATAAACAGAAGCACCAAAGGACAAGGTTAAAAGGATTTAAATTGACATGCAGTGTCTACCATAATTATGTGTAATGTCAAAGTTCTGATGAAACAAAACTTGACAATAGCCTACTGAAAGCAACTGTTTTTTTTTCTTCATAATAATATTATATTATTATTATGTTATTTTATCATACATATATTATTAGTAGTATTTGGGACTACAAAATGGTCAAAATCTCACTGGATGTACATACATTCATTGCTCAATATCTATGAAACAAAATATCGTTACCGATCCTTAATTGACTACACTTTCCTCTCATTAAGTGTATTGTCACGTCGTGTCAGTAGCCTCTCTTTGGTACTGGTAACCGATGGGTTGCGTTCAGCCTCAATGAGGCCTGCAGCGGTGGGCCACAGCACCGAGCTCAAACCAGTATCGTTGCATCAGTGGATCATCGAACAGGGTTGGGCATGGAGGACAGGGGAATTGAACTAACTCAAGGGAATATGGAATTAGTCCAAGGGAATAGAGAATTAAAGATCCAAGAAAATATGGGATGGAGTGTCCAAGGGAATTCAGCAGGGCAGTTGGGCCGTCTTCCTTAATTACCTGAGATATATTTATTTATCTCATGCCCTGGATACCTTAACCCACCAACGAAATGTGCACCGGGGGCAGCAATTCAGAGACAGTAGTATGTGCCTTTATTAATAAAGTAACTCCTTAAGCTGTCTTAAAATACCAGGATCATTCAATGATTCTCAATTATTAGTTGATTACTACTTGGTTACACTTCTTGATTCTCCCTTGATTCTTTCATGATTCTACCCTAATTTTGGTCGTACTCCACACTGACTGAAAACAACTATCTTGTCCCATTCATAACTGTACTCAACAAATCAACAACAACAACAACAACAACAACAACAACAACAACAACAACAACAACAACAACAACAACAACAACAACAACAACAACAACAACAACAACAACAACAACAACAACAACAACAACAACAACAACAACAACAACAACAACAACAACAACAACAACAACAACAACAACAACAACAACAACAACAACAACAACAACAACAACAACAACAACAACAACAACAACAACAACAACAACAACAACAACAACAACAACAACAACAACAACAACAACAACAACAACAACAACAACAACAACAACAACAACAACAACAACAACAACAACAACAACAACAACAACAACAACAACAACAACAATAATAATAATAATTATAATTTGTAGCGCGCACATATCCACCCTGCTGGGCGCTCAATATAGGGATAGCTGATTGCGCCACTGGTCAGTGACAGCCTTGCGCAATACTGGTCAGTGACTAAGCTAGAGTTGTTGACTATGGAACCTTCTAGACTGATTACGGAATCACCAGCTAATGCACTCACACAGTTGGTATCGACGGAATACAATTTAAAACGTATACTTCGTGAACCGTCACAGTATCTTCTGTCATCTTTTAAAGGAAAATCTGTGATATTTGTCATATTTGGAAAGATAATTGGTGGTTGTATTCTACATTCCTTTAAGATTTGCGTCAATTCATAAAGAGCTTTTTGAACTTCCAGTTTGGACCAGAAGTAAGGGTCATATCTGTGTATCAAATTTCGAGTCCTCCATGTTCTGTATGATTATGAAGGAATTAAAAAAAATATCTATTGTGGTTCACGAGATATATTGTTTTAATTATAATTAATTACGTAATAATTCATTATATGACCTCACCATGACGTCACAACGTTATCTGGAACTATATGTTAATTACTAACTATGTGTTAAGTTTTAAGGTTCTTTGAACTCCACAACTGTTTTGGCTGTACAAATACATTTACAGAAAATGATTCAGAATATTTCTTTACTTAAACTTCCGGTTTCGAACGGAAGGAGAGGTCAGATTAGGGTCATGTCTGTGAACAAAATGTGGCATACTTCAAGGTATTTAAGATGATGCACAGATTGTGAAAATATCTTCTGTGGTTCATAAGATATGATTTTTTGAAATATTAAACTTTGATTTAGTGTAATGCGATATCTGATGACCCCACCATGCATGACGTCAAAACCTAGGATAGAATTACATGTTAAGATCTAACTATGTGTTAAGTTTTAAGATTCTGTGAACTCTGCAACTATGTTTTGTCTCTGGACAAGTCTCCCGGAGGAGGAGGAGGAGGAGGAGGAGGAGAGATGTCTCCCCTCCCCCCCCCCATTTCAAAAGTATCGATCGACGGGATATTATTTGCTTATAATGGAACATATCCGCAGTTTTCTCTGTGACGATTTATTTTCCGCATGACTGCAGATTCGGATGCATGTATGTCAAAAAAGTGTAATAAATATCATAATAATAATAATAATAATGTGTGGATTTATATAGCGCACGTATCCACCAACTAAGTGGTGCTCAAGGCGCATTATATTATTATCCCTGCTCATAAGGCTCATAAGGCTCATAAATCATTCTTGAAACCATCTCAGCTCCCTGGGGAGTATACAGCTCAATTGCTGCCATTTCTAGCGCATATAGAGCAAACCAACTCTGCCTTCACAGGTACCCATTTAACCCCTGGGTGGAGAGAAGCAATTATGATTAAGTGTCTTGCTCAAGGACACAAGTGTCACGGCCGTGATTCGAACCCACATTATGTTACTAACACCAGAACTTGAATCCGGTAAACTAGACCGCTCGGCCACGAGGCATTGAACGTTTTGGAAAAGTTTCATCCAAACAAAACTTCATGAATAATTGAACATTATTAATATAAAACGAGTATGCCATACAGTGTTCAATGATTTAAATTTAAATTTATTTTTCCCTTAACAATCCGATGTTTATACACTTACTTCGATCTTCATGACAAGTGAAATGTTCTCAACCCAAGACCTGAGTCTGCCCAACGCAGCTTGTAGACAATTTCAAGCCCACATCTGTTCGGAGGACGAGATTGTGTCTGCAGTTTATGATAAACAATACCAAAATCACATATGGGGAATGTACAATAAACAGGGAAAGATGACAGGAGCATTTAAGTGTGAAGTACAGTATGCAGGGAGCTGCCGTCCGTGGCAAACGGGCCCTGGAGCTTTTAGCGAGGAAACCAAGTGTACAGTAGGCAATCTAAAAATGGTTTCAGCCAAACCAGCCAATTGCTGGTAATAACCTGTTCATTTCGGTGTTTCGTTGGTCTTCTTCTATTAAGTGAAGCAAATAGCTTGCTGGTGTGATCATTTAAATTAGCAGACGATATATGGCGAATTGCTCTTTTTTGGAGAGTCAAAAGCTTTTTAATATTAGAATACGTTGTACCAGACCAAACAGTCATGCAATAAGTCAGGTGAGGATAAATAAGAGTAAAGTACAATGAACGAAGAACATGCTTAGGTAATGAATGTTTCAGTTTAGAAAGGATCCCAACACCTCTGGCAATCTTTGTCGAAATGGACTTGATATGATTATTCCACGTCAGGCCAGAGTCAATAATAATCCCTAAAAATTCCATATTCACATTTTTGTGTGTACAACAAAGACATACATGTACACAATACGAGACAGGCCGATAATATGCACAAACCACGTCCTCGGACTAACATTGTAAAGCAGAGCTTACGTTATCGTGCTAATACTTGTTGGAATTCTTTGCCTAATACTATGAAAAAATATGTTTCACCACACTCATTCAAAAAGAATCTTAGTGCATATTATTCAAGTAGCTATTAAGTAGCTTCTTATATTATGTTCTGAATTTTGCTATATATATATACCTTATTTCAGTTGATCTATCTATCAATCTAATTAATCTGTTATTTATATTATACTATTATAATTTTCTTCTGCACAGGGAGTGGCTCTACTCGTTAAGCCTATCAAGGTTTTTTAGATCACTTCCTTTCTCTTTGTATGTAACATACTATATATTGTTAATTAATACATTGAATATCACATTGTATGTACACTGAGAAGAAACAAATAAATGAAATGAAATGAAATGAAATTTGTCTTCTTCTATTTGGTCTCCGCGCGTTGGCATTTTTAGTTTTGTGAGGCCTCTCTTAGCCATCATACTTTGTGTAGGTTATGGGAAATTTGATCTGCTTCCAATAACCGCGTACACACGCATCACGTATTTCACTGGTTGGCCATAAAGATTAAATAAAAATAAAAAAGCGTTACCCAACTAATGATGAAGCTGACATATGACCAGAAACCGGCTATTTATTTGTTGGCCGATTCGTACGTCGCTATACAACTGTACCGTATAATACATTGTTTAATAGAAATCTGCCTTTATGGAATGAAGCACGTCAGTGTAGGGCAAAATTAAATCAATTGTTTATCACCCAACCTAAGAATTCCACCAACCTATATAGGCTATATCACGGAACCCGCTGCTATATAGGATTCTAGCCGGCCAATCCTCATCGGGCAAGCTCGGTGGTCGAGAGTTTAAGACGTCTCCACTCGGGTATTTGAGGTTGAATAGATGAGGAAGACAGCTTTCTGGTTTTCAATATTTTATGCTGTGAAAAAACGAAGCCAAGTCATGTTATATGTTGACTCGTCTCTGACAAGTACAATCTGGTCTTGATCGAAACGAAAATCAGTTGAATTAAAAATTCAATCAAGAAAGGTGTAGGACCTAAATTCGGATTCTCCTTACATATACATATAATTAATATCTATGTAGAAACATAGATTTGAATAAAAGTGAATAATGGCTTGAATTGTACAACAAATTCTTATTGTCATCTTATTGTCATCTTCGATTACATCTTGGAATACATGACACAGCCCTGGATTGGTGTAAGTCCTACCTTTTAAATAGGCCTCAGCACGTTTGTATTGGAAACTCTATCTCCAAACCTGTTATTCTTGACTATTCGATACTCCAAGGCTCCATTCTCGGTCCACAGTGGTTTACTGTTTATACCTTTCGGGTTCGTTATATCATTTTCAAGTATAATTTAAATTACCATGTCTACGCTGATGACACACAGCTTTACATTACTTTTAAATCTTGTCAAGAACCTGCCGATTCTTGTATTACAACGCTGGAGAAATGTATTTAAGAGATTCGTAGTTGGATGAGACAAAACTTCTTGAAATTGAACGACGAAAAAACAGAATTTGTTCTATTTGGATCGCGTCAGCAATTATCAAAAGTTTCTCTTCCATTTATTACAATTGGTGACTCGCAGTTATCCACCTCATCACAAGCACGTAATTTGGGTGTTATATTTGACTCGACAATGACTTTAAAACCTCATATCTCCAACATTGTTCGCATATCATCCTTTCATATCAGAAATATTGGCTGAATAAGAAATACTTGAATCAAAGTGCTGCTGAACAAATTATACATGCGTTTGTCACATCACGGCTCGATAATGGGAATGCTCTCCTTTACGGTCTCCCGCAGAATCAAATATCTCGTCTTCAGCACATACAAAACACAGCAGCTCGTGTTGTAACTTTGTCCAGACAGTCATGCCATATCACGCCAATCTTGAAAGAACTGCACTGGCTTCCTGGTTCACAGAGAATTGTTTTTAACTTATGCTAATTGTTCACAAATCTTGCAATAACATTGCTCCAATTTATATTTCTGAACTGCTTAAAGTCTACACTCCATCACGCAATTTGCGCTCCAGCAACATGTCACTCCTAAAGGAACCAACTTCAAAACGGAACTGGGGTGATAGGTCTTTTTCTGTCGTGGCTCCGAGACTCTGGAATCATCTTCCAACTAAAATAGTGTCATAGTATAACTAGATTTAAGTCGCTGCTTAAAACTCATCTCACAATTCTTCAAAGATGATGTATATTTGTAATTGCATTGTAGTTACATGTTGTTGTTGTTGTTGTTGTTGTTGTTGTTGTTGTTGTTCATAAATATGATATGAAATTCTAAATAAATGTTAATCACATCCAAATCATTATCAAAATTAATGTATTAATCTATCCAAGTGACTAATTTTGTGTTAGAATTTCTAATGATCTACGGGGGATGTCAAACACGTTACAAAATAAGTGACTGGATTTTTACTTCCCGTGAAAACCTCGATGTCGGCAGAATTCTTGCGACCACACATTTTATGGAATAAATAGTTAAAACGGAATACGTGTTACGAATATTACAAAGGGGAATTCTTTTTAACCTTGATCGAATGCAAAATACATTGATTGAGAATTATAAGCCAAAGTTAGAAGTATTTTAAATAATTTAAATGTAATGTGTTTTGAGTAATCATGTTTTCACCGATAGTCTGGTTTATGTATCAAAAACACATTTCTTTTTATTATGCAAGTGTTAATAAATACCTGGTTGGAAATTTGCTCAGTTTAGTTTGTTTAAAATGTTTATTTTCTATGTGTAACGATGGATTGAACTTATTCTGCACTCCGTACTAAATCAAATGCCGCGTGCTTCCATATTTGTGACCCGCTTCATCGAACTGGGTTGCCATGGCCGAGCGGTTTAGTACATCGGACTCGTGTTCTGATGGCCGAGTCTTCAGAATGTGGGTTCGAATACTGGCCGCGACCGTGGTGCTTGTGTCCCTGAGCAAGACACATAACTATAATTGCTTCTCTCCACCCAGGAGTATAAATGGGGACCTTTGAGGGTAGAGATGGTAATTGTGTTTGATTAAGCTCGTTGCGCTATACATTTGGCAGCACGGGCTGCATACTCCCCAGGGAGTTGAGATGGTTCTAGGAATGATATCACTGGCCTGATGACATGAGTACAAATATACAGTGGTTACTTTGAGAAAAAAAAATCGGATTTTACCCAAAATGCCGGTTCGTCACTTTTTGAAAAATGCGACGTCAGTCCGTCCGTCCGTCCGTCCGTCCGTCCATTAATTCATTCAACACGATCTACTCATAATTGAAAACAACAAAATTAAACGAAAAATAAATAAATTAATAAATTAATAAATTAATAAATAAAATCAGAGCTTAAGATTACCAAAAACGGAACCATATTAATGTCTAAGAAGGCGCTACCATTAAGAAAACGTACACACATATTTAAAATTTAAATAAATAAATAAATAAATAAATAAATAAATAATAATAAACAAATCTGCACATTCCGTGTGAGTTCACCGTTCCGCTCCCCCAGCGAGACAACCCATCCAAAAAGTGGCTACTAAAAAACAGTCTCTCAAATGTATAAAATATGGCGGTTTTATCAATACAACTTGAAACTTGTTTTCTGATGGAGGTGGTAATATAATGACAATAATTTAAGAAGGAATATTTGAAAACATATGTGCGCCTAATAATACCAAGTTATTCATATTGCTTAACAACCTCAAGGAATTATTATTGAAGTATTGACGACTGCGAGCAATATTCATAGTTTGCTTTTTTTTTAAATTAAGCTGCATACATTGTCCTTGCTTCAAGAAATGATATTGTTTGGAGGCAAACCAAATTATTTCGGGAATTAATTGTGTGATAAATTATAGTATCATCGGCATACCGAGAAACTAAGGATGAAATGTTCTTAGAAAGATTTAATACAAAATATTGAACAGCATATGGCCAAAATTAGCCCCGCCCCACCACGGTCGCAACATTACACCAATCTGAAAATGAACCTTGGAAAATAACTCGTGTACGGTAACAAAAGAAATAATTAAACCAGTTGAGCAGAGAACCACAGATAATCATGTAATTTACTGATTATTGTATCATAATGGACCTCATCAAAGACGCGGGACAGTCTAAATAGACTGTATCGATCCAAGGTAAAAAACCATGATGGGCTTTTGATAAGATCCAATATGTACGTCAATGGTAAGATAGTCGTGTAGGAACAATATGATCTCTAAGACATTTTCGACTGCATGGCAAATAGAGATCGGAAAATAATGACGTTTGCTTCCTTACGTACAAGTCTACCACTGTTTCGTCACAGCATTTAATATAACTATTTGACTTCATTTCTATGATATTTCAAGTATAATATTTTTTGTTTTGCTTTCGACTGAGGCAAAATATTTCGTAAGAGATCCAAGGAGAACGTTTTTCATTTTTTTTAATGCAGCTAAGAAGCAAATCACCAATTATATCCCAAGATGTATGTATGAGGGCAGAGCTGTATACTCCCCAGGGAGCTGAGATGGTTTCAGGAATGATTTATGAGCCTTATGAGCAGGGGTATTAATATAATGCGCCTTGAGCACCACTCAGTTGGTGGATACGTGCGCTATATAAGTCCACACATTATTATTATTATTATTATTATTATTATTATGGGGACCAATATTCTGCTATGTGACAGTAGAAAACCAGAATGAACGTTTTCGTAAAATGCATTTTTATTTTTTTTCCTCATACATTTGCAGTCCAAAAGTCGACATGTGTTCTTCTGATTTTCTACTAGCCGAAAAGCAGATTTAACGTTTTAGACCAACCCATTTTTTCATTTTCTACTCGCCGAAAAGCAGATTCAACGTTTTAGACCAACCCATTTTCTCATTTCCTAGAAGCAGAAACGCAGTTTGGACGTTTAGGACCTACTTTCTCATTTTCTACTAGCCAAAATGGAGATCGAACGTTTTGGACCACACCTATTTTCTCAATTTCTACTAGCCGAAAAGCACATTGAACGTTTTGGGTACAACCTATTTTCTCATTTTCTACTCGCCAAAAAACATATTGGACATTTAGGACCTGTTTACTTATTTTCTAGTAGTCGAAATGTAAACTGAACTTTTTGGACCAAACCTATTTTCTCAATTTCTACTAGCCGAAAAACAGATTTAACATTTTGGTGAAACTGTCCATCCCATTCCATTCACCCACCATAAATGGACGGTTCTAAGATATGTGGTTCTTCCCAACAAAACCTTCCCAATGTTTCACTAAGTAACACCACTCAGAAACCAGAATTGAAAAGTTGGCTTAACAAAACCCGTACTTGAACCGGAATTTGAATGTCGGCTCAACGAACTCACAAGTTACGCTAATACAATCGTACCTGCATGTAGTAATAAATGTAATAAAGGTTGAACACATTTTAGGAGCTGTGTTTGAAATGGGATTATCCAACCAGGAATGTGAAGAGGTGGGGCGGTTACGTCCCAAATGCAGTGGCGGCGACACGGGGAGGAAATACCCCCTTAAAAATGTATTTGCCCTTCCCCAGTTCCCCCAATTACAAACATATTGACCGTTTTGGACCAAACCTATTTTCTCATTTTCTACTAGCCGAAAAGCAGATTGAACGTTTTGGACCAAACCTATTTTCTCATTTTCTACTAGCAGATTGAACATTTGGTGAAACTGTCCATCCCATTCCAATTCACCCGCCATAAATGGACGGTTCCAAAGTAAAGGGCCTGACTATACTACTTTGGAAGGGCCAAACTATAGTTTAGTTGGGACATAAACTGGGATAATTTTCCACATAACAATTTCCAAAGATTTTATTTCCAGGCGACTATGCTACTAAAAGTCCATTTTACCATGCATTACAACAGCATCAACAAAAAGGACCGATGTACTATGGTGCGATGTACCGTCATTAATTTTAATTTAAGGGCTGCGGGCTACGTTTACAGGGTTTGGGGAGACCGGACAATTGATTGGCCATTAAAATAGCAGAGAAAGATGCTGTTGTGACGACTAGCTAGCGGCGGCAGTTCATCGCTACAGCGGCGTAGCCACAGGGGGCCTTGGGGTGGGAGGGGGCCGTGCCGCACAAATTTCCAGTGTCCCCCCACGAAAAATCCCGATAGTGCCCCCAAAAAAGAAAACACAAAGAACAGTGGAAAAAAAACATACCCCCTGGGCCCCCAATGAAAAGCAATTCCCATTTGCCCCCTCCTGCTGGATCGCTAGAAGGTTGGATTGTACTGGGTCGAGTCACAAAGTTATTTTTTTATTTGTTGTATTTATTTATTAAATTTATTTACTCAGGGTATGCCCAAACAGTTAACTGATTTCAATTGACCTGCATACTCACATACAATTAATACACCTGCAAAAAATTCATGTTCGTTTTCATGGTTGCCATGGCAACCGTTTATTTTGAACAGCTCCAATTGAATTTCCACTTTTTTGTTAAAAATACTATATTTTTGATACGTTTAAACATTTAATATGTGTTTTGGGGTTTGTTGTCAACTTTTAAACTCTGAATTGGACATCACTGAGTCATGTGACCACTTTCAGTACATTCTGGGAATCCAATATGGCCGCCATTATGTTTAAATGCAATAATTTACTTTTTCCCCAAAAACATGATTTTTTTTTTTTTTTTAAGAATTTTAATAAATAGTATCATGGATGTTAATATATCTGCCTTTATTGTACTTTTGGTTAAAATAAATCCTATTTTTTGTTGTCAAAATCTTTTAAAATCATGTTTTGGAACAATAGCGTCCTCTAGCGGTGAATTAGATGAACTAAGATTGTTGGTTTTATTGAAGACAACATTTGTGCCAAATTTCATGGCACAGATAAACATTAAGGAAGTTATGGGGAAAATACTATTTGTGGCAAACAATTAGGAAAAAAGTACAAAAATTGGTATAGCGCTCTCAAACGGTGATTTATGAAAGTTTTCATGGCCTTCATTAGATAGATCGCGCCAAACCGAACATGCCTACAAAGTTTTATGAAAATCGGCTAAAATTGAATACAGAAAATGAATTGTACATTGATTACGAGAACAGTGAAAAACACGCAAAAATCCTTTTTGGGGAAAAAAAACACTGGGAAATTCCTATCTGGCTCCGAATTTCCATGGCAAGTGAGTCAACTCCTTAAATCAGTTCTATTTCTTTGTGTGGGCACTTGGAGTTGTTGATGAAGGATTCCTGTAGATCCAATCTGAATATCCTTTTCAATGAGGAGTCAGTTGAATTTCAAAGTGTTTTTGCAAATTTTTCTAGTGGGGTGCAATTAAGTGTACTTTGATTTTATTAACGGCGAAGATGATGTTGTTGACCTCAGTATTGAGACTGGGCATGACAATTCAGATAAAGACAGTCATGTTACTTTATATTCTGAAGTGGAGCCAAAACAAATCTTAGAAAACCTAGTGTCAGAAGGAAAGTTGATAAAGAACTGGTTGTTCCTCAACCATCTGACCGTGGTGTGCCTCATTATATGTTCCGTCAGCTATCATTTGATAAATTTGGTACTTCAGATTTAGAAGAAAGAGTTTCATTCAATCTGTATATCCAGTCATCTTAAAAAGATTTTAGCGTTGAAAAAACCAAGAATAAGAAAGCATAATTGACAAACCTTCATGAAAAGGAAAGTCATTTTTGCAGAGTTATCCTAGTCCTACAGGAAAGACACTACAAAGTATCCTTGGTTTTAAGTGTAACTTTTCAAATGTGAAAAGTCAAAATTCAATTATCTCTATGTAGTGAACGAGAAGGCAGATTCTGCAGAAACCCTTAAGAAAATGTTTGCTATACAAATACTTTGGCAAACATATAAATCATTTAGTACTTGCAGGATATGGTGCCACTATTAGTTAATGTCAGATATTAAATTTGAATATGGTGATTCACTTGGATGGGTTATATCTTATCTTGGTGACTGGGATGTGTTGAAAAAGTTTCAAGAGGTCATTATGAACATTTACTGGGATGCTGGGCTCAAGAAGGTGGCCAAAATAACGCAGAAGCAGGGAATTATTTAAAGTTGTGGCAGTTTCAAAATGACACACATGTTTGTCATGCTAGTGTACGAGTCAGTATATGCATATCAGTTTCAAATATTTGTGAACTCTAGATGTAATGATTATTATACCTCCAAGTGTATATTATGAGGATATCATAACTGCCCTATGGGATGTACTTTCCAATATGAAAGACTGTGAGACAGATTTCTCAAGCTTTATTAATGCAGAACATAATGTGACCACTACCATAATAGTACCACTTTTGGTAGCGTTTTAAATTTTCTGCACAGAAATGTGCTAGAAATGTTAAACTTTCCGGTTTTGGCACAGTTTACTCAGGGAGAACTGTTTTTCCTACATACAATTATTATTTATTTCAATTCAAAGTGGCAATTGGAATGGAAGGATGGCTGCCTTGAAAAGCGTTGGCTTTTCCATGCATTTGACAAAATTATTCTCGTCTAATCCACTTCCAAAGTCAGTTCTTCAGCATGTTGGTACTTTCGTCTCAAATATCAAAGGTTCTTCGTATACGAGTATGGAATTGATGAGGCACATGAAATGTTAATCAATAAATATTGTAAAAGTGTTCTCTCGCACAGTCTACAAATTGATATATAGATAAAGTTTGTCAGACTCTGGAGTATCAGTCAAAGCTTATAGAAAACTTACAAAGTCCGTTATTTTCAATGAACTGGCCAACACTAAACTGTATTTTGAGAAAATGCAACAAAGCATTGTTTTTACCACTGATCTCCAGTTTTATTTCAAGTATTTTTTTTAATATAGCTGCAGCAACCTACTTCATTTTAGAGATATTATTATTAGAAGAGATTCACTCAGTCTGTATATCCAGTCAAATATCTTGAAAGATTCTAGTGTTGAAAAACGAAGAATAAGAAAGCATAATTGGCAAACTTTCATGGAAAAGTCACTAAAAGGCAAATAAAGAAGAGACCCAGCTGCCTTGTGGTAAATTATGTCAGTTTCTGGAATCACCAAGGGCTATTTGTACACCTGATGGCTTGCCTTAAATGCTCCAAGATATTTATGAAATGTTTGGCAAAAGATACACTGATACATTCATCGGCAAAAACCTTTAATTTTCAGAAAATGAGAAGGTATGTTTGACCGCTGATCATCGTTGGATCTAATCGTTGGATTTGAAATTTCTTCCAAAATGGATACTCGGATGTCAGAATTTTATTCCATCAAAGTGAAATCCATAATAATACCAAACTTCCAGAAACTAAATGGATCACATTTCTTAAAAATAGACAAAATAAACGGCTGCTATGTAACTATTTATCAAAGATGACCCACTCAAATTTTGGCCTGACTGAAGAAATGATTCGCATGACTTTTCAGAGTTACCAAGAAAGTATATTGCTACGAGTGCCTGAGTTGAGCGCGTCATCAAAAGTTGAATCTTCATGAGGCCACACCGCGTTCGAATGAGAGCAACTCTTCTCTTAAGACTTTCGTTAAATGTAATGAAAACCATTTTGATTATTAAGATGCATGTTAGCCAGCAATAACCGTTGGGTATCTTTTGGACACACAGTTTGCTAAATGGACACCATGTTTTTCAAAGAATTTAGACACCATTATTTTCAAATCCTGGCTTATACATTGTTTAAGATGTACATGTACCAACATAAGTTGAATAATTAAAGACAGGGTATAGTATTCAGGGTGTATTGGTGATTATCAAGGGAACAATGAATTGTGTACTGGCACTAATCATCCCGAGAAATTAACGTCTGAAATGCCTTCATCGTCAAGAAAATTGAGTTTAAAGCTGATTGTATTTTATTTTATTTTTTAACCTGCTAGGTTCCAAAAGTCAGGCCGATAACCATTATTTTGAAATTTTCCACATGTTAGTTTTCTGATGTTTCTAGGAAACTGAATGATTGGAATAAAAAAAAAAAATTAAAAAAAATGTACCATCCCTTCAACACATTATTAATGTACATGAGTCCTGTTCAAACATATCAGAGATGTTACATCTAAATCATCAATATACATGTACAGAAACCAACCTGCAAAATTTTAAAGCTCAATTGCTCCACACGTTATTTAAATTTCTCAGAAAGTTGTGAAAATGATTTTACGATTATAATCGTATTTTAAAGGGACACTGTCGTCGCGATGAACAGGGCATGAAATCAGAGTGCTAGTTTCAGTGACTGAAAAATACCCCTCATGACAAGGTCATATCACCGTTGCTTCTGAATAAAATAATTTTCAGTCATTGTGTTCATCTTAAGCTAGGACACTGATTCCATGCCCTGTTGGTCGTGACGATATTGTCCCTGTAAAATACGATCGTGACGATATTTGTTTTGTTGACAAAAAATACTATTCAGTGTAGGTTCTACTTCTGGTCGACTTTGCAAAGTGTTAAGCTGTAAAATGTACATTACCAATCAGCGGTCGATTTTTGTTCATGCTAGAATACAGAGTATACACAGCTTATTACACATTTATTACATCTACTGTTCCCTTCATTTCATCCACCTCATTTATTTGTCTACTTATTTTGGAAATTTACTGCATTTATTATTCTTGTGTTACTTTGATGTGTTGATGAAGTGGAAAATACATGTTTACTTTATAATCGTACATATGCATTCTGGCACTGTTCCTTTTTTAATTTTTATTTATTTATTTATGTTTTTTTAATTTAATTTTGTTTTATTTTATTTATTATTTTTTGTTTCACGAGTTCTGGTATGCCAACCTTCTTGAGCTGGACTCGGCTCTGGACTGTTCTGACTGACCAAGTATCAATTAAAATTGAGGTTTACAAATTTTGGAGGTGTTTGAGGAAAAGGGAAGAATGGAAATAAAAATACTTTTCAATCAAGTGATCATTGATGACGTCTCAATCATATTTTTAAACAAGACTGTTGATTTGTTGCCTTTGAATATGTTTAATTTGAACTTCATGTTTAGACCGGAAGTAAATGCCAGATGAGCATTTTTGTCTGTTTGTAAGAGAAATATTAGTTAATTCATGGTTATTAAAATCTTAAAAACAAATATAATTAATTTTTTATGACTCAGGAGAAGTGACGATTTTTCGTAATATTTGACAACCGTAACGTCCGGTTTATTCAAGTTATTGCATTCATAATTTACAATTTTATTGTATATAATGTCATCGTTTACTGTGTGTTGTGTAACGCACGTAAAAAAGAATGCGCCTTGAGCACCACTTAGTTGGTGGATACGTGCGCTATATAAGTCCACACATTATTATTATTATTATTATAAATTTGTTGAAATTCTGAGTCACCTTTCTTAAAAAAGCCGCTAGAGAGCACCGATAATAATATTTGTTTTACAAACTAGCTTACACTTTGAAATATGGAACCACTTTTGTGTTTGAACCGGAAGGTAAGGTCACGTTAAGGTCATGACTGTGCCAAACATGCATATATTTTATGTTCTTTATGATTATGAACAAAACATAATTTAGGGAGGACATCTTTTCCCAACCTCCAAAAACCTCCAAATTTTGGCCAGTTCCCTCCGGGTATTATAATGAACTCATTATCTGTCAGATTTCAGTAGCCAAACAAAGATACCACTTAAGTCTGGAGTTAATCCCCCATAATCCAAGGGGATCTAATTGATACACAAAGAAACAGTAACAACAACTTTATTAATCCTATAATACCTTCACAATAGGTATCACTGTTCTACTGTAGTGTTCTGAGATGGTAAACCCAGTGGGAACCGGCCAAAATGGGGGTTGGGGGAAGATGTCCACCCTTATCCTTTTGGTTGAGGAATTATGTTTTTCGACCGGAGATAAAGGTCACGTTAGGTCATGTCTGTGAGTAAAACCTCACATAATTAAATTTATTTACGATTGTGAACAAATTTATAATGTTTTTTTTTCATTCATGGTTCAGAAGATATGATTATGGGCCTGCTTTTTCGCACATCTCCAGACCCCGATCACCAGTCAGTCAATATACAGTGGATACGTGAGATCCAAGATGCTGCACACGAAAAACATCATCTTATATTATAATAGCGTAACTCTCAGGCCTCTTCTTTTGTGTTTGTCGCAAGTGTTTGCCAGTGTATCGGGGATTCCTGGGTCTGGACTTACCCCCAGCGGCGTGCAAAAAAATCCGAGAGTGTTCTGGCGGCACTTAGTCATCCCCGGAGGCGTCGTTTCCGCGCAAGATGTGGAAAAGGTCGTTTCGCCATTTTCTTCCCGATCGATTCTGCCATGCCGCGGCCGTCACCCGCGCCCATACATTAGCCGAACCTGTGTACGCTGCATGTGCGTCTTCCTTCACGTCCCACCGTCTGGCGTATGTTTCACTCGCATAATAGCAACGCGTCCTCCACTGCCGTATATCTAACATCGAACAGCCGTTAATATCAGGTCCCTGTATTCTCATAACAAGCTATCCTGTATTCTCATAATAAGCTATAAATTAGCGGATCATGATTGGGCTGTGAGTGCAGCTTCATGGTAAATAGTGTGGTGTACGGCCAGGGGTATACCAGTTGACCATAGGACCCACAGTCAAATTAGGACCACTTTTATCAGACTCTATTGTATCCAAAATACTCATATTTTCAATGAAGTCAAGGACCCCAGTTCATGATATTGGACCACTTTTACACTGTCCCTCAAACGAATATATTGTGGATCTCAAATCTTACTTTTGAAAACCAATTTACGGCATACAAATTAAGCATTAATGAGGTCGGCAAATCATTTGGTTACTTTTTTTTTATTTAGTGACGTGCATCCATAATACCAATTGCAAGTGTTATAATAATATAATATAGTCATTTTACATACCTTCGTAATCATTTACGTCATGTGTCAATACGGTAATTATATTTCGACTTGAGGATGAACAAACATTTCGGTGAAATTTACCCACCAAACAAACACAAATATAAATGTACCGTTCGTGTTTGTGCCGACTTGACGGTACAAAATAGAGTTAAGTAAGTTAAAAGTTTTTATTTGAGACATTGAACGAATAATCCGTCAATGATTAGTACCAGTAAATTAAAATCTCAAATTAATAAAATGCAGGACCCCGCTCTTTAATAAACAAATTATTCTATGTACGGGCTGAGAGTGTGGGCAGTTTCCGATATCCGATATTCATAATTGTTAGTTTGTTCGTTTAACAACGATATTATCTTTCAAAATCCATTCGCTTAATAAATTCCATTATTTTGTCCAGACACGGGTGATATGTCTTTTATATGAGATACCAGGTTTTCAATATGACGGATCGCCAGTAAGCAACAGACAATTTGATATAATTTCCACGTAAAACGTCAACATCAAAATTTGTCCATGTCTTGCACGTGTAACCGTACAAATGAATGTAGATTAATTTATAGTAATAAACCAGGAATACACCTTTGAGAATCATTTTATAACTTCTATAATAATGACAGATAATTTAAGTGTCTGTAAATCAAATCAACTGAAATCGTCTATTTTATGTGTATAAACACTTCAGCTTCTCGTACCACTTTTGGAATCTGCCATTCCGTTATACATAATCAATTGTGTTGTGCATTGTACATGGGTGTGTGCACACGACGGTCCAATCACACAGACAGTGCCTACGATCGCAGAACATTCTGATCTTTGAACAAAGATGTGCATTATGAACTTGCTGTTTGGCCAATTCCAAATAACAGGCAAATAATATTAACTACAGCTTTTGCTGTAGATCATGATTTGACAGTATATCACTGTAATGTTACAAAGCCCGTGTATGGCTCCCACCCAACATCTTACTCGCGCATTGAAAATAGAAAAACTAAATACTATTAATAATACTACGATTTGACAACTATCGTGATAAAGTCTAAGCCAAGTTAAGAGAAGAGTGACAAACACCACAATATAATTATGGTCACGCACAGAACCCTGGGGGTTAGCGCTGTTAACAAAAACATAACATATTTGGAAGCTTCATTTGTTTTAGTTGATTTAATGAATAATCCATGCAAGAGACTGAATTCATAGTGTACCGTATGTCAACAACAGACAAATTCCCCAAATAAACAGCTTATTGGCAGCAATATGCATTTTTGACTGCATTCATCTGAAGAGTGGCGATAGAACAATCGACTTGGTGACTATCGGTGCCGCCGGCCCCTTTCCTGACCGGTCTGTAACATTTTCATCCGTATTGCGTGGTGCATTTGAATGCCCGTGCTACCCTTCCCTTCTCGTTGTACATTCCCCACTTTAAGTTATGGCATTGTTGTTTACCATACACTTCAGACGCTATCTCGTCCTGTGAACAGAGGTGGGCATCATGTTTTGTACAAGCTGCTGCGGCCACACCAAGGTCTTGGGTTGAGAAGCTTTCACTTGTCATGAAGATAGGAAGACCTAACGTCAATGATACAGTTGCAAAATCTGTTATTTAGTATACCAATGTATAAGCAATAACCTTATCCGTTATTAGTACAAAGGAAGCCGTCAGAATTGACGGGATGTTGTAATTTGTAACCAAGCAAGTCTTTTCGGAGTATTCATTGCCTGCATTGCAGCAAACCAACGTCATTAAGGGGAAGGTACAACAGTGATATTTGGTCAAGGTCGTTCATTTCAACCGTTCAGTTTTAAGGAAATAGACCTATTATCGTCAAGGAAACCTTTTCTTCGTAATCGCAACGTTTTCAACACAATAGGTGCTATTTTTTAAGAAGACAACGAAAACGTGATATGTTTTACACACATTTTCCATCCAGCGACTTTTTGTAATTTGGATATAACAACTGAAAAATCTTTAGACGAAAACAAATTATCAAATTGTGGTGATTGATGCGTTTACCAGCTACAGCAAGTAATAATTCTTTAATTTCATAAGCTGGTTATTACCAATGTTGTAGCTACGCTTTAACTAGCAAATTGATTAGCTGGTCTTCCTGATGTTGATCGCCTGCGTGGTTGATACCATGTGTGTTCTCTACATTTTCAGAATATTCATTCGGAAGCGAGTGATTAAACCGGTTCTGCATATGTTGTTATCAAAATAATTGTATCAGTCAGGTTGGTAAGTAGTTGTACTACCAATTGGCGCTAAGCTATTTGCATTTCTTTAGATGCATTCATGTAAAGCTGTTTAATCTAAAGTTAAAGTAATAATAATAATAATAATAATGTGTGGATTTATATAGCGCACGTATCCACCAACTAAGTGGTGCTCAAGGCGCATTATATTATTATCCCTGCTCATAAGGCTCATAAGGCTCATAAATCATTCCTGAAACCATCTCAGCTCCCTGGGGAGTATACAGCTAAATTGCTGCCATTTCTAGCGCATATAGAGCAAACCAACTCTGCCTTCACAGGTACCCATTTAACCCCTGGGTGGAGAGAAGCAATTATGATTAAGTGTCTTGCTCAAGGACACAAGTGTCACGGCCGTGATTCGAACCCACATTATGTTGCTAACACCAGAACTTGAATCCGGTAGGCTAGACCGCTCGGCCACGACACCCCACGTGTAGTAATGTTACTTCAAAGTTCTATTAAAACATAACATGGTAAAACGTTTATAAAAACATAATAATTTTCTTCTTCTTCTTCTTCTTCTTCTTCTTCTTCTTCTTCTTCTTCTTCTTCTTCTTCTTCTTCTTCTTCTTCTTCTTCTTCTTCTTCTTCTTCTTCTTCTTCTTCTTCTTCTTCTTCTTCTTCTTCTTCTTCTTCTTCTTCTTCTTCTTCTTCTTCTTCTTCTTCTTCTTCTTCTTCTTCTTCTTCTTCTTCTTCTTCTTCTTCTTCTTCTTCTTCTTCTTCTTCTGCTGCTGCTGCTGCTGCTGCTGCTGCTGCTGCTTCTGCTGCTGCTGCTGCTGCTGCTGCTGCTGCTGCTGCTGCTGCTGCTCCTCCTCCTCCTCCTCAGTGAATATCCAGAGACAAAAACATAGTTCCGGAGTTCGCAGAACCTTAAAACTTCACACATAGTTAGACCTTAATTAACATGTAGTTGTATCTTAAGGTGTGACGTCATAGTGAGGTCATCAGATATAGAATTACACTCAATCAAAGTTTAATATAGGTTTTCTCGGTCAATTTCGGCAAATGAGCAGCCAATGTAATTGTTGTGCGTTCGAATTAAAGCGATTTTGCCTCCAGTTTTTTCTGTGTTTCAAATTCAGAATTCGGGCATTCAATTTCGTTTCGAGGCATTCGAATTCCTTGAGCAATGTGTTCAATTTAGCATATCGTCGTTCTTTTTCGTGACGCACAATCATCATTCAATTTAGCAAAGCTGGTTTGAGTGGAGATTTTTGCTGATTTTTTTCCCTTCTATTTCGTTAAGAGGCCATCAATTTCGCTAAATGAGAATTGAAATAAGTACGATAAAGAAATGCGAACAAACAGAAAAACAAATTTATTGTACTAGACAACTGTTTCGTGTCTTCACTTTAATTCAGTCAAACCTTTAGTTTTTCTTTATTCATTTATGTTTCCCGTAGATTTTATATGGGGCCTATTGTTTTTTTTTTTCTTTTCTTGTTTTGTTTGTTTGTTTGTTTGTTGTTGTTGGGTTTTTTTTTGGGGGGGGGGTATGTTTATTGGTTAACTGACCAAGACCTAATTTGTTTTTGTGTTTGTGTTTGTGAAACATTAACGTTTGTTATTGTTTGGGTGTTTCTTTATGTTTTTGTTATCCTAGTTTCTTATTGTTATTTATGTTGTTTCTTCCTCAACCATCAATCTGTTGGCGTGCCAGACATCATGGCATATATGTTTGGGTATGGTTATACCACTGCATGCACTTCACTTGGGTGATGGCATCAACACTCTGAATGGCTGCTTGTTGAAGGAGATCGAACCTCCACTGCTGCATGTTCATTGCTGCTTGCCGGGCACCCTGCCTGTCTCCGACACGTTGTTGCCACTCCGGTAACCCAAGGGTGCGTTTAACTGCAGCCTTGAATGCAGAATGTGCCATCTCCGTGCTGTTCAGGAATGGGGAGTATGGAGGAAGGCGCTTCAGCTGGATCATTGGGTTGGTACCTTCAGGGAGTTGGGCTCGCACGTGAGGCCTCGCATTGCCGTATATGAGGTATAGGGGCTCGTCGTCTGGGAAAACTGCAGCACACTCTTGAACTGTGTCCGCAAGAAACTCCTCGAATCTCTCTCGCGTCACAGTTTCGAATGCGATTCGGTGGTGCACCAAGCTGAGTTCACTAGAAACAGCGAAGGTGACATTGTAATTCCTCCCTCGTTGCCTGTCGACGACTCGTCTTGCGGCGATCCCTCGCGGAGCTCTACCCTGGGATCGTCGAGTCCAGACGTTATAACCTGTTTCGTCAATGAAGACTAGATGCGCCAGAACACCATGCTGCAGGAACCACTCAGCATACTGGACGCTTTGATGAAGTACTTCAGGGGAATTTCTCGCATCAGGAACGTCCTCCACTAGTTTCAGTGTAATCATCATCCCATCCAAGGCCCTGGCTATGGTGGCAGTAGAAACCCCGGGCTTCTCCGGCAGATGCTCACTTAAACTAGCCTTCATCTGCAGAAGTGCCAAGATGGGATTAGCGTCAAGGATGCCTTGCAGATGGTTTCGCATCTCGTCATCCATCTTGTTGTGAGTTGCTCCTCCTCTTGCCAGCGTCTGTCGCCTTCCAGTCCTCAAATATGTTGCAACCATTGATCTTGCTGTGGACTTGTTGATGTTCAAATTGACCGCAAGCTCAAGGTAGTCTTGCTCATTTCCGTCGAAGGCCTTAATCACCCTTTATCGATCTACCTGGGACACTCTGGCGTAGCGACCACATGCTGCCATTTCTAGAAATATGCGTATAAAACTTAGCGACAGCTCATCTTCGAAGTACATCGGCAAAGTGACTCCTGTGCCAATAAGTGAACCGTATTTATGCATTTAACATTCTAAAGGAAACAAACGTTTAACAGAGCGTTTTTTTATTGCACAAATGACATAAATGCCTGCCCAATAATGAATTTGAATGACCAAACACACGCCTCGAAAAGCTCCTGCGAATTTGAATGCTGTTTTGTTGAATTGTTAAATTGCATGGTTATTTTCTTAAATCGAATGACGTAACAGTACTTTTGCCTAGTCATAAAACGAAATCGAATGACCATTTTCAGCAGCATTCAATTTCGCGCGAAATAGAATGGCGCAGTGGTTAAATTGGCTGCTCATTTGCTGAAATTGACTGAGAAAACCTATAACATTGCTCCAATTTATATTTCTGAACTGCTTAAAGTCTACACTCCATCACGCAATTATTTGCACTCCAGCAACATGTCACTCCTAAAGGAACCAACTTCAAAACGGAACTGGGGTGACAGGTCTTTTTCTGTCGCGGCTCCGAGACTCTGGAATCATCTTCTAACTAAACTCAAATCTTGTCATAGTATAACTAGATTTAAGTCGATGCTTAAAACTCATCTTATGTCACAATTCTTCAAAGATGATGTATATTTGTAATTGCATTCTATTATTATTATTGTTATCGTTGTCGTTGTCGTTGTCGTTGCTGTTGTTGTTATTATATTGATTTGTTCAGTACAGTTATGAATGGGACAAGATATTTGTTTTCAGTCAATGTGGAGTACGACCAAAGTTAGGGTAGAATCATAGAAGAATCATGAAAGAATCATGGGAGAATCAAGAAGTGTAACCAAGTAGTAATCAACTAATAATTGAGAATCATTGAATGATCCTGGTATTTTAAGACAGCTTAAGGAGTTACTTTATTAATAAAGGCACATACTACTGTCTCTGAATTGCTGCCCCAGGTGCACATTTCGTTGATGGGTTGGGTACCCAGGGCATGAGATAAATAAATATATCTCAGGTAATTAAGGAAGACGGCCCAACTGCCCTGCTGAATTCCCTTGGACACTCCATCCCATATTTTCTTGGATCTTTAATTCTCTATTCCCTTGGATTAATTCCATATTCCCTTGAGTTAGTTCAATTCCCCTGTCATCCATGCCCAACCCTGTTCGATGATCCACTGATGCAACGATACTGGTTTTGAGCTCAGTGCTGTGGCCCACGGCTGCAGGGCCTCATTGAGGGCTGAACGCAACCCATCGGTTACCAGTACCAAAGAGAGGCTACTGACACGACGTGACAATACACTTAATGAGGAGGAAAGTGTGGTCTTTGGCCATTTGTAAGCCCAAATACTATTAATAATATATGTGTGATAAAATAACATAATAATAATATATAATATTATTATGATAAAAAACAGTTGCTTTCAGTAGGCTATTGTCAAGTTTTGTTTCATCAGAACTGACATTACACATATGGTAGACACTGCATGTCAATTTAAATCCTTTTAACCTTGTCCTTTGGTGCATCTGTTTATCATATTGGGTTTATGATAGAGAAACCATAGACCACAAATAGCATCATGATAAAACCGAAGAACTATAATTAGCTTTTATTGTCTAGAAAAACAACGCCTTATGAGCCTCATGAGCAGGGGTAATAATATAATGCGCCTTGAGCACCACTCAGTTGGTGGATAGTGGATATTATTATTATTATTATTATTATTATTACTATTATTATTATTATTATTATTATTATTATTATTATTATTATTATTATTATTATTATTATTATTATTATTATTATTATTATTATTATTATTATTATTATTATTATTATTATTATTATTATTATTATTATTATTATTATTATTATTATTATTATTATTATTATTATTATTATTATTATTATTATTATTATTATTATATTGATTTGTTCAGTACAGTTATGGATGGGACAAGATATTTGTTTTCAGTCAATGTGAATTACGACCAAATTAGGGTAGAGAATCATAGAAGAATCATGGAAAGAATCATGGGAGAATCAAGAAGTAACCAAGTAGTAATCAACTAATAATTGAGAATCATTGAATGATCCTGGTATTTTAAGACAACTTAAGGAGTCACTTTATTAATAAAGGCACATACTACTGTCTCTGAATTGGGGCCTCCGGGGCACATTTCGTTGATGGGTTAAGGTACCCAGGGCATGAGATAAATAAATATATCTCAGGTAATTAAGGAAGACGGCCCAACTGCCCTGCGGAATTCCTTGGACCTCCATCCCATATTTTCTTGGATCTTTAATTCTCTATTCCCTTGGATTAATTCCATATTCCTTGAGTTAGTTCAATTCCCTGTCCTCCGTGCCCAACCCTGTTCGATGATGATGATTATTATTATATTATTATTCACCGCTGTTTTCGATATGCTTTTAGACAGCGTGTTAATCTTAAGGACATCATGCTAAAAGAAGAAGATACACCTAAAAAACGAAGTGTTAATATAGTACCTCAAGTGCAGTAACTATAAGTCTTGCAGCAAAATTAGCACTTGAGGTGCAGCTACAGCTTAGCACTGTTTCTAGAGTGCATACAAAGTACACTCGAAGTACTGAATATAGCACTCAAGTGCTACCTAGCACTTTAGGAGCTTGTATAAGTGACCACACTGAGGTGCTTATTCAGCACTGAATGTACTTTGTATATGCACTCTAGAAACGAAGTGTTGAATATAGCTGCAATCCTCAAGTGCTAATTTTAGCACCCTTTAGGAGCTTGTATAGCGTATACACACAAAACATATTTAATATGTGCATTACAATATGTTAAACTGGAAGAAACGCATGGCTGGGTTATTGAAGTTTTCTTTAATGGGCTCATGGTCCATCGTGATTTCGCGTTTATTTATCCAATATTTCATGAGAAACTATACAACGACAATTTTCCAGTTTGTTTCAGTTATGTTTGACTTCTAATGTTGTGTTGAAAATGTTAAAATTTAAAAAGTAGACAATGATGCAAATGAACATCAAATTGCATGATGCGCAAGTTGCAAAGTCTGAATCTAACTAGCACAACAAAACACGTTATATACACAAAATATTCTCACCCAGACAGAAAGTATCTGCAGAATTGAGGACGTTGTGTGACTGTCGTTGTTGAGACACATCAGATTTGTCCGAGAAGAAACATTTCTTTTTCGGATGTGGATATAAAAAACACTTACTAAACTCGTATCGACATGACTGATACAATTCCACTACATGTGCACATACAACACCCACTAAACAGATTCACATGGCCTAACTGTGTTACATTCTAAACAGTTGTGTGTAGTTTGTTACTAGTTGTATTTGTAACGTATGATTTTGTGTAAAATATTGTTTTCCGGTTAAAGTTGGATAATTTGTTTTAAATTATAAAGAATTATAATCGTCCAAAATACCTTTGTAGTTCAAACACTCGTCCGGAGGAATTCGTGAAATCATCCACAGTATACCGACTAGAACATGGACTTCATTATGCAGCTTGCAATGACACCTGCAAGTGAAGTTTTCCTGTGAGATCTTCGTCATCGTCATCTTTATCATTGTATGATTCAGGTCCATTTCGTTCAATACATTATCTACAGTTATCAGGGGTGTATCCGGTTCGTCAGTATCAGGATTCTTCACTTGAAAACGGCTTTAATGAAGACAATCGAATCAGGGGAGTGAATCGTCGAACCGTCAAATCGACAAAACTCATTCATGGCTCGGCAAAACGTAGATCTCGATCCCATAGTTAATGATGTCTTATAAAACTATCACCAGAATAATAAAGGAATATTTTGATCACTTAAAATTCACGAAAATGGTAAAGAAATCGTACGAATTCAATCAAAGCAAACGTTGAAGATGTACACATCCGTTGGTAAACATATTATGTGGCATGTCGAGCATGCACAAATGTCCTGTGCGCATGCATTATGTGCACACAACGTGTTGTCCAATTGCGTGGACGTATTTTAATTCATGTGGACTAAACTGGGACTTCTAGTAACAAGCGGTGATTGTTTACATGGATACATGCAGGTGCTAACTTATTATCAAGGTCAGTCCTTTTGACCTATATTGTGCCCATATGGACAGAGAAGGCCTAAGCTTAGTCGACAAATTATCAATCGTCTTCTGCTCTTGAAAATAGATCACTCCAGTTATTTCCTGGGCATTTCTTCATTTCACTTTTGAGACCCTCAATGTTTGCGTAGCATTAGTTTGTCGTCACTTTAATAAATGCATAATCGATCAACTTATTTTGTTCGCAGCTGTAAATACGTGGGCCTCTTTAGTGTTTCGAAATTCACCTAATAGCGCATATTATAGCACAAATCATAAATAGCTTCATATAAACATTATTTCTGAACATTTGCCATAATATGACATTCCTTAACCAAACAAATTTCGGATTACTATAACCACGGTGGAATGCCCTGCGAGCTGAAATCGAGCGAATGGCCACTTTCTGCCGATATAATCGCAGTATTTTTCTTGGCTCCTCAACTAGATCTGGTGAATGGCTGTTCCATGAATAGCAAATTGATATTCTGAAAATGAGTAAATCGGAAACTAGTTGTTTTATATGATTCCTGTCATTCATAAATGCAGACTGTATTGTTCTTTGTAAATCTATTGACAATAGACTGGCTTTGGTTGTATTAGTTATTTGGGTTGTTCATCGTCAATAATTAATTAATAAATTAAATGCACCAATATTTATTTCACTTTTTATCGAAATGTTAAATATTAATTTATATTATAGATGATAAAGTGCCGGAAGCTCTAAAAAAGCAAGGTTGTCGAGAGGGCACCCACTTTAAACATGTGTAGAACACCAGGTCAGGAAACAATCTTAGGAAATGTGTAATGATTAGGACTAATGTACTACTACACATAAGTATTTAAAGACGTGTCATGAACATTAACAGCACAAACGACAGTGCCTAAATTGAAAGTCAAAGAATTTTAGACTTGATATAACACAGAATGTTAGGAGTAAATCAGCAACATATAAATTAAAGGGTATTAAACAAGATCCCAAAGGTCTCCCGAAAGAGTAAATTTGTTAAATATTTTGATATTTACTTTAGTAGATGTATCTGAAATCACAAGTCAATACAAACTTAATTGGTTCCTGTATCATGGACTAAAACAATGGAAATTGTAAACCTTTAAACCGACCCAACTATGTACAGGCATGTGACTTGGTATCAAGATTTATGGTAGGTAAAATGTATCAGCGGTTCCAATTTCATTATGCTACTAGAAATGAGAAACTATAACTATAAATGAAATGACGCATTAGACTCTGTAATTTGGCAATGCCATCTGTCCCAATATATCTTAACAATTTATCTGTTCCGGTAAATAGGACTAAAATAAATGTAAAAGCACTATAACTCCTTAATGACCCTACAGGTTTGTAACTTGACACAATAATCAATTGGATTACTAACGCACGAAGGCTGATGTCCAGCGCGTTTGGAATTTGTTTGTCGACTAATCAGAAGATCATGGGTCCAAGATCCGCTAAAGTGAAATATGGCTGCACTTTTATCACCGCTCTTTTCTTTTCTTTTATCCATTCACTGCTCAATCCGCGGCAAGTAATCAGTTTCAAAGCATACTAAAATCTGTAAAGCAAACGCTTTAAATTGGTTTATTTTGTGACATCTTAGGGAGCGTTTCAAAAGTCAGCACAAGAGTTACTGGTGAAACTATGTAATTGTTTTAGATATTTATTCAGCCATTTGTTACTAAAAATCATTGTTATTAAATTTGTTTTGTTTTTGTTTTGGTAGTTCATATTCAATGATCAACTGAATCGTATTATCGTGTAGAAACAGGTCGGTATACTTACTAAAACATCATTGACATTGAAGTTGATCTCCAGTGATTGTTTCTTTTACTATTGATAAATTTAGCGTACAGTTGTAATTTATAGGTATGTGCATTTGTGTCAGATAACAAAAAAAAAAACAGGAATTATATTATATTACAAATATGAGACGAATTATGTTAATAAAATAAAAATATTATGAACAATAAATTCTTTCTCAAGTTGAGTTTCCGACTATGAACATAATTCAAAATGTATAATAGGGAATGAACAGGTACCTGAAAATATTTATTGTTTGTCTAGGGTTTCCTAACAATGGAAGAAGTTATGATTTCAAATGATTTCGTGATTTAGCAAGATGAACCAATGATCTTTGGTATTTGTTATAATTATATCTTCAGGAAGCTTGACCGATCACGCTCAAATTCATTACTTTTGATAACTATTTTAAGGACAACCCATCAAATCAACGACGCGGGTTGTTCGTTGTTACCGTTGGAACCATTTATTATGAACATATATTTCCAGTTTGAGTTAAATATAGGTTTTCAGTCAATTTCTTGCAAATAAGCTCCAATTTAAAACACCGTCACTTGTTTTTGCGCGAATGAACGTTGCCCAAAATCATCCTTCAATTCTTCTGTTTCATGAGTAGGCAAAAGTACTCTTGGGTGTCATGCAATTTAAAACAAATAACCATCTAATTGAACAATCCACTGAATAGCATTCAAATTAGCAGGAGCTTTTGCGGCAGGTATTGTGAAATTTGTGCAACTGACTGACGGTTAGTGGACAGTATCATCACGATCAGCATGGTCTGGAATCGAGTGCTATTTTAAATTGACCTGTGACTGTGTGTCAATACCCCACACAATAAGGTCAGTTACTGCTGCATAAATGAGCCAATTTTCAGCCACAGTGTGTTTATCTTAAACTAGACAACACCAATCCATGCCCTGTTGTAGCTGTTTCCTGATCGTGACGATATTATCCTTTAAGGAAAACAACACATGAATGGACATTAAAACCAGGATAAAAAATCATAAAGACACACTCAAACACAAACAGGTTATCATGAAATGTCCAATATATATAAATGTTTAAAAAACAAATTATCGAATTAGGTCAGTCAGAAACCAATAAATATTCTAATCAGAAAATAAACAAACCAGTGTAAGCAGACTAATTGCAGTGACACCATGTGAATCTCAATTATAGTAATTGTTCTGAAAAGAACTGGTAACTGACGTTTCGATCAGTATGCTCTGATCGTCCTCAGGAGAATGCTGGACTCTGGAAAATGCTGTTGCTGCGATCGTTGGAGGATCATCCATGAATGGACGCTGGAGGATTAGTTCGTTGAGACTAACTTGTGTTGGGGGAGGGAGGGTTCACTGAACTTGAATCAGTTGTTGACAAGCACAGGGGACTGGGGCAGTGATACAAAGAGCGATAGGCTCTATATACAGGGCACGAGAAACGTACATGAATAACGAAAATAAATTAAATTTAATTTGAAGTAAACATGTGAAACCATTTGTTTTATACATTTAATCTATTTGTTTGCATTTGTTTTTATTTTTTAAGGACCACATTTTAAAGAAACCAATGCCGTTAAACGAACATGGCACAACACTAGTAAAATGTCCAATGAACCAACTCTCTACAAATTGATGATGAATGTGCATTACTAAAACAATGATGTTAAATTGAATACAATGCTATGAATGAATCTGCATGTCTGAAAAATGAAAACAATACTCGGAATTTTCAACCTGAAACACAGCAACTGAGCGGCAAAATCGCTTTAATAGAAGGTATGAAAGTGAAATTAACAAGCGTTTATTTGCCGAAATTGACCGGGGAAAACCTGTACTAGATTGTTGATGCTTTGATGTGTAAGGCCCTTCAAGCGTTTTATACTGCAACTTTTTTTTCAGCTTTTTTGGAATTTCATTCAAATCACTGTCAATTGTGCATGCATGATTAATTCTAATCATTTCATTACGAGCTGTAGAAATACATTAGCTCTGTCATTTGTTTTGATTTTTAAACAGCATATTGAACCATCTGAACTCTCATATATCGATTATATTTTATAACTGCATGTATGTTTTTGTATGTAAAGGTCATATACCGTTAAACACAAAAAACAAATTATGTATTATGACATGCATACTTGATGCGATGTTGAATATCGACATAATCAACAATTCGCAATCGCTTATAGTGTTAAGGAATTGGTAGAACCTTCTGCATGATTAAAATAGCTTCTCCGTATATTATTAGATCATTAACCCATTTTTAACTTATCGACAAGATGTGAACGGGCAATCATGATTGAAATAAGCCTGGTCACACCTATTCATAAGGGAGGTAGACAAATGTAACACAAGTAACTACGTACCGCCCATCCTGCCGATTATCTCGAAGATTTTAGAAAGATGGGCACACTCAGCTATTGATTTTCACTCGATGAAAGTAATCTATCCTGCCAATCGATTTAGGCTAATACACCTGACCGAGTACCCTAAGCATGATCAACGAACAAACAAGTTTCAAGCTATGAACGGGGAAATGATAGGGTACAGTTCTTATAGATCTCAGTAAAGCATCTGATTCTGTTAATCATAAATATCTGCTAGAGAAAACTTAAACAGTTGAATATGTCAACTTGTAATTCAATGGTTTAAATCATATCTGAGTGAACGTAGTCAATCTGGTGAAAATCGATGAAAATAGGTCTAAGGCCTTGTTATTAAATGTTATGCCGCAGGGTTCAACTTAGACCTCTGTTATTCATTATTTAGTACTAGCATCTTCCACTTGTATCCTCTCAAACCGCAGTTTGTTCATGTATATGCAGATGACTCACACCAACTTCTGTAGTTCTCCAGGTTAATGAAATAGAGAATATCTTGAATATAGCCCTAGTCAGAATCCATGATTGGTGTCAAAACAAACTTTACAATAAATGCCAATGAAACTAAATCCATGCTCATTGGTCCATAAAAGGTTTTCTAAACACTGGCTCAATGTAAGTACTGAGGATAGTCCAATTGTAAAGGTGAATGCATGTAAATGGTTGGGTGTTATTATTGATGAACTTGTTGACCTCACGTTGAATACGTCAAGATTCAAGGGTCGCTTTAAACTGGTATGTTAAAATAGACCATGATTGTGTTCCATGTTGCCTGTAAAATGGCGTTTGTAAGTTTAGTTAAGCCATCCTTAGATTACTGTTGTACTGTTTGGGAGACTGGGATATATCTCACAATGTTATTTCTTAACAAATGCTCAGTAAGGGCTGCGCGGATAATTTGAAGTGTGACTTTACACCACCATCTGAAACAAGCCTACAAACTACCTCATTTTCTGAAGAAGAAGGTAATAAAAAGCTGTTCTTGCTTATAAATGCATAAAACAAAATGTCCTGTACATGACTAATCTATCGCCACCCGCTTACATAGGGATTCGGTGAAACGAGACGATCCACTGACTCGCCACTATGTCTTTTATGAAGAAGAATCCTACTTCACGAGCTTGCTGTAAAAGGTGCGCACATAAGGAATAACCTGAATGCCCAACTAAGAGCCGTAAATTCATCAATCTGTTCCAAAGTTGAACTTTGCAAAACGTTCATCCAATAATGTTTATACTGTATACAAGGCATTCTTTTATATGTACTAACACTGTCATTAAAAATTAATTATTTCTGTGCTGGGACTTACGGAGTTTATAAACTTGCTGCCGCGGAAATTTCGAGCCGGAAGGGAATTTCCGCTTTTTCCCCAAGAAGGGTTTTCGCGGGTTTTCGCCTTCCAGCCCCTCGGCAAGTGTTGGTGCCCAACAAAGCAGATTTCACAGCTTATACTGTTATTCAATCTATGTACAATTTTAATTACTTCTGTGATGTTGTATCTAATTGTTTTTTACGGATTGTCGTAATATCTGTATGTTTTAATTTAAAGTTGACACTATGCAGGGCCCTAATGAAACCAGTTTTAACTGTTTGGGCACTTGCAAATAAACAAACAATGAATAAATAAATAAATATAAGGTTATTCTATACTATAACCAGTGGAACAAAAACAAATTAAAACCTAGCGATTAATTTGTTGAAGGGATGACAAACGCCTGCCATAGTTAAGATAATCTAATTTGACGAAACATGGTCACGTGGAGGTGTATTCACGGCCGTTAAAGACTGGCTGCCTGGGTCCGTTATTGGTTATAGACCAATTAGGAAGTGGCGCGATTTGCGCCCATTATGTGGGCAAAACACATGGAATAACAAATCAGAGTGTGTAGATGTTATATAACGCCGCGAACTCACAGCCCGTTGAATATCCATTGGGCATAAAATGACACTGGACATTGAAATTTTGAAATGAAATCACAAGTAGGCATTTATGAATGGAAATACGTTCAACGCTTGGTCTTTTCCGCAGGATAAAGATATCGGGTCTTGGTTACGGTCGATAAAGGACCCTGCCCGGCTCGGTCCAATATCACCTAAGGCCACATGACTTCATGATATATATATATATATATATATATATATATATAGCATATATATATGCATATATACATACTGCCGCCAATTCTGCGTTGAGATTATAGAAGACATTGTGAGACATGTGGAATCTCACCGAGTAGTACCATTCTGAAAAGAACTGGGGTACAACCTCGACGTTTCGACCAGCATGCCTGGATCGTCTCAGGAGAACGCGCGCCGGACTCTGGAAATGCTGCTGCTTAACCAGACTGCTGGAGGATCATCCCATGAATGATGCTGAGGATGTCTGTTGAGGCATTCCGAGGACGATCAGAGCATACTGATCGAAACGTCGAGCAGCAAATTCCAGTTCCTTTTCAGAACCACTCATTACCAATTGAGATTCCACATGAAAGTCACCGTACTAGTCTTATTTATCATCCCCACCATGCAAAGCTACAAGTTTTACCGTTCAGATATGTTCAGCTCGCTGCTTTATAAACTGCATCATGGACATTGATAATCGGACAGAAGGTGAATGAGAGACTGATGTAACCAGTTTGTCGCCAGCAGTTTTGCTATTACTAGGCTGTACACTCACATGACTACCCTGTTACCTAAAACCACCCCTCATACTTTGAACGTACGTCCGAGGCACTTTTCCATGTCACACGCATGTTTTTGGCATGTACTTTATGCTGAAACGATTCTGGCCGAATATACTTGGAATATTTGATTACAAATCAAAGTGGTCTAATTAGACGAAAACGTGCGGAAGTTAAGCTCATCGGAAAGAGTATATTTTGGGTTATCTTTTGGTGTATCCTTTGAATATGACGTCAGCATCCAGACGAAAGTTATCAAAACATTTTCTTCATTTCATCCAATGAGCTACTAAATCACGCAAAACGTCTGGATCAAGGTATGATATGTCTGCGTTTATCTATGTTTTTCGTTCATAAACATTATGTGCATTATGTAACTAAAGAATTATTGTCAGAAATGTATTTTTGTGAGACCCCAAATCGTCAGAGCTTAAACTAGTCGCACACATTCTAGTTTTTTAAATTATCTTATAATTCTAGAATGTGAGTCCTCAATATTTTTACAGGTGAAGGGTAACTTTGTTTCTTCATCAGATACATATATGTGGATGTTGGACTGACAGTTCCGTTGCTACTAATGGCCTCAAGCGAAATGAACTTCATTATCTTAGACGACTTTTGTAGTCGATGGTTATCATTTACTTAATTGTGAGGGTCATGAAGGGAAATAAGTTAAATCTTCCACTTAAGGCAGACTTCATATTTCTATATTGATGTTGAACAGGACATTTCCTTCACTTTCTTAAAGGGCAGTATCGTCGATAGCGAATGATAGTC
>CM055817.1:6480385-6500441 GCA_029582265.1 Zoroaster sp. YZ-2022 | reverse complement strand
CTGATTAGTAACGTACAGTTTACAGCTTAACACTTTGCGAAGTCGACAAGAAGTAGAACCTATACTAAATAGTATTTTTTGTCAACAACACAAATATCGTCACAATCGTATTTTACAGGGACAATATCGTCACGACCAACAGGGCATGGAATCAGTGTCCTAGCTTAAGATGAACACAATGACTGAAAATTATTTATTCAGAAGCAACGGTGATATGACCTTGTCATGAAGGGTATTTTTCAGTCACTGAATTAATGTAAAACTAGCACTCTGATTTCATGCCCTGTTCATCGCGACGACAGTGTCCCTTTAAAATACGATTATAATCGTAAAATCATTTTCACAACTTTCTGAGAAATTTAAATAACGTGTTGAGCAATTGAGCTTTAGAATTTTGCAGGTTGGTTTCTGTACATGTGTATTGATGATTTAGATGTAACCTCTTATGTTCGAACAGGACTCATGTACATTAATAATGTGTTGAAGAGATGGTACATTTTTTTTTATTTAATTTTTTTTATTCCAATCATCCAGTT
The DNA here is from genome assembly GCA_029582265.1 of Zoroaster sp. YZ-2022. Lineage (NCBI taxonomy): Eukaryota > Metazoa > Echinodermata > Asteroidea > Forcipulatida > Zoroasteridae > Zoroaster > Zoroaster sp. YZ-2022. Next base: position 6,499,905 of record CM055817.1, on the reverse strand, counting down.
TCCTAGAAACATCAGAAAACTAACATGTGGAAAATTTCAAAATAATGGTTATCGGCCTGACTTTTGGAACCTAGCAGGTTCTAAAATAAAATACAATCAGCTTTAAACTCAATTTTCTTGACGATGAAGGCATTTCAGACGTTAATTTCTCAGGATGATTAGTGCCAGTACACAATTCATTTTCCCCTTGATAATCACCATACCCTCTGAATACCGTACCCTGTCTTTAATTATTCAACTTATGTTGGTACATGTACATCTTTAAAAATGTATAAGCCAGGATTTGAAAATAATAGTGTCTAAATTACTTGAAAAACATTGTGTCCATTTAGCAAACTGTGTGTCCAAAAGATACCCAACGGTTATTGCTGGCTAACATGCATCTTAATAATCAAAATGGTTTTCCTTACATTTAACGAAAGTCTTAAGAGAAGAGTTGCTCTCATTCGAACGCGGTGTGGCCTCATGAAGATTCAACTTTTGATGACGCGCTCAACTCAGGCCCTCGTAGCAATATACTTTCTTGGTAACTCTGAAAAGTCATGCGAATCTTTTCTTCAGTCAGGCCAAAATTTGGGTGGGTCATCTTTGATAAATAGTTACATAGCAGCCGTTTATTTTGTCTTGATGGAATAAAATTCTGACATTCGAGTATCGAGTATCCCTTTTGGAAGAAATTTCAAATCCAACGATTAGATCCAACGATGATCAGCGATCAAACATACCTTCTCATCTTCTGGAAATTAAAGGTTTTCGCCGATGAATTTATCAGTGTATCTTTTGCCAAACATTTCATAAGTAACCTGGAGCCTTTATAAGGCAAGCCGTCAGGTCTACAAATAGCCCTTGGTGATTACAGAAACTGACATAATTTACCATAAGGCAGCTGGGTCTCTTCTTTATTTGCCTTTTAGTGACTTTTCCATGAAAGTTTGCCAATTATGCTTTCTTATTCTTTTTCAACGCTAGAATCTTTAAAGATATTTGATGGATATACAGACTGAGTGAATCTCTTCTAATATCACTAAAATGAAGAAGATTGCTGCAGCTATATTAAAAATATACTTGAAATAAAACTGGAGATCAGTGGTAAAAACAATGCTTTGTTGCATTTTCTCAAAATACAGTTGGGCAGTGTTGGGCAGTTCATTGAAAATAACTGAATGTTCTATAAGTTTTGACTGATACTCCAGAGTCTGACATACTCTGCAAAAATGACTTTCCTTTTCCATGAAGGTTTGTCAATTATGCTTTCTTATTCTTGGTTTTTTCAACGCTAAAATCTTTTTAATGGGCAATCAATTGTCCGGACTCCCCAAACCCTGTAAACGTAGCCCGCAGCCCTTAAATTAAAATTAATAACGGTACATCGCACCATAGTACATCGGTCCTTTTTGTTGATGCTGTTGTAATGCATGGTAAAATGGACTTTTAGTAAATACGCATAGCCGCCTGGAAATAAAATCTTTGGAAATTGTTATGTGGAAAATTATCCCAGTTTATGTCCCAACTAAACTATAGTTTGGCCCTTCCAAAGTAGTATAGTCAGGCCCTTTACTTTGGAACCGTCCATTTATGGCGGGTGAATTGGAATGGGATGGACAGTTTCACCAAATGTTCAATCTGCTAGTAGAAAATGAGAAAATAGGTTTGGTCCAAAACGTTCAATCTGCTTTTCGGCTAGTAGAAAATGAGAAAATAGGTTTGGTCCAAAACGGTCAATATGTTTGTAATTGGGGGAACTGGGGAAGGGCAAATACATTTTTAAGGGGGAATTTCCTCCCCGTGTCGCCGCCACTGCATTTGGGACGTAACCGCCCCACCTCTTCACATTCCTGGTTGGATAATCCCATTTTAAACACAGCTCCTAAAATGTGTTCAACATTTATTACATTTATTACTACATGCAGGTACGATTGTATTAGCGTAACTTGTGAGTTCGTTGAGCCGACATTCAAATTCCGGTTCAAGTACGGGTTTTGTTGAGCCGACTTTTAAATTCTGGTTTCTGAGTGGTGTTACTCAGTGAAACATTGGGAAGGTTTTGTTGGGAAGAACCACATATCCTAGAACCGTCCATTTATGGTGGGTGAATGGAATGGGATGGACAGTTTCACCAAAATGGTCCATCTGTTTTTCGGCTAGTAGAAATTGAGAAAATAGGTTTGGTCCAAAAAGTTCAGTTTGCATTTCGACTACTAGAAAATAAGTAAACAGGTCCTAAATGTCCAATATGTTTTTTGGCTAGTAGAAAATGAGAAAATAGGTTTACCCAAAACGTTCAATGTGCTTTTCGGCTAGTAGAAATTGAGAAAATAGGTGTGGTCCAAAACGTTCGATCTCCATTTTGGCTAGTAGAAAATGAGAAAATCCCAAACGTCCAAACTGCGTTTCTGCTTCTAGAAAATGAGAAAATGGGTTGGTCTAAAACGTTGAATCTGCTTTTCAGCTAGTAGAAAATGAGAAAATGGGTTGGTCTAAAACGTTAAATCTGCTTTTCGGCTAGTAGAAAATCAGAAGAACACATGTCCACTTTTGGACTGCAAATGTATGAGAAAAAAAAGAAAAATGCATTTTACGAAAACGTTCATTCTGGTTTTCTACTGTCACATAGCAGAATATTGGTCCCCATACATACATCCTGGGATATAATTTGTGATTTGCTTCTTAGCTGCATTAAAAAAAAAAAAAAAACGTTCTCCTTGGATCTCTTACGAAATATTTTGCCACAGTCGAAAGCAAAACAAAAAATATTATACTTGAAATATCATAGAAATGAAGACAAATAGTTATATTAAATGTTGTGACGAAACAGTGGTAGACTTGTACGTAAGGAAGCAAACGTCATTATTTTCCGATCTCTATTTGCCATGCAGTCGAAAATGTCTTAGAGATCATATTGTTCCTACACAACTATCTTACCATTGACGTACATATCGGATCTTATCAAAAGCCCATCATGGGTTTTTACCTTGGATCGATACAGTCTATTTAGACTGGGCCCGCGTCTTTGATGAGGTCCATTCATTTAGGCTGTGTTCATGCAGTATAGGATGTAGCCCTCCTCATGAAAATGCCATTCATCTCTATTTCTAGCTGTTCTTGTCCATGTTGTTCCTGCATATGCCCTGATGTCATCTCGCCATCTTCTTCTCTGTCTACCTCCTTTCCTTTTCCCTGTCCTTGGTTGCCACTCCAATAGTCTTGTTGTCCACCTGTTGTCTTTTCTTCGGGCAGTGTGTCCAGCCCATCTCCATTTAGCTTGTTTTATTGTCCTTATGATGTCTCTCACTCCAGTTTTCTTTCTTATTTCTGTGCATTTAACCCTGTCTCTGATTGAGATATGTAGCATTTGTCTCTCCATTGCTCTTTGTGCTGTACGGAGTTTGTGTTCTATCAGTTTTGTTGTTGTCCATGTTTCTGCTCCATATGTTATTGTAGGTAGTACACACTGATCATATACTTTTCTCCTTAGAGCCATAGGTATGTTCTTATCACAAAGTATTCCTCGGTATCGTCCAAAGGAACACCATCCTGTCTTTATCCTGCTTGAGGCTTCGTCTTGTGTGTTGTCTTGCATTTTCACTGTTTGGCCCAAGTATTTGTATTCATTGACCCTGCTGATCTCTTGGTCCTCCACCGTTATTGTGTCATCTGTGTTGAAGTTTGTCATGTACTTTGTCTTTCCCTTGTGCATCTTCAACCCTATGTCTTTACTTTTTCTGTTTACTTCATTTATTTGCACTTCCAAATCGTTAACAGAAGAGGTGATTAGAGCCACATCATCTGCAAAGCGTAGATCTGTCAACATTTCTCCATCAATGTTATACCCTTTCTCATCCAGGGACGTATTCTTGAAAACCTCCTCTAACACTGCGGTGAAGATTTTGGGTGACATTGGGTCCCCTTGCCTAACTCCCCTGTTGATGTTTATTTCCTGTGAGACGTCTTTGTCAATGTGTATCTTGCTGTTGCTCCAGTGTAGATATCTTCTAGTAGCTTTATGTATCCTTCACTGATTTCCATTTTTCTCAAAGCTTGAAACAGATATTTGTGTTCCACTGAGTCAAATGCCTTTTCATAATCAATGAAACCAACACACAAGTCCAGTTGATATTCATAGGCCTTTTCGATGAGTTGGTTTAGTGCATATAAATGGTCTGTTGTTGAGAAACCTTTTCTGAACCCAACTTGTTCTCTTGGTTGATGCTCGTCTAGAACTGTCGTAATCCTGTTTTGTATAATTTTGGTTAGAATTTTGTAAAGATGTGATAAAAGACTGATGGGTCTGTAATTCTTGATGTCAGCTTTGTCGCCTTTTTTATGAAGGAGAGTGACCTTCGCTTCTTTCCAGAAGATTTGATTATAAAGGCTGGTTAACTGAGACATCACCTCGTCACCACCCTCTCTCAATATGTCGCTTGTTATTTCATCCACCCCGGGTGCCTTATTTTTTTTCATCGATTTTAGTGCATGTTCAACTTCTTCTTTTGTTACCTGTGGTAGTTTCTGTGTTTCTGATAACATCTCTTCTGCTACTTCTCTTTCAGACTGTATTGTTTTGGAACTATATAACTCTCCATAGAAGTCCGAGCACACCTCGAGTATTTCACCCCTGTCAACAGTGAGATCTCCATCTTCCTTTCTCAGTTGGTGTATTCTTGTGTTTGTGCGATTTCTGTTGAGGGTTTCTTTTGGCCCTCTTCCTGTCTTCAAAACTCTCTTGATTTGTCTCTCCTTTCTTCGTCTGATTCTTTGACGTCTCTTTTTTCTACTTGTCTTGACTGACTCAGCATACTCAATTTTCTGCAGGGCCGTTTTGTCTGGTATTTGCCTGAGCTCCTTACGTCTTTTATCAATGGCTTCGATTTCTTTGTCCTCACTGGTTTTCTGTTTGCCTGTCTTTGTTGATGATGCAATATTTACTGCTTCAGCCATTATAGTTGTGGTTATTCTATTGCACCTTGTTTCCAGATCCACATCTTCATCTTCTAGACCTTCAAATCTGTTCTGAAGTCTGATTTGGAATTCGTCTCTCTGTCCTTGAAGTTTAGAGATGTTCACTTTCTGCTTTTTCTTGTTGTTGATCAATTTCAGCCTGGCAAGTTTTCTATTGGTCTTCAATGTTGCTCTTATCATCCTATGATCACTGGCTATGTCTACTCTGCTGATAACTTCACTGTTCTCCACTATTCCCCTTTGACTGCTCAAGATGTAGTCAATTTGGTTTTTAACTGCACCATTTGGGCTCTCCCAGGTCCAGTAGCGGTTTTTATGTTTTTGGAAATAAGTGTTTGTAATAACCAGATCATGCTGAGCTGCAAAAGCAGCAAGTGCTTCTCCTCTTGTGTTTCTCTTTCCAAGCCCGAATTTACCAATGATTGTTTCTTCTCCTGGTTGTGCTTCTCCTACTTTGGCATTGAAGTCTCCCATGATAATGGTATATTTAGATTTATGCTCATCAGTTGCCTTTATGATGTCTTCATAAAACTGTTCGACCTCTTCATCTGTGTGATCACTTGTTGGTGCATATACTTGAATTATGCACAGATCCTCATTTCCTGACAACTGTATTTGTAATGAGATCACTCTGTCCGAGTAGCTTTTTATCTGACTGACGTAGTCTTTTATGCTAGGGTGTATGAGAAAGCCAATTCCTCTGGCCTCTTTGTTTTCTTCTGTTTTCCCTCGGTTGAACAGCCATGCACCACCTTGTATTTCTTGTAGACATTTCTTGTAGACATTCCCCTTTCCTCCTTGTCTCAGCTAGACCAATGATACTCCACTTGAAGTCTTCTAGATCTTCCACAAGGTGTTGTAATGCTTCCTCAGTTCTTAGAGTACGTGTATTATATGTACATATATACAGTTTACTATGTCCAGCCCTTGCACTCTCCTCTGTCCTGGAGCTTCCAAAAGGCTTTGACTTCAGAACTTCATCATGGAGTTTTACCTCCGAGTCCTGGCTGTACACTTTATCATGTTTATGGTGCCCATTTTGGCCATGGGCTTTACGGCCTTCGTTTTTCTTGTCATCCATATTTTTCCATGAGGGGTTTCTGCCGTATGCTGACGCGCTGGCAGGGCGTGTTGTCAGCAGTGTGGAAGCCATTTATAAATCCTATGGATTTGATAAATGCCTTTTGATGGCATTTCCTCCATCAAGGGCCCCACTACCCTACTCAGGCTGCCTGAGTTGGCCAGGATATTTTACACCGCCCGGGACTCGGTGTCCATGAGGTCCATTATGATACAATAATCAGTAAATTACATGATTATCTGTGGTTCTCTGCTCAACTGGTTTAATTATTTCTTTTGGTACCGTACACGAGTTATTTTCCAAGGTTCATTTTCAGATTGGTGTAATGTTGCGACGGTGGGGGGGGGGGGGGTATGCCGATGATACTATAATTCATCACACAATTAATTCCCGAAACAATATCATTTCTTGAAGCAAGGAATTGTATGCAGCTTAATTAAAAAAAAGAAAAGCAAACTATGAATATTACTCGCAGTCGTCAGTACTTCAATAATAATTCCTTGAGGTTGTTAAGCAATATGAATAACTTGGTATTATTAGGCGCACATATGTTTTCAAATATTCCTTCTTAAATTATTGTCATTATATTACCACCTCCATCAGAAAACAAGTTTCAAGTTGTATTGATAAAACCGCCATATTTTATACATTTGAGAGACTGTTTTTTAGTAGCCACTTTTTGGATGGGTTGTCTCGCTGGGGGAGCGGAACGGTGAACTCACACGGAATGTGCAGATTTGTTTATTATTATTTATTTATTTATTTATTTTAATTTTAAATATGTGTGTACGTTTTCTTAATGGTAGCGCCTTCTTAGACATTAATATGGTTCCGTTTTTGGTAATCTTAAGCTCTGATTTTATTTATTTATTTATTTATTTTTCGTTTAATTTTGTTGTTTTCAATTATGAGTAGATCGTGTTGAATGAATTAATGGACGGACGGACGGACGGACTGACGTCGCATTTTTCAAAAAGTGACGAACCGGCATTTTGGGTAAAAAAAAATTTCCTCAAAGTAACCACTGTATATTTGTACTCATACAATACGGTGGGCAGACGGTGGGTACCAGCTATAACTAACAGACTGAGCAGCTAATCTGCAGAAAACATGAAGTTTTTAGTTTGTTTTGCAATGTAACAAAAATAAACACAATGAATCTAAGATGTTTACATCTTTTCGTTAGGCAGTACATTCGTTTGTCGATGGTAATATCGGCCAGAGTACCTACACATGTACAAACATGTGGCGAAAAAATTCCCATTTAATAACAACAAATAATAATAGTGGCTTCTTATATAGCGCTCAATTCCGTCACGCAGTGACGCTCATGGCGCATGAACATTATTACCCCTGTCATCAGGCCAGTGATATCATTCCTAGAACCATCTCAACTACCTGGGGAGTATGCAGCCCATGCTGCCAAATGTGTAGCGCAACGAGCTTAATCAAACACAATTACCATCTCTACCCTCAAAGGTCCCCATTTATACTCCTGGGTGGAGAGAAGCAATTATAGTTATGTGTCCTGCTCAGGGACACAAGCACCACGGTCGCGGCCAGTATTCGAACCCACATTCTGAAGACTCGGCCATCAGAAAACGAGTCCGATGTACTAAACCACTCTGCCATGGCAACCCAATTCGATGAAGCGGGTCACAATTTAATATGGAAGCACGCGGCATTTGATTTAGTACGGAGTGCAGAATAAGTTCAATCCATCGTTACACATAGAAAATAAACATTTTAAACAAACTAAACTGAGCAAATTTCCAATCAGGTATTTATTAACACTTGCATAATAAAAAGAAATGTGTTTTTGATACATAAAGCAGACTATCGGCGAAAACATGATTACTCAAAACACATTACATTTAAATTATTTATAATACTTCTAACTTTGGCTTATAATTCTCAATCAATGTATTTTGCATTCGATCAAGGTTAAAAAGAATTCCCCTTTGTAATAGTCGTAACACGTATTCCGTTTTAACTATTTATTCCATAAAATGTGTGGTCGCAAGAATTCTGCCGACATCGAGGTTTTCACGGGAAGTAAAAATCCAGTCACTTATTTTGTAACGTGTTTGACATCCCCCGTAGATCATTAGAAATTCTAACACAAAATTAGTCACTTGGATAGATTAATACATTAATTTTGATAATGATTTGGATGTGATTAACATTTATTTAGAATTTCATATCATATTTATGAACAACAACAACAACAACAACAACAACAACAACAACAACATGTAACTACAATGCAATTACAAATATACATCATCTTTGAAGAATTGTGAGATGAGTTTTAAGCAGCGACTTAAATCTAGTTATACTATGACACTATTTTAGTTGGAAGATGATTCCAGAGTCTCGGAGCCACGACAGAAAAAGACCTATCACCCCAGTTCCGTTTTGAAGTTGGTTCCTTTAGGAGTGACATGATGCTGGAGCGCAAATTGCGTGATGGAGTGTAGACTTTAAGCAGTTCAGAAATATAAATTGGAGCAATGTTATTACAAGATTTGTGAACAATTAGCATAAGTTTAAAAACAATTCTCTGTGAAACAGGAAGCCAGTGCAGTTCTTTCAAGATTGGCGTGATATGGCATGACTGTCTGGACAAAGTTACAACACGAGCTGCTGTGTTTTGTATGTGCTGAAGACGAGATATTTGATTCTGCGGGAGACCGTAAAGGAGAGCATTCCCATTATCGAGCCGTGATGTGACAAACGCATGTATAATTTGTTCAGCAGCACGTTGATTCAAGTATTTCCTTATTCAGCCAATATTTCTGATATGAAAGGATGATATGCGAACAATGTTGGAGATATGAGGTTTTAAAGTCATTGTCGAGTCAAATATAACACCCAAATTACGTGCTTGTGATGAGGTGGATAACTGCGAGTCACCAATTGTAATAAATGGAAGAGAAACTTTTGATAATTGCTGACGCGAACCAAATAGAACAAATTCTGTTTTTTCGTCGTTCAATTTCATGAAGTTTTGTCTTATCCAACTACGAATCTCTTAAATACATTTCTCCAGCGTTATAATAAAAGAATCGGCAGGTTCTTGAGAAGATTTAAAAGTAATGTAAAGCTGTGTGTCATCAGCGTAGATATGGTAATTTAACTTATACTTGAAAATGATATAACGAACCCGAAAGGTATAAACAGTAAACCACTGTGGACCGAGAATGGAGCCTTGGAGTATCGAATAGTCAAGAATAACAGGTTTGGAGATAGAGTTACCAATACAAACGTGCTGAGGCCTATTTAAAAGGTAGGACTTACACCAATCCAGGGCTGTGTCATGTATTCAAAGATATTAATTATATGTATATGTAAGGAGAATCCTTACTTGATTGAATTTTTAATTCAACTGATTTTCGTTTCGATCAAGACCAGATTGTACTTGTCAGAGACGAGTCAACATATAACATGACTTGGCTTCGTTTTTTCACAGCATAAAATATTGAAAACCAGAAAGCTGTCTTCCTCATCTATTCAACCTCAAATACCCGAGTGGAGACGTCTTAAACTCTCGACCACCGAGCTTGCCCGATGAGGATTGGCCGGCTAGAATCCTATATAGCAGCGGGTTCCGTGATATAGCCTATATAGGTTGGTGGAATTCTTAGGTTGGGTGATAAACAATTGATTTAATTTTGCCCTACACTGACGTGCTTCATTCCATAAAGGCAGACTTCTATTTAACAATGTATTATACGGTACAGTTGTATAGCGACGTACGAATCGGCCAACAAATAAATAGCCGGTTTCTGGTCATATGTCAGCTTCATCATTAGTTGCGTAACGCTCTTTTTTTTCTTTTTTAAAAAATCTTTATGGCCAACCAGTGAAATACGTGATGCGTGTGTACGCGGTTATTGGAAGCAGATCAAATTTCCCATAACCTACACAAAGTATGATGGCTAAGAGAGGCCTCACAAAACTAAAAATGCCAACGCGCGAAGACCAAATAGAAGAAGACAAATAGAAGAAGAACCAACGAAACATCGAAATGAACAGGTTATTAGCAGCAATAGGCTGGTTTGGCTGAAACTATTTTTAGACTGCCTACTGTACACTTGGTTTCCTCGCTAAAAGCTCCAGGGCCCGTTTGCCAAGGACGGCAGCTCCCTGCATACTGTACTTCACACTTAAATGCTCGTGTCATCTTTCCCTGTTTATTGTACATTCCCCATGGTTTTGGTATTGTTTATCATAAACTGCAGACACAATCTCGTCCTCCGAACATATGTGGGCTTGAAATTGTCTACAAGCTGCGTTGGGCAGACTCAGGTCTTGGGTTGAGAACATTTCACTTGTCATGAAGATCGAAGTAAGTGTATAAACATCGGATTGTTAATGGAAAAATAAATTTAAATTTAAATCATTGAACACTGTATGGCATACTCGTTTTATATTAATAATGTTCAATTATTCATGAAGTTTTGTTCGGATGAAACTTTTCCAAAACGTTCAATGCCTCAATTATATTTATTACACTTTTTTGACATATATGCATCCGAATCTGCAGTCATGCGGAAAATAAATCGTCACAGAGAAAACTGCGGATATGTTCCATTATAAGCAAAGAATACCCGTCGATCGATACTTTTAAAATGGGGGAGACATCTCCTCCTCCTCCTCCTCCTCCTCCTCCTCCTCCGGGAGACTTGTCCAGAGACAAAACATAGTTGCAGAGTTCACAGAATCTTAAAACATAACACATAGTTAGATCTTAACATGTAATTGTATCCTAGGTTTTGACGTCATGCATGGTGAGGTCATCAGATATCGAATTACACTAAATCAAAGTTTATGAACCACAAAAGATATTTTCACAATCTGTGCATCATCTTAAATAACTTGAACTATGCCACATTTCGTTCACAGACATGACCCTAATCTGACCTCTCTTTCCGTTCGAAACCGGAAGTTTAAGTGAAGAAATATTCTGAATCACTTTTCTGTAAATGTATTTGTACAGCCAAAACAGTTGCGGAGTTCAAAGAACCTTAAAACTTAACACATAGTTAGACATTAACATATAGTTCCAGATAGCGTTGTGACGTCATGGTGAGGTCATCTAATGAATTATTACGTAATTAATTATAATTAAAACAATCTCGTGAACCACAATAAAAAAAAAAATTAATTCCTTCATAATCATACAGAACATGGAGGACTCGAAATTTGATACACAGATATGACCCTATTGACCCTTACTTCTGGTCCAAACTGGAAGTTCAAGTTTAAAAAGCTCTTTATGAATTTGTTCAGTACAGTTATGAATGGGACAAGATATCTTTTTTCAGTCAATGTGGAGTACGACCAAAATTAGGGTAGAATCATAGAAGAATCATGAAAGAATCATAGGAGAATCAAGAAGTGTAACCAAGTAGTAATCAACTAATAATTGAGAATCATTGAATGATCCTAGTATTTTAAGACAGCTTAAGGAGTTACTTTATTAATAAAGGCACATACTACTGTCTCTGAATTGCTGCCCCCGGTGCACATTTAGTTGATCGGTTAAGGTACCCAGGGCATGAGATAAATAAATATATCTCAGGTAATTAAGGAAGACGGCCCAACTGCCCTGCTGAATTCCCTTGGACACTCCATCCCATATTTTCTTGGATCTTTAATTCTCTATTCCCTTGGACCAATTCCATATTCCCTTGAGTTAGTTCAATTCCCCTGTCCTCCATGCCCAACCCTGTTCGATGATCCACTGATGCAACGATACTGGTTTGAGCTCGGTGCTGTGGCCCACCGCTGCAGGCCTCATTGAGGCTGAACGCAACCCATCGGTTACCAGTACCAAAGAGAGGCTACTGACACGACGTGACAATACACTTAATGAGAGGAAAGTGTAGTCAATTAAGGATCGGTAACGATATTTTGTTTCATAGATCTTGAGCAATGAATGTACATGTATGTACATCCAGTGAGATTTTGGCCATTTTGTAGGCCCAAATACTATTAACAATATATGTATGATAAAATAACATAATAATAATATAATATTATTATGATAAAAAAACAGGTGCTTTCAGTAGGCTATTGTCAAGTTTTGTTTCATCAGAACTTCGACATTACACATATGGTAGACACTGCATGTAAATTTAAATCCTTTTAACCTTGTCCTTTGGTGCTTCTGTTTATCATATTGGGTTTATGATAGAGAAACTATAGACCACAAATAACATCATGATAAGCCCGAAGAGCTATAATTAGCTTTTATTGTCTAGAAAAACAACGCCTCATGAGCAGGGGTAATAATATAATGCGTCTTGAGCACCACTCAGTTGGTGGATACGTGCGCTATATAAGTCCACACATTATCATCATCATCATCATCATCATCATCATCATCATCATCATCATCATCATCATCATCATCATCATCATCATCATCGTCATCAACGTCATCATCGTCATCATCGTCATCATCATCATCATCATCATCATCATCATCATCATCAACATCATCATCATTATTATTATTATATTTATTTGTTCAGTACAGTTATGAATGGGACAACATATTTGTTTTCAGTCAATGTGGAGTACGACCAAAATTAGGGTAGAATCATAGACTAATCATGAAAGAATCATGGGAGAATCAACAAGTGTAACCAAGTAGTAATAAACTAATAATTGAGAATCATTGAATGATCATGGTATTTTAAGACAGCTTAAGGAGTTACTTTATTAATAAAGGCACATACTACTGTCTCTGAATTGCTGCCTCCGGTGCACATTTCGTTGATGGGTTAAGGTACCCAGGGCATGAGATAAATAAATATATCTCAGGTAATTAAGGAAGACGGCCCAACTGCCCTGCTGAATTCCCTTGGACACTCCATCCCATATTTTCTTGGATCTTTAATTCTCTATTCCCTTGGACCAATTCCATATTCCCTTGAGTTAGTTCAATTCCCCTATCCTCCATGCCCAACCCTGTTCGATGATCCACTGATGCAACGATACTGGTTTGAGCTCGGTGCTGCAGGCTGAACGCAACCCATCGGTTACCAGTACCAAAGAGAGGCTACTGACACGACGTGACAATACACTTAATGAGAGGAAAGTGTAGTCAATTAAGGATCGGTAACGATATTTTGTTTCATAGATCTTGAGCAATGAATGTATGTACATCCAGTGAGATTTTGGCCATTTTGTAGGCCCAAATACTATTAATAATATATGTATGATAAAATAACATAATAATAATATAATATTATTATGATAAAAAAAACAGTTGCTTTCAGTAGGCTATTGCCAAATTGTGTTTCATCAGAACTTCGACATTACACATATGGTAGACACTGCATGTCAATTTAAATCCTTTTAACCTTGTCCTTTGGTGCTTCTGTTTATCATATTGGGTTTATGATAGAGAAACCATAGACCACAAATAACATCATGATCAGCCCTAAGAGCTATAATTAGCTTTTATTGTCTAGAAAAACAACGCCTTATGAGCCTTATGAGCAGGGGTAATAATATAATGCGCCTTGAGCACCACTCAGTTGGTGGATACGTGCGCTATATAAGTCCACACATTATTATTATTATTATTATTATTATTATTATTATTATTATTATTATTATTATTTTTATTATTATTATAATTATAATTATTATTATTATTATTATTATTATTATTATTATTATTATTATTATTATTATTATTATTATTATTATTATTATTATTATTTTTATTATTATTATTATAATTATAATTATTATTATTATTATTATTATTATTATTATTATTATTATTATTATTATTATTATTATTATTTTTATTATTATTATTATTGTTTCTCTATCATAAACCCAATATGATAAACAGAAGCACCAAAGGACAAGGTTAAAAGGATTTAAATTGACATGCAGTGTCTACCATATGTGTAATGTCAAAGCTCTGATGAAACAAAACTTGACAATAGCCTACTGAAAGCAACTGTGTTTTTTTTCATAATAATATTCTATTATTATTAAGTTATTTTATCATACATATATTATTAATAGTATTTGGGCCTACAAAATGGCCAAAGTCTCACTGGATGTACAATACATTCATTGCTCAAGATCTATGAAACAAAATATCGTTACCGATCCTTAATTGACTACACGTTCCTCTCATTAAGTGTATTGTCACGTCGTGTCAGTAGCCTCTCTTTAGTACTGGTAACCAATGGGTTGCGTTCAGGAATTAATCCAAGGGAATAGAGAATTAAAGATCCAAGAAAATATGGGATGGAGTGTCCAAGGGAATTCAGCAGGGCAGTTGGGCCGTCTTCCTTAATTACCTGAGATATATTTATTTATCTCATGCCCTGGGTACCTTAACCCATCAACGAAAATGTGCACCTGGGGCAGCAATTCAGAGACAGTAGTATGTGCCTTTATTAATAAAGTAACTCCTTCAGCTGTCTTAAAATACCAGGATCATTCAATGATTCTCAATTATTAGTTGATTACTACTTGGTTACACTTCTTGATTCTCCCATGATTCTTTCATGATTCTTCTATGATTCTACCCTAATTTTGGTCGTACTCCACATTGACTGAAAACAAATATCTTGTCCCATTCATAACTGTACTGAACAAATGAATATAATAATAGTAATAATAATAATAATAATAATAATAATAATAATAATAATAATAATAATAATAATAATAATAATAATAATAATAATAATAATAATAATAATAATAATAATAATAATAATAATAATAATAATAATAATAATAATAATAATAATGTGTGGACTTATATAGCGCACGTATCCACCAACTGAGTGGTTCTCAAGGCGCATTATATTATTTCCCCTGCTCATAAGGCTCATAAGGCGTTGTTTTTCTAGACAATAAAAACTAATTATAGCTCTTCGGTTTGATCATGATGTTATTTGTGGTCTATGGTGTCTCTATCATAAACCCAATATGATAAACAGAAGCACCAAAGGACAAGGTTAAAAGGATTTAAATTGACATGCAGTGTCTACCATATGTGTAATGTCGAAGTTCTGATGAAACAAAACTTGACAATAGCCTACTGAAAGCAACTGTTTTTTTATCATAATAATATTGTATATTATTATTATACTATTTTATCATACATATATTATTAATAGTATTTGGGCCTACAAAATGGCCAAAAACTACACTTTCCTCTCATTAAGTGTACTGTCACGTCGTGTCAGTAGCCTCTCTTTGGTACTGGTAACCGATGGGTTGCGTTCAGCCTCAATGAGGCCTGCAGCGGTGGGCCACAGCACCGAGCTCAAACCAGTATCGTTGCATCAGTGGATCATCCAACAGGGTTGGGCATGGAGGACAGGGGAATTGAACTAACTCAAGGGAATATGTAATTAATCCAAGGGAATAGAGAATTAAAGATCCAAGAAAATATGGGATGGACTGTCGAAGGGAATTCAGCAGGGCAGTTGGGCCGTCTTCCTTAATTACCTGAGATATATTTATTTATCTCATGCCCTGGGTACCTTAACCCATCAACGAAATGTGCACCGGGGGCAGCAATTCAGAGACAGTAGTATGCGCCTTTATTAATAAAGTAACTCCTTCAGCTGTCTTAAAATACCAGGATCATTCAATGATTCTCAATTATTAGTTGATTACTACTCGGTTACACTTCTTGATTCTCCCATGATTCTTTCATGATTCTTCTATGATTCTACCCTAATTTTGGTCGTACTCCACATTGACTGAAAACAAATATCTTGTCCCATTCATAACTGTACTGAACAAATGAATATAATAATAATAATAATAATAATAATAATAATAATAATAATAATAATAATAATAATAATAATAATAATAATAATAATAATAATAATAATAATGTGTGGACTTATATAGCGCACGTATCCACCAACTGAGTGGTTCTCAAGGCGCATTATATTATTTCCCCTGCTCATAAGGCTCATAAGGCGTTGTTTTTCTAGACAATAAAAACTAATTATAGCTCTTCGGTTTGATCATGATGTTATTTGTGGTCTATGGTGTCTCTATCATAAACCCAATATGATAAACAGAAGCACCAAAGGACAAGGTTAAAAGGATTTAAATTGACATGCAGTGTCTACCATATGTGTAATGTCGAAGTTCTGATGAAACAAAACTTGACAATAGCCTACTGAAAGCAACTGTTTTTTTATCATAATAATATTGTATATTATTATTATACTATTTTATCATACATATATTATTAATAGTATTTGGGCCTACAAAATGGCCAAAAACTACACTTTCCTCTCATTAAGTGTACTGTCACGTCGTGTCAGTAGCCTCTCTTTGGTACTGGTAACCGATGGGTTGCGTTCAGCCTCAATGAGGCCTGCAGCGGTGGGCCACAGCACCGAGCTCAAACCAGTATCGTTGCATCAGTGGATCATCCAACAGGGTTGGGCATGGAGGACAGGGGAATTGAACTAACTCAAGGGAATATGAAATTAATCCAAGGGAATAGAGAATTAAAGATCCAAGAAAATATGGGTTGGACTGTCGAAGGGAATTCAGCAGGGCAGTTGGGCCGTCTTCCTTAATTACCTGAGATATATTTATTTATCTCATGCCCTGGGTACCTTAACCCATCAACGAAATGTGCACCGGGGGCAGCAATTCAGAGACAGTAGTATGCGCCTTTATTAATAAAGTAACTCCTTCAGCTGTCTTAAAATACCAGGATCATTCAATGATTCTCAATTATTAGTTGATTACTACTTGGTTACACTTCTTGATTCTCCCATGATTCTTTCATGATTCTTCTATGATTCTACCCTAATTTTGGTCGTACTCCACATTGACTGAAAACAAATATCTTGTCCCATTCATAACTGTACTGAACAAATGAATATAATAATAATAATAATAATAATAATAATAATAATAATAATAATAATAATAATAATAATAATAATAATAATAATAATAATAATAATAATAATAATAATAATAATAATAATAATAATAATGTGTGGACTTATATAGCGCACGTGTCCACCAACTGAGTGGTTCTCAAGGCGCATTATATTATTACCCCTGCTCATAAGGCTCATAAGGCGTTGTTTTTCGAGACAATAAAAGCTAATTATAGCTCTTCGGTTTGATCATGATGTTATTTGTGGTCTATGGTGTCTCTATCATAAACCCAATATGATAAACAGAAGCACCAAAGGACAAGGTTAAAAGGATTTAAATTGACATGCAGTGTCTACCATATGTGTAATGTCGAAGTTCTGATGAAACAAAACTTGACAATAGCCTACTGAAAGCAACTGTTTTTTTATCATAATAATATTATATATTATTATTATACTATTTTATCATACATATATTATTAATAGTATTTGGGCCTACAAAATGGCCAAAGACTACACTTTCCTCTTATTAAGTGTACTGTCACGTCATGTCAGTAGCCTCTCTTTGGTACTGGTAACCGATGGGTTGCGTTCAGCCTCAATGAGGGCTGCAGCGGTGGGCCACAGCACCGAGCTCAAACCAGTATCGTTGCATCAGTGGATCATCGAACAGGGTTGGGCATGGAGGACAGGGGAATTGAACTAACTCAAGGGAATATGTAATTAGTCCAAGGGAATAGAGAATTAAAGATCCAAGAAAATATGGGATGGACTGTCGAAGGGAATTCAGCAGGGCAGTTGGGCCGTCTTCCTTAATTACCTGAGATATATTTATTTATCTCATGCCCTGGGTACCTTAACCCATCAACGAAATGTGCACCGCGGGCAGCAATTCAGAGACAGTAGTATGTGCCTTTATTAATAAAGTAACTCCTTAAGCTGTCTTAAAATACCAGGATCATTCAATAATTCTCAATTATTAGTTGATTACTACTCGGTTACACTTCTTGATTCTCCCATGATTCTTTCATGATTCTTCTATGATTCTACCCTAATTTTGGTCGTACTCCACATTGACTGAAAACAAATATCTTGTTCCATTCATAACTGTACTGAACAAATGAATATAATAATAATAATAATAATAATAATAATAATAATAATAATAATAATAATAATAATAATAATAATAATAATAATAATAATAATAATGTATGGACTTATATAGCCCACGTATCCACTATCCACCAACTGAGTGGTGCTCAAGGCGCATTATATTATTACCCCTGCCCATAAGGCTCATAAGGCGTTGTTTTTCTAGACAATAAAAGCTAATTATAGTTCTTCGGTTTTATCATGATGTTATTTGTGGTCTATGGTTTGTCTATCATAAACCCAATATGATAAACAGATGCACCAAAGGACAAGGTTAAAAGGATTTAAATTGACATGCAGTGTCTACCATATGTGTAATGTCGAAGTTCTGATGAAACAAAACTTGACAATAGCCTACTGAAAGCAACTGTTTTTTTATCATAATAATATTATATATTATTATTATGTTATTTTATCACACATATATTATTAATAGTATTTGGGCTTACAAAATGGCCAAAGACTACACTTTCCTCTCATTAAGTGTATTGTCACGTCGTGTCAGTAGCCTCTCTTTGGTACTGGTAACCGATGGGTTGCGTTCAGCCTCAATGAGGCCTGCAGCGGTGGGCCACAGCACCGAGCTCAAACCAGTATCGTTGCATCAGTGGATCATCGAACAGGGTTGGGCATGGAGGACAGGGGAATTGAACTAACTCAAGGGAATATGGAATTAATCCAAGGGAATAGAGAATTAAAGATCCAAGAAAATATGGGATGGAGTGTCCAAGGGAATTCAGCAGGGCAGTTGGGCCGTCTTCCTTAATTACCTGAGATATATTTATTTATCTCATGCCCTGGGTACCTTAACCCATCAACGAAATGTGCACCGGAGGCACCAATTCAGAGACAGTAGTATGTGCCTTTATTAATAAAGTAACTCCTTAAGCTGTCTTAAAATACCAGGATCATTCAATGATTCTCAATTATTAGTTGATTACTACTTGGTTACACTTCTTGATTCTCCCATGATTCTTTCATGATTCTTCTATGATTCTACCCTAATTTTGGTCGTACTCCACATTGACTGAAAACAAATATCTTGTTCCATTCATAACTGTACTGAACAAATGAATATAATAATAATAATAATAATAATAATAATAATAATAATAATAATAATAATAATAATAATAATAATAATAATAATAATAATAATAATAATAATAATACTACTACTAATAATAATAATAATAATAATAATAATAATAATAATAATATCCACTATCCACCAACTGAGTGGTGCTCAAGGCGCATTATATTATTACCCCTGCTCATAAGGCTCATAAGGCGTTGTTTTTCTAGACAATAAAAGCTAATTATAGTTCTTCGGTTTTATCATGATGTTATTTGTGGTCTATGGTTTGTCTATCATAAACCCAATATGATAAACAGATGCACCAAAG
>CM055817.1:6447885-6475385 GCA_029582265.1 Zoroaster sp. YZ-2022 | reverse complement strand
AATAATACTAATACTAATACTAATACTAATACTAATACTAATACTAATACTAATACTAATACTAATACTAATAATAATAATAATAATAATAATACTAATAATAATAATACTAATAATAATAATAATACTAATAATAATACTAATAATAATACTAATAATAATAATAATAATAATACTATAATAATAATAATAATAATAATAATACTAATACTAATAATAATAATAATAATAATAATAATAATAATAATAATAATAATAATAATAATAATAATAATAATAATAATAATAATAATAATAATAATAATAATAATAATAATAATAATAATAATAATAATAATACTAATAATAATAATAATAATAATAATAATAATAATAATAATACTAATAATAATACTACTAATAATAATAATAATAATAATAATAATAATAATAATAATAATAATAATAATAATAATAATAATAATAATACTAATACTAATAATAATAATAATAATAAAGGTGTCGCCATGTTTTCCAACACCATGAAGAGACCAAACACCGTGAGATTCACAATCAAGCACAATAGACCATCAGCCAAACAAGTGTATGACGCCGCCACTAAGGATTTGAATACGGACAATGCAGTCAAATGCATCGCTGAACTGGACAACAACTGGTACAATGTTACATTCAGTGGCGAACATTACTGTGAATTGATCGCAACAAAAGGACTTCATTTGAATGGAATGTTAATAGAATGCGAAAGAATTGAATTGGTCAACTCAGTTGTAGTGTACGTGAAGGCTCCATACGAGATGAGTGACAACATAGTCATGAATGCCTTAATGCAGTATGGCACAGTGGTCAATATCCGAAGGCAGTATCACTATTTCGACAACAACATAGAAAATGGAGTCCGGAGCTTGCTTCTCAAACACATCAAGAAACCAATCCCGAGCTTTATCAAGGTTGGAAGTTTCAACTTACCGGTACGACATCGGGGACAAGAAAGAACATGCAAAATCTGCCAACAACCAGGGCACATGGCCAGAGACTGTAACCGGCGGGGTCGTTGCTTTATCTGTGGCTCTAGAGAACACCGATCAGACTCCATGACAAACTGGAGCATCTGAAGAACATGCCCCGGTAGACAAAGTGTTAGAACATACAAGAGACAGTGACGACGAAAGGAAAGACAGTTTGAAGAAAACGGCGCTGAAGAAGGGAAATGGAAGAGGATAGGGAGGAAGAGAAGGAGGAAGAAGAGGAAGAGGAAGAGGAAGAGGAAGGAGGAGAAGAGGAAGGAGAAGGAGAAGAGGAAGGGAAGAGGAAGGAGAAGAGGAAGGAGAAGAGGAAGGAGAAGATGGAGAAGATTTTGACACACAAATCAACAACCCTCGAGGAAGAATGGGAAGAAACAGAAATTATCATCACAGAGATTAAAATCGAACGGAAGAAACTACGCCAACCCCACAAGCGAAAAAAGCCAAAAACGAAAACGCAGAAAGGAAGGACAAAGGTACCGCGGAAGGAAGAACAAAGAGAGCCAAATAAAACCCAAAACACCCAAAAGACAAGGCAACATGAAACGCGATTCCCATAAAAAGAAGGAGAACGGTTTATGGGATGAGGCAGTGGCCAAAGACCTGAAAGAGAAGAAGCGGCAGAGAGAAACCAACAACAACAAAACAGTCCTCAAAACAAAACGAGCAGAGAATTCGAATACCGACAAGGCCAGCCAAAAATCAGCCGACGATCAACGAGACAACACGCAAGAAACTGAACAAGAACTTAATACCCAAAGCAAAGGTCTAGCTCTACCAGACATGATGGCTGAAAATGCTCAAGAAGAAGATTGGATGGGCTGAAGCTGTTAAAAAGAATTTGTCAGAAGACAGGCAAACAACAGAGACAATGACAAACAGCGAAGAAACGGAAGATATGGAACAAGAGACCCAGATTCGAGGAGAACATCATGTATATGAACAACCCCAAGTCAAGAAGAACTGGTGCCATATGTCAGACAAGGAGTCCAACAGATTCAGGAAGAAACGCGGTGGTGGAGCAATCGCGCAATACAGAAAAGGACCATATCAGATTATTTAATACGTCAAGATACGAAAGATAAAGCAAAACAGAAGTAGAATTCAGGACTTCAACACTATTAATGGTGAGGTGTCTTTTTTTTAATTATAAACCGATGTTTAGATTTGTCATTCTTTTTCAAATGGTATACACAATAGCTACACTAAATGTTAATGGACTCAGGAACCCACAAAAGAGGGACATTGTTTTTGAATACCTTTTAAGAAAAAAAGCGGCCATTGTTTTTCTCCAAGAGACTCATAGTATGGTTAAGGATGAAGCGGAGTGGCGCAAGCAGTGGTGTGGGCAGATCGCTTTCAGCCATGGAAAAAACAACAGTTGTGGGGTTGCTATTCTCACTTCTGAGAAGAGTGGTCTAAATCTCATTAATATTACACATGATTCTAATGGCAGATGGGTCAAAGGCGACATAGGAATGGGTGGAGAGGTGATTAGTATCATATCTATGTATGCGCCAAATAACGCTACGTTACGCAAACGTTTCTTTGTGGAATTTGGCAAGTCTTTTAAAAACATTATTACTGACTGTAACTATATTGTTTCTGGTGACCTGAACTGTGATATCAATGCTAATGGAATTTATGATCAAAGCAAAACCTCCCTGTTAAATTTTATTCAGGAAAATAACCTCAGTGACACGTGGGCCGCATTACGAAATGAGCCCGGTTTTACATTTTATCACAAGGGATCAAGAAACCTAGTAGAATCGATTATATTCTCACGTCCAAAACGCTAAGAACTAATTTAAAAGAAATTAGCATTGATTCATCTGGGCTTTCAGATCACAGTACTCTTATACTCAGGTTAGAAAATCAAACTGTTCCTACCGGTAAAGGAAGATGGTATTGTAACAATGAAATACTTAAAGACAGCCAATGTAATTTGAGGTTAGAGTTGTTCTGGAATTTGGAAAACCCAGAAAGTTGTTTACGAATGCCCGCTTATTTGGTGGGATTTGGGTAAAAACAGGTTGAAAGAAATTCTTAAAGAGTATGATGGAAAAAACGATATAAAGAAAGAAAAGAGGAAGACACCTTAAAAAAGAATACCAAAAACCTTATTAGCAATAATTCCGAAGATATTTCATTTAAAATTAGAGATATAGAACAAAAAATTAAACTTTATGAGACTGCTAACTGGGAAGAGCCAAACTCAGGGTCCACGTTAAACATAAGTGTGATATGGAGAAACCCAGCAAATACTTTCTTTCTACTGAAAAAGCAGCAAAAAAACAACAACCTTATAGGGAAATTGAAAAACACAAAGATCATATAATTAATAAACCCTCAGAAATGGTGGATGCTGTTAGAATTTTTATAAAGACTTATTTTCTACCAAAAATTAATAATTTTTATCTGCAGAAAATTCTAAATTTGGTCTCAAATATAATTTGAAGAAGAATCTGTCCAAAAACATGGAGAAAACAATCACTGAAGAAGAACTTTACTTGGCGCTTAAAGATATGGCAAAAATAAAGCGCCGGGATTAGATGGCCATTTTACGGTCGAATTTTACTTAAATATTTGGCATCTTATTAAGAGTGTAATTTCTTGATTTGGTTAATTACTGTTACGAAAAAGGAAAGTTACCAGACTCTATGAACAGAGCATTAATTAGGTTAATTTATAAAAACAAAGGGGAAAGAAGCGAACTTAAGAATTGGAGACCGATCAGTCTCCTCAACGTTGACTACAAGATTATTTCAAAACTTATTACTAAACGCCTCAGAATCATCTTGCCTGAATTAATTGCTAAAGATCAAACTTGCGGGGTTCAAGGTAGAGATATTCAAGATAATTTAATGGTTCTTAGAGATGTTATCGATTATGTGAATTTTTATAACAAGGAAGCTGCTATTATAAGCGTTGATCAAGAAAAAGCTTTTGATCGTATCAGGTGGAAATATATGTTCGCCATGATGGAAAAAATGGAATACCCTGTGTTTTGAGGCGGTGGATTGAAATATTTTACAAAAATCCAACGGTTACTATTAACGTAAATAATTTTTTCACCGAGCCTTTTCAAGCAACAAGAGGCATAAGACAGGGGTGCCCACTATCCCCTCTTTTATATGCCATATGTGTAGAAGGTTTAGCCAATCTTATCCGAGGTAAAAATGGAGTTAAAGGGTTGGTCTACCAGGCCAAAAGTTAAATATCAAATTGTTCAGCATGCTGATGATACCAGTATTTTATTACCGATAACAGTGAGTTTATTTCATTACAAAATATTTTTTCATACCTACGGCGAAGGGTCGGGTTCTAAAATAAATGAGAAACCCAAGGCTTGTGGCTCGGTGCGTGGAAAAATAGGAAAGATAATCCGGGGAATTTCAATTGGAACAACCAAAAGATTAAGATCCTTGGTATTTATTTCGGAAATGGTATTAAACCTGGAAGACATATGGCTGGAAAGAGTCAATAAAATAAAAATGTCCTTAATAGATGGAAATAAAGGTCACTGACTATGAAAGGAAAGCGGTGGTTGTTAACAGTCTTATTGGTAGTAGTTTAGCTTATTATGGTTCAGTTATTCCTTGTTCGCAGTACTTGAAAGAAGAAATAGATAGAAGTATTTTCAATTTCTATTGGTCCTCCAAACCTGATAAAATTAAAAGAGATACTATCAGAGGACCACCAGAATTAGGTGGAACCGGTCTAATTAACATAACTTGTAAATTAGATGCTTTGTTGTTAAAAATGCTTCAGAATACTGTACCAGACACGGAAAATGGAAGTATCTCTTTGACTTTTGGATCAAGCAAACAAACACTGACCAAACACCTGGGTGGTTTTGTTTTAACAACCTCAAGTTAATTGGACCTAAATTACCCGTTTTTATAGAGACCTTGTGAAAGCTTTTCAAAAAGCAAAGGGTGTTATAAAACTAAATGTGACTTGTATTAATGAAGCTCTCCAAATACCTTTGTGAACAATACAATTATAACTAATACGGAAAAAACTTGATACAAAATATTAAAACATCATGCAATGTTATTGCTGGAACATGTTGCCAACAAAGGCAGACTTATATCTCCCCAAGAACTGGCTAAGATATGTAACATAAAGCCAATTAATGCCGGAAAAATAGTGGCAGGTTTAAAGAAACATGTTGATAGTAACTTGTTACAAGAAAACAGAAAGGTCCAGCTCGTCATGTCAGCAGTTTTATATATCTCCAAATAGGCGATGAGACAGTTCATGTTGCGAATATTACCGTTAAAAGTATATATAAAAAGTATGGTTGAGGAAATGTTCATACTGCCTGTAGTTGAAAAGATATGGCCAGTTAAACTAAACATTAGCCCACAAGCAATTTTTGACTGGAAAGAGATTTGGCAAAAAGCTAACAATCAAAGTATTGATTTTGATGATAGAGATCTCTGGTATCGTTTACGCCACCGTATCCTCCCAACTAATGATGTTTTACAGAAAATGAAAAAAATAGTTTCCAAAGACAATCAATGTGGGTTATGTAAACAAGAGAAAGAAACTATAGAACATGTATTTATATATTGTAAAAATACGTGGACATCCTGGATATTTTTAGAATATGTCCTTCGTAAATATAAGGGTAACAAACATTTTTATCTCAACGATAGCAATAGGATATTGGGATACGGAAAACAAATTGACACTTTTTGCTTAATCTTGATCGCCAAACTTCACAAAACTATCTGGACACTCCAGATGTCTCAATTTGGGTGAAATTAATCCATTGTCGGATCAGATTTTATTGAGAAAGTTCCAACACAACCTGAAAAGAACCATCCTTTTGGAAAAACAGAGACTTACCATAGATAGTTTTGTTAACTTTTATGCAAAAAATCAAGCTTTGTGTCAAGTAAAAGGAGAAAAAGTATTATTTACCTTTTAGTTTTATCTGTAATTTTACTTGTATAAACATTTGTTAAAGTCTGTATTTTTGTTCTACTCCGTAATTTAGCGCATTCACTGAATTGTAATATATTATTGTAATACTGTGGAATGTGTGGTTGTATGAAATAAAAGGAGACGTATATCTCCACAACAAAAAAAAAAAAATAATAATA
The DNA here is from genome assembly GCA_029582265.1 of Zoroaster sp. YZ-2022. Classification (NCBI taxonomy): domain Eukaryota; kingdom Metazoa; phylum Echinodermata; class Asteroidea; order Forcipulatida; family Zoroasteridae; genus Zoroaster; species Zoroaster sp. YZ-2022. Next base: position 6,469,249 of record CM055817.1, on the reverse strand, counting down.
ATAATAATAATACTAATAATAATTATAATAATAATAATAATAATAATAATAATAATAATAATAATAATAATAATAATAATAATAATAATAATACTAATACTAATACTAATACTAATAATAATAATAATAATAATAATAATAATAATAATAATAATAATAATAATAATAATAATAATAATAATAATACTGATGATGATGATGATGATGATGATGATGATGATGATGATGATGATGATGATGATGATGTGTGATGATGATGTGTAATAATAATAATGATGATGATGATGATGATGATGATGATGATGATGATGATGATGATGATGATGATGATGATGATGATGATGATGATGATGATGATGTGATGTGATGATGATGTGTGTGTGTGTGTGTGTGTGTGTGTGTGTGTGTGTGTGTGTGTGTAATAATAATAATAATAATAATAATAATAATAATAATAATAATAATAATAATAATAATAATAATAATAATAATAATAATAATAATAATAATAATAATAATAATAATAATAATAATAATAATAATAATTAATAATATGATAATAATAATAATGTGTGTGTGTGATAATAATAATAATAATAATAATAATAATAATAATAATAATAATAATAATAATGATGTGATAATGATAATAATAATAATAATAATAATGATGATGATGATGTGATGATGATGATGATGATAATGATGACGATGATGATGATGATGATGATGATGATGATGATGATGATGATGATGATGATGATGATGATGATGATGATGATGATGATGATGATGATGATGATGATGATGATGATGATGATGATGATGATGATGATGATGATGATGATGATGATGATGATGATGATGATGATGATGATGATGATGATGATGATGATGATGATGATGATGATGATGATGATGATGATGATGATGATGATGATGATAGCGTTCGAAGCGCAAGACGTGTATCAATTTTGCTCCTGCAAAATCACCTTTTCAACGATCTTAACAACAGCTTTTATATATCGGTGAGTAATAGGTTTTACCACCAAAGAAGAGGAATCTTTAAACCGAGTTTTTGTGGTTAAATTGTGTCCTGACTGAAGACCTTTGAGGAATAGTATTTTCGTCAGGGCTGGCAACAGCCGACGACGCCATCTTAAGGTGTCGCCATGTTTTCCAACACCATGAAGAGACCAAACACCGTGAGATTCACAATCAAGCACAATAGACCATCAGCCAAACAAGTGTATGACGCCGCCACTAAGGATTTGAATACGGACAATGCGGTCAAATGCATCGCTGAACTGGACAACAACTGGTACAATGTTGCATTCAGTGGCGAACATTACTGTGAATTGATCGCAACAAAAGGACTTCATTTGAATGGAATGTTAATAGAATGCGAAAGAATTGAATTGGTCAACTCAGTTGTAGTGTACGTGAAGGCTCCATACGAGATGAGTGACAACATAGTCATGAATGCCTTAATGCAGTATGGCACAGTGGTCAATATCCGAAGGCAGTATCACTATTTCGACAACAACATAGAAAATGGAGTCGGAGCTTGCTTCTCAAACACATCAAGAAACCAATCCCGAGCTTTATCAAGGTTGGAAGTTTCAACTTACCGGTACGACATCGGGGACAAGAAAGAACATGCAAAATCTGCCAACAACCAGGGCACATGGCCGAGACTGTAACCGGCGGGGTCGTTGCTTTATCTGTGGCTCTAGAGAACACCGATCAGACTCCCATGACAAACTGGAGCATCTGAAGAACATGCCCCGGTAGACAAAGTGTTAGAACATACAAAGAGACAGTGACGACGAAAGGGAAAGACAGTTTGAAGAAAACGGCGCTGAAGAGGAAATGGAAGAGGATAGGAGGAAGAAGGAGGAGGAAGAGGAAGAGGAAGAGGAAGAGGAAGAGGAAGAGAAGAGGAAGGAGAAGGAGAAGGAAGGAAGAGGAAGGAGAAGAGGAAGGAGAAGAGGAAGGAGAAGATGGAAGATTTTGACAACAAATCAACAACCCTCGAGGAAGAATGGGAAGAAACAGAAATTATCATCACAGAGATTAAAATCGAACGGAAGAAACTACGCCAACCCCTACAAGCGAAAGAAGCCAAAACGAAAACGCAGAAAAGGAAGGACAAAGGTACCGCGGAAGGAAGAACAAAAGAGCCAAATAAAACCCAAAACACCCAAAAGACAAGGCAACATGAAACGCGATTCCCGCAAAAGAAGGAGAACGGTTTATGGGATGAGGCGGTGGCCAAAGACCTGAAAGATAAGAAGCGGCAGAGAGAAACCAACAACAAAAAAACAGTCCTCAAACAAAAACGAGCAGAGAATTCGAATACCGACAAGGCCAGCCAAAAATCAGCCGACGATCAACGAGACAACACGCAAGAAACTGAACAAGAACTTAATACCCAAAGCAAGGTCTAGCTCTACCAGACATGATGGCTGAAAATGCTCAAGAAGAAGATTGGATGGGCTGAAGCTGTTAAAGAATTTGTCAGAAGACAGGCAAACAACAGAGACAATGACAAACAGCGAAGAAACGGAAGATATGGAACAAGAGACCCAGATTCGAGGAGGAACATCATGTATATGAACAACCCCAAGTCAAGAAGAACTGGTGCCATATGTCAGACAAGGAGTCCAACGATTCAGGAAGAAACGCGGTGGTGGAGCAATCGCGCAATACAGAAAAGGACCATATCAGATTGGCCAATACGTCAAGATACGAAAGATAAAGCAAAACAGAAGTGAATTCAGGACTTCAACACTATTAATGGTGAGGTGTCTTTTTTATTATAAACCGATGTTTAGATTTGTCATTCTTTTTCAAATGGTATACACAATAGCTACACTAAATGTTAATGGACTCAGGAACCCACAAAGAGGGACATTGTTTTTGAATACCTTTTAAGAAAAAAAAAAGCGGCCATTGTTTTCTCCAAGAGACTCATAGTATGGTTAAGGATGAAGCGGAGGCGCGCAAGCAGTGGTGTGGGCAGATCGCTTTCAGCCATGGAAAAAAACAACAGTTGTGGGTTGCTATTCTCACTTCTGAGAAAGAGTGGTCTAAATCTCATTAATATTACATGATTCTAATGGCAGATGGGTCAAAGGCGACATAGGAATGGGTGGAGAGGTGATTAGTATCATATCTATGTATGCGCCAAATAACGCTACGTTACGCAAACGTTTCTTTGTGAATTTGGCAAGTCTTTTAAAAACATTATTACTGACTGTAACTATATTGTTTCTGGTGACCTGAACTGTGATATCAATGCTAATGGAATTTATGATCAAAGCAAAACCTCCCTGTTAAATTTTATTCAGGAAAATAACCTCAGTGACACGTGGGCCGCATTACGAAATGAGCCCGGTTTACATTTTATCTAGGGATCAAGAAACCTAGTAGAATCGATTATATTCTCACGTCCAAAACGCTAAGAACTAATTTAAAAGAAATTAGCATTGATTCATCTGAGCTTTCAGATCACAGTACTCTTATACTCAGGTTAGAAAATCAAACTGTTCCTACCGGTAAAGGAAGATGGTATTGTAACAATGAAATACTTAAAGACAGCCAATGTAATTTGAGGTTAGAGTTGTTCTGGAATTTTGGAAAACCAGAAAGTTGTTTACGAATGCCCGCTTATTTGGTGGGATTTGGGTAAAACAGGTTGAAGAAATTCTTAAAGAGTATGATGGAAAAACGATATAAAGAAAAGAAAGGAAGACACCTTAAAAAAGAATACCAAAACCTTATTAGCAATAATTCGAAGATATTTCATTTAAAATTAGAGATATAGAACAAAATTAAACTTTATGAGACTGCTAACTGGGAAAGAGCCAAACTCAGGGTCCACGTTAAACATAAGTGTGATATGGAGAAACCAGCAAATACTTTCTTTCTACTGAAAACAGCAAAAAAAAAAACAACAACCTTATAGGGGAATTGAAAAACACAAAAGATCATATAATTAATAAACCCTCAGAAATGGTGGATGCTGTTAGAATTTTTATAAAGACTTATTTTCTACCCAAAAATTAATAATTTTTATCTGCAGAAAATTCTAAATTTGGTCTCAAAATATGAATTTGAAGAAGAATCTGTCCAAAACATGGAGAAAACAATCACTGAAGAAGAACTTTACTTGGCGCTTAAAGATATGGCCAAAAATAAAGCGCCGGGATTGAATGCCTTACGGTCGAATTTTACTTAAATATTTGGCATCTTATTAAGAGTGAATTTCTTGATTTGGTTAATTACTGTTACGAAAAAGAAAGTTACCAGACTCTATGAACAGAGCATTAATTAGGTTAATTTATAAAACAAAGGGGAAAGAAGCGAACTTAAGGTGGAGACCGATCAGTCTCCTCAACGTTGACTACTAGATTATTTCAAAACTTATTACTAAACGCCTCAGAATCATCTTGCCTGAATTAATTGCTGAAGATCAAACTTGCGGGGTTCAAGGTAGAGATATTCAAGATAATTTAATGGTTCTTAGAGATGTTATCGATTATGTGAATTTTATAACAAGGAAGCTGCTATTATAAGCGTTGATCAAGAAAAGCTTTTGATCGTATCGAGTGAAATATATGTTCGCCATGATGGAAAAATGGGAATACCCTGTGTTTTGAGGCGGTGGATTGAAATATTTTACAAAATCCAACGGTTACTATTAACGTAAATAATTTTTTCACCGAGCTTTTCAAGCAACAAGAGGCATAAGACAGGGTGCCACTATCCCTCTTTTATATGCCATATGTGTAGAAGGTTTAGCCAATCTTATCCGAGGTAAAAATGGAGTTAAAGGGTTGGTCTACCAGGCCAAAAAGTTAAATATCAAATTGTTCAGCATGCTGATGATACCAGTATTTTATTACCGATAACAGTGAGTTTATTTCATTACAAAATATTTTTCATACCTACGGCGAAGGGTCGGGTTCTAAAATAAATGAGCAAAAACCCAAGGCTTGTGGCTCGGTGCGTGGAAAAATAGGAAAGATAATCCGAGAATTTCAATTGGAACAACCAAAGATTAAGATCCTTGGTATTTATTTCGAAATGGTATTAAACCTGAAGACATATGGCTGGAAAGAGTCAATAAAATAAAAATGTCCATAATAGATGGAAAGAAAGGTCACTGACTATGAAAGGGAAAGCGGTGGTTGTTAACAGTCTTATTGGTAGTAGTTTAGCTTATTATGGTTCAGTTATTCCTTGTTCGCAGTACTTGAAAGAAGAAATAGATAGAAGTATTTTCAATTTCTATTGGTCCTCCAAACCTGATAAAATTAAAGAGATACTATCAGAGGACCACCAGAATTAATTGGAACCGGTCTAATTAACATAACTTGTAAATTAGATGCTTTGTTGTTAAAATGGCTTCAGAAATACTGTACCAGACACGGAAAATGGAAGTATCTCTTTGACTTTTGGATCAAGCAAACAAACACTGACCAAACACCTGGGTGGTTTGTTTTTAACAACCTCAAGTTAATTGGACCTAAATTACCCGTTTTTTATAGAGACCTTGTGAAAGCTTTCAAAAAGCAAAGGGTGTTATAAAACTAAATGTGACTTGTATTAATGAAGCTCTCCAAAATACCTTTATTGGAACAATACAATTATAACTAATACGGAAAAAAACATACAAAATATTAAAACATCATGCAATGTTATTGCTGGAACATGTTGCCAACAAAGGCAGACTTATATCTCCCGAGAACTGGCTGGATATGTAACATAAAAGCCAATTAATGCCGGAAAAATAGTGGCAGGTTTAAAGAAACATGTTGATAGTAACATTACAAGAAAACAGAAGGTCCAGCTCGTCATGTCAGCGGTTTTTATATCTCCAAATAGGCGATGAGACAGTTCATGTTGCGAATATTACCGTTAAAGTATATATAAAAAGTATGGTTGAGGAAATGTTCATACTGCCTGTAGTTGAAAGATATGGCCAGTTAAACTAAACATTAGCCACAAACAATTTTTGACTGGAAAGAGATTTGGCAAAAAGCTAACAATCAAGTATTGATTTTGATGATAGAGATCTCTGGTATCGTTTACGCCACCGTATCCTCCCAACTAATGATGTTTACAGAAAATGAAAAAATAGTTTCCAAAGACAATCAATGTGGGTTGTATAAACAAGAGAAAGAAACTATAGAACATGTATTTATATATTGTAAAAATACGTGGACATCCTGGATATTTTAGAATATATCCTTCGTAAATATAAGGGTAACAAACATTTTTATCTCAACGATAGCAATAGGATATTGGGATACGGAAAACAAATTGACACTTTTTGCTTAATCTTGATCGCCAAACTTCACAAAACTATCTGGACCTCCAGATGTCTCAATTTAGGTGAAATTAATCCATTGTCGGATCAGATTTTATTGAGAAAGTTCCAACACAACCTGAAAGAACCATCCTTTTGGAAAACAGAGACTTACCATAGATGGTTTTGTTAACTTTTTATGCAAAAAATCAAGCTTTGTGTCCAAGTAAAAGGAGAAAAGTATTATTTACCTTTTAGTTTTATCTGTAATTTACTTGTATAAACATTTGTTAAAGAGTCTGTATTTTTGTTCTACTCCGTAATTTAGCGCATTCACTGAATTGTATTATATTATTGTAATACTGTGGAATGTGTGGTTGTATGAAATAAAAGGAGACGTATATCTCACAAAAAAATAATAAGTATATTAATAATAATAATAATGATGGTGTGTGTGTGCTACTGCTGCTGCTGCAACTGCTGCTACTGCTGCTACTCACTGCTACTGCTTCAACTACTACTGACAACTACTGCTACTACTGCTGCACTGAACTGCTGCTGAACACACTGACAACTGCTGCTACTGCTGCTGCTGCTGCTGCTGCTGCTGCTATTGCTGCTACTGCTGTTAACATACAACTGTGCAACAGCTGCTGCTGTAACAACAACAACAACTGCTGTGGCTCTTGCTGGCTGCTGCTGCTGTGGCAACAACAATGCAACTGTGTTGCTTGGCTGGCTGGCTGCTGCTGCTGTGCAACTGGCTGCTGCTGTGTGGCTGCTGCTGTGCTGCTGCTGCTGCTGCAGCACGCTGGCACTGCTGCTGCTGCTGCTACTACTGCTACTACTGCTACTATATCTGCTACTGCTACTGCTACTACTGCTACTGGTGGTGGTGGTATAGTAATAGTAATAATGATAATGGTAATAGTAATAGTAATAGTAATATTATAGTAATAGTAATATGTGTGTGATAACGTAATAGTAATAGTAATAATGATGTAAGTGTAATTAGTGATAATAGTAATAGTAATAGTAATAGTAATAATAATAATAATAGTAATAATAATAGTAATAATAATAATAATAGTAATAGTAATAAGTAATAATAATAGTAATAATAATAATAATAATAATAAGTAATAATAAATAATAATAATAATAATAATAATAATAGATAATATGTAATAGTAATAATAATAATAATAGTAATAATAATAGTAATAATAATAGTAATAATAATAATAATAATAATAATAATAATAATAATAATATAATAACTAATAATATAATAATAATAAATAATAAGTAATAATAATAATAATAATAATAATAGTAATAATAATAATAATAATAATAATAGTAATAATAATAGTAATAGTAATAAGTAATAAGTAATAATAATAATAATAATAATAATAATAATAATAGTAATAATAAATAGTATTAGTAATAAATAAGTAATAGTAATAATTAATAGTAATAGTAATAATTAATAGTAATAGTAATAGTAATAGTAATAATAGTAATAATAATAGTAATAGTAATAGTAATAGTAATAATATTAATAGTAATAGTATTATAGTAATAAGTAATAGTAATAGTAATATAATAATAATAGTATAGTAATAGTAATAATAATAATAATAATAATAATAATATAATAATAATAGTAATTATAATAGTAATAATAATAATAATAATAATAATAATAATAATTGATAATAATATAATGATAATAATAATAATAATAGTAATAATAATAGTAATAATAATAGTAATAGTGGTAATAGTAATAATATAATATTATAATAGTAATAATAATAGTAATAGTAGTAATAGTAGTATAATAATAATAGTAATAGTAATAATAGTAATAATAATAAATAATAAATAATAGTAATAGTAATAATAATAGTAGTAATAGTAATAATAATAGCAATAATGGTAGTAATAGTAATAGTAATAATAGTGGTAATAGTAATAGTAATAGTAATAGTAATAGTAATAAGTAATAGTAATAGTAATAGCAATAGCAATAGCAATAGTATTAATAATAGTAGTAATAGTAATAGTAATAGTAATAGTAATAATAATAATAATAATAATAATAATAGTAATAGTAATAGTAATAATAGTAATAGTAATAGTAATAATAGTAATAGTAATAATAGTAATAGTAATAGTAATAATAGTAATAATAGTAATAGTAATAGTAATAATAATAATAGTAATAATAGTAATAGTAATAATAATAATAGTAATAATAGTAGTAATAATAGTAATAATAGTAATAATAATAGTAATAATAGTAATAATAGTAATAATAATAGTAATAATAGTAATAATAGTAATAATAATAATAATAGTAATAATAATAATAATAGTAATAATAATAGTAATATCCACTATCCACCAACTGAGTGGTGCTCAAGGCGCATTATATTATTACCCCTGCTCATGAGGCTCATAAGGCGTTGTTTTTCTAGACAATAAAAGCTAATTATAGTTCTTCGGTTTTATCATGATGCTATTTGTGGTCTATGGTTTCTCTATCATAAACCCAATATGATAAACAGATGCACCAAAGGACAAGGTTAAAAGGATTTAAATTGACATGCAGTGTCTACCATATGTGTAATGTCGAAGTTCTGATGAAACAAAACTTGACAATAGCCTACTGAAAGCAACTGTTTTTTATCATAATAATATTATATATTATTATTATGTTATTTATCACACATATATTATTAATAGTATTTGGGCTTACAAAATGGCCAAGACTACACTTTCCTGTCATTAAGTGTATTGTCACGTCGTGTCAGTAGCCTCTCTTGGTACTGGTAACCGATGGGTTGCGTTCAGCCTCAATGAGGCCTGCAAGCCGTGGGCCACAGCACCGAGCTCAAACCAGTATCGTTGCATCGGTGGATCATCGAACAGGGTTGGGCATGGAGGACAGGGGAATTGAACCTTAACTCAAGGGAATATGGAATTAATCAAGGAATGAGAATAAAAAGATCCAAGAAAATATGGGATGGAGTGTCCAAGGGAATTCAGCAGGGCAGTTGGGCCGTCTTCCTTAATTACCTGAGATATGTTGTTATCTCATGCCCTGGGTACCTTAACCCATCAACGAAATGTGCACCTGGGGCAGCAATTCAGAGACAGTAGTATGTGCCTTTATTAATAAAGTAACTCCTTAAGCTGTCTTAAAATACCAGGATCATTCAATGATTCTCAATTATTAGTTGATTACTATTTGGTTACTTGGAGTGTCGTGGCCGAGCGGTCTAGCGCACCGAACTCAAGTTCTGGTGTTGCCAGCAGCAGGGTGTGGGTTCGAGTCCCGGTCGTGACACTTGTATCCTTGAGCAAGGTACCTAACCATAATTGCTTCGTCCTTCGGATGGGACGTAAAGCCGTAGGTCCCGTGTGTTGTATAATGCACGTAAAGTGGATTGTCGTGGCCGAGCGGTCTAGCGCACTGAACTCAAGTTCTGGTGTTGCCAGCAGCAGAGTGTGGGTTCGAGCCCCAGCCGTGACACCTGTGTCATGAGCAAGACACTTAACCATAATTGCTTCTCTCCACCCAGGGGTTAAATGGGTACCTGTGAAGGCAGAGATGGTTTGCTCTCTATGCGCTAGAAATGGCAGCAATTGAGCTGTATACTCCCCAGGGAGCTGAGATGGTTTCAGGAATGATTTATGAGCCTTATGAGCCTTATGAGCAGGGATAATAATATAATGCGCCTTGAGCGCCACTTAGTTGGTGGATACGTGCGCTATATAAATCTATACATTATTATTATTATTATTACTTCTTGACTCTCCCATGATTCTTCTATGATTCTACCCCTAATTTTGGTCGTACTCCACATTGACTGAAAACAAATATCTTGTCCCATTCATAACTGTACTGAACAAATCAATATAATAATACTAATAATAATACTAATAATAATACTAATAATAATACTACTAATAATAATAATAATAATAATAATAATAATACTAATAATAATAATAATAATAATAATAATAATAATAATAATAATAATAATAATAATAATAATAATAATAATATCCACTATCCATCAACTGAGTGGTGCTCAAGGCGCATTATATTATTGTGACGCAACACCCCTAGGGAGGGATTGTCGCGCGGACGGCCTCTGACCGGAAAAGTCCCCGAGCGGTTAGGAACGTATCCGTTGGGATAGCAGTATACCGTCCCGATGATTGGTTACAACTACTCTGAGACCACCCTATGAAAAGGGACACTAGGATGCAAGTTGTTGTGTAATATGTGTAACAAATAATACTGGTTTATTAGCAAACAATAAGGCACCTCACCTGGGTGACCAAGTCATAAATCTGAAAGCAATCATCAATACAGGAAATCCTTATAATTACATGAAATCTATGGCACCTCGATGAGGGGTCACTGGCACACCACTAATGCACCTCACGGGAGGGAGCTTAACACCACATATGGCACCTCTCACCTGAGGGGGTCACCACAATGCCAATTATAATCTCTATATCTTTAAGCTAAGTGCTAGTCCAGATGCATCAATATAAGGGCTTTACTGTCTCTGTACTGGAGGTGCAAAAGCAACGGACACCACACAGGCCAATGAAATTACAAAGGAGGGGCAGCTACCCCACATCGACTCCTGCAACCCAATACACACATACAACGGGCCCCTCAGCTCGAGGAACACCTACTCGTATATTTCCCAAGTCTGAATTAATGGTTTATGCAACACATGCAACCCTTAAATCCCTCTGGTAATTACAACACATGCAATTACAGCTCGACTAGAGAACCGATACACAAGCCCCAGTGAGGTGACACCTAGCCCCTCACGACACCTCGAAAACACGTGCAACGGATGCACGGCACACAGAATTTCTCGACAGTAAGCCACCTTACGAAGTATTAAGTACAACACATGCACAATATACAATGCTCCTGGACTTAATAATAATAATAATAATAATGTATAGATTTATATAGCGCACGTATCCACCAACTAAGTGGCGCTCAAGGCGCATTATATTATTATCCCTGCTCATAAGGCTCATAAGGTTCATAAATCATTCCTGAAACCATCTCAGCTCCCTGGGGAGTATACAGCTCAATTGCTGCCATTTCTAGCGCATATAGAGCAAACCATCTCTGCCTTCACAGGTGCCATTTAACCCCTGGGTGGAAGGAAGCAATTATGGTTAAGTGTCTTGCTCAAGGACACAGGTGTCACAGGCAGGGGCTCGAACCCACACTCTGCTGCAGCAACACCAGAACTTGAGTTCAGTGCGCTAGACCGCACGACAATCCACTTTACGTGCATTATACAACACACGGGACCTACGGCTTTACGTCCCATCCGAAGAACGAAGCAATTATGGTTAAGTACCTTGCTCAAGGACACAAGTGTCACGACCGGGGCTCGAACCCACACCCTGCTGCTGGCAACACCAGAACTTGAGTTCGGTGCGCTAGACCGCTCGGCCACGACACTCCATATAGCACTTATATAGCACTACACACTCGGGCTTATGACTTGAAAGTACGGATCTCTTTTACGACTCTAGACTGTCCGAGCTAATTATATTATTGCGACTACTCTCTACAAGTTCACGGCAACAACTGACCCCAAATCTACATACAATGCAATGCGCTCTGCACTCCAAAACTGGTGCTCGCTGGCTGCGTGCTGCGGCATCGCCCTAATCGCGCACGGAACCAGCGAATCCCTCCTGAGTTATACCATTATATACAAGGGTAGAACATACAAACTGCTGTTGCGTCACATAGCCTTCTGATAGGCCTCGAACGTCCCCGTTCGATCAGGCTCAAAAACAAACAAGCAACAGCGTTATTTAAATACTACAGTTAAGTTAAACTACATGTTAAACTACGAATGAGGAGCCTTCCTCCAGACACCTCTGAGGTCAACTGCACCTCCGACACCTCTGAGGTCAACTGCACCTCAGACACCTCAAATGGGAATCTTGACATAAATAATAACACAATACGTCTTTATAAATATAATATGTATAAAACTCTTATATAAAAGATAAACTTTCTTTGGCTTACAAAATACACAAGAAATACACTTTAGTTTTCTATTATGCAAAGTCTGGCAAGTATGAAAATATGCTTAACGATTATCAAAATAATGTCTCTGCAAATTACACAGTTCCGAGGTAGTTTATACAGTACATGAATCTCCTTAAACAAACACCTTAATGTAGCACCTCAGTGCAGCACCTCACACTGCTTACATAAAATTACACACAGGAGATCACCTGACCTGGGTGCCTCCTAATCCACCTGAATACTTAGTCAAATATGTTTTACGTAACAATAAAAACTGCTTTAAAAAGTTAACAATACAAAATAGTGGTTCCTTTAAATACAAAACAAAATAAGTTATGATATAAATATATGGTACTCTTAAGGCTATAAACAAAACACGTAAGATCTCAACAGTCCGGAAATCAGTTTCCTCCATTGGGTACAGCCCACTCAATAACAACGTTCTTGTAATTGTCGCTTACTTCCCGGCGCACCACTACGTTGTCGATTAATGTAAGCACCACTTTGTGCTCTCGTATGGTGGCCAACTTGACTTCGGGTTCTGGTTGTGGTGGCTCCTGCGGCTGTTCGTGTCCTGGTTGTGATAACTCCTGCGGCTGTCCGGGTTCTGGGTGTGGTGGCTCCTGCGGCTGTTCGTGTCCTGGTTGTGATGACTCCTGCGGCTGTCCGGGTTCTGGGTGTGGTGACTCATGGTGGAGTTGTTCGGGTCCTGGTTGCGATGACTGCTGTGGCTGTTCGGGTTCTGGCGGCTCCTGCTGGAGTTGTGGGTTCCGTTCCTCCTGAGACTGTTCGTCCATGCTGCTTATGGATTCCAACTCTGGCATGTCAGGGGTGTCCAACTCCATAGCTGCATTGAGCATCCTGTCGAGCATTCCTCGAGGTTTCCCTGACAGCGCTACCCTGGGCGAAGAAAGATTCGCACGGAGAGGGGAGAATGGAGCAATCGTCAGACTGACTGCCGGCGAGGCTGGCGTAGCCTCCGCCACTCTCTCACTACTTCCTTGGGGATGGTCATCAAATCGTCGTTCATTTCTCCACTCACGTCTGGATGCAGTGGTCCGAGCCCAGCCCGATAACGAGGAACCTCCCTCCTCACTGCGAGGTGGCTCCTTCTTGATCTCGTCAAGGTCTGCCATGCATCTGCACCTGGACATAGTGCCTTCGCAGATTGTCCCATCGACCAAAATGCTGGCTACACTGTCTACAATATAGAAACTCCTTCGCCCATGTTGCAGCCGGAAATGCCGGGGCCCAACCCTCGCCTGCTGAAAGTCACCTTGACACCTGAAGCAGCAGAAACCTCTTAGGCTACGTCAATTGGACTCATGGCTTCGCACACTACCAATGTGCCACGTACTCACTCTGTGAACAAGAACAACATAAATGTCACAGTTAATCACACTGACCCTGACCACAACTTCACACTCTAACGGAACCGCAAAGGCAACCTATGGACTCTCCTTGGGTATCTAGTCCTGGTCACCTCAACCTGAGTGTCTGGCACCGGAGCCATTTCTGCGAGGACCTCAGATGACCCTTCAAAGGAGGAGTCATTGCCAGTCTTATCATTTTCTACGAGGGGTTGGCCTTCTGATAAGACCGAAATGTCCCCGTCATCAACTACCTCATGAGCCGACACCACTGGTGAGGTGTCACTATCTGTTTGATTCACCTCACTCACCTCCTCTTGAGGAACCTCCCGTAGGGGGTTCCATGACTCGATCGGATCGCCCTTGTAAGGCTTAAGTCTATCAGCATGCACTACGTTTGGCTTAGACCCCTTATTCTTCTGAATTCTAAATACAACATCCGACAATTTTGTCTGATTAAGTGCAGCCCTCCACTTCAATTGAAGTTTGGGGCATATACCCTTCTTCTTCGCTGGATTAAATAACCAGACGAATTCACCTGCCTGCAGGCAGGGATCTGCTGCCTTTCTGTCATAATTTTGCTTCTGGCGCCTCGCTTTCTTCCTAAGGTATCGATGTGCCCTACCATGCGCCTGCTGGATTGCACCCCTAAGTTGTTCAGCAAAATCAGTATTGGGTGGCTCTTCGACCACACCAGAAGGTTCTGTAGCCAAGTCCACAGGTGGTGTCACTTCCTCCCAAACATAAGCATGTTTGGGGACTCTCCCGTAGTCTCTTGCGGTGTACAGCGATATGCACTCGTCGCAAATGGAAGACACTCATCCCAGTCACGTTGTCCCCTATGAGGGTCAATCATCAAAGACACAATGTTGATTAGGGTCTTGTTGAATCTTTCAACTAACCCGTCCGATTTTGGGTTATATGCAGTTGTCCTGGTTTTGTCGATACCCAAAACCTTGCACATTTCACCGAAAACTTCTGATTCGAAATTGGAACCCTGATCAGAATGGAGTTCACGAGGCACTCCAAACCTACACACAAAGTCACTGACGAATTTTGCTGCCACGGTTTCAGCCTTTGCATCGGGGAGGGCATAAGCCTCCATCCACCAAAGTGCCATAGTCACCACTACTAATATCCACCGATTCCTACATCAGTCTTGGGCAAAGGCCCATGAGATCCATGGCCACTCTTTCCAATGCCCACCCACATGGTACTGCTGCAGTGGCGCAACTCGCCGCTTCGGCGGGAACTTCCTTCGAGCGCACTGACTACACCGGCGAAGGCAGATCTAACATCTGCAGTCATGCCAACCCAAAAAAATATCTCTGTCTGACTTTTGGCGCATGGTTTTCTTCAGCCCAAGATGGCCGCTGAAAGTTCACCCCATGCAGCTCATCGAGAAACTCTTGCCTACGACTCTCAGGAACAACCAAAGCGCCACCTTACTGTCTTGCCATTGTCCGACTCCCACCTTCGGTACAACACCCCGTCACGAACTGAAAGCTGATCCCAATAAGACCAATAGGTCTTACCCGGCGTCATGTGCGAAACATCCCTCCACTTAGGACGTACAGTCCTTCTGACTTAGCGGTCAACAACCAACTCATGGTGTTATCTGCCAACTGGGCCTCGGAGCTGCTCACTGGTCACTGGAGGATTCACCACAATACCCCTTACTGCAGGTTCATAACTCAAAGGTGAGGTGTCTAAGACATCATACCCCTCGTCACCAAGTTGATTATCTTTCTGCCCACATTGCTTGCAGAACTGTCTGGATAGGCTATCTGCATTAGAATGTTTCCTACCCGGCCTGTGCTGAACCGTCATGTTGTACTCAGATATGACTTGTAGCCACCTTGCGAGTTGACCCTCTGGGTCTTTGAAACTCAGCAGCCACCGGAGCGCTGAATGATCTGTCCTTACAGTCACCTCCTGACCATACAGGTACTGTCGGAAGTACCTGAGATATACTACAACTGCAAGCAACTCTTGACGCGTGACACAATAATTCCTTTCGGCCTTACTCAATTTCCGGCTCGCATAAGCAACTACTTTCTCTTCGTCACCGCATACCTGAGACAACACCGCCCATATGCCCTCTGAACTGGCATCTGTATCCAAAACATACTTCCCATTAGGCGATGGATAAGACAACACGGGCGCTGTCTGCAACTGTTCTTTCAACTTAACGAACGCCTCCAGACAAGCATCATCCCAAATAAATTCTTTGGCCTTCGATGTCAAAGCATGCAAGGGGCTGGCAATATCGGCAAAACCACGGATAAATCTGCGATAGTACGATGCCATGCCGAAACTTCTCACTTCCTTCACACATGATGGGACTGGCCATTCAGCTACAGCCCTGACTTTCGCAGGATCAGTCGCTATCCTCCGATGAGACAACATGGCCCAATATGTCACTGACCTTCGGAAAGGAGTGACGCGCTGGTTTCAATTTTAGCCCAGCCTGTCTCAAACGGGAAAATACAAGTGAGGCGCTCCACCTCTTCACCTTAACTGTCTACCAAAAATAACATCGTCGAGATACACAAGCAATATGTCCATTGAAGACCAGCCATCACCTTATCCATTAGTCTCTCTCGAACGTGGCGGGTGCATTTGCCAACCCAAAGGCATAACCTTCCATTTATACAGTCCATTCACAGGGACGAGGTCGATTCTGCTGAGCATCCTCATCCAAGGACACCTACCAATAACCCGACGCCAAATCGAGGGGTTGAGAACCATAATGCACCTCAAGGGCATCGAGCGTCTCGTCGATTTCGAGGCACAGGATGCGTCATGATTGTGACAGAGTTCAGACCCCATAATCCACACACAGCCTTTTGGTGCCATCTTTCTTCTTCACCAAAACTACGTTCGCTGCCCAGGGCTATCTGAACTCTCGATGAAACCCTTTCCTTCAACCCTTCAACGACGCATAATCTCTTGCTGGTTACAGAATGGATGCTTTCTTGGCCTTTCCTTGATGGGCCTTGCACTACCGGTGTTGATAGAGTGTTTCACCATATCTGTACGACCAATGTCGTATCACCTCCTGAAAATATATCCTGAAATTCAACCAGGCACCTCAACACCTCTGTGGTGCTCTGCATCAAGTCTGCTTACTCCTTTCGAACAAGTCATGTAAGTGTGCAGGAAGATTTTGCTCTATCTTCCTCCAGTCTCTGAATTAATTAGTGGTCCTCTACATCCACTGGGAGCACCTTTCCCACCGTGGTGCCCGCACGAAGGACCCTTTTCTCTTTACAAGGGTTCAACACCCTCACAGGCACCACTTCCGTTGGCACCTCAATCAACGATCGCTAACACTAAACCCCTCTGGGCGAGCTCTCCACCACCACTAATGGCTCCAACATCATTGGACCGGGTTAGCCCTCAGGCTGATGTACGGCTCCAGCCACCATGGCCTCATACCTGCCAGGTATCACCGTCGTCTCCGTAACAACAACCCGACCAACGAAAGGCTCGCCTGCCACTCTGACGCCAGTTCGCTCTCCATTCAGGTTCAGTTCCATATTCGAAAATCTAAATTGCCACAAGTCGGCAACAACCAATCCATCCCCAACATTGCGGGAGGGATATATCAACAAATATCACTTTCACTGGATACGTCGTTCTGCCAATCTTGAGCTCAACCACGCTGTGCCCAATGTCTTCAATGGGGTGCCATCCACCTGGCGTACCCAACATCACAATCTCGAAGGGTGGTCTCTGTTCCTTCGGAATCTGGTTAAAAACAACAATGCTTATCAATGTGTCAGTAGAGCCAGTATCGAGGAGTCGAAAAGTGGTGGACCTCACGCTCCTCAACGAACAAACCCGGCTTGGGACTGACACCACACGCACCTCATCGACACCCTCTAATTTCCTTTTCTAGCTCTGTGCTGGTTTCTGCTTCTGTAGGTCCTTGGCAATGTTCAGCCTCCGTGGACCCCCGGTGGTGCTGGTCGTTTCCCCGGAAGTTTACCCTGTCGTCGTCCGGGCTCCTTACACTCATGCGCAAAGTGCCCCTCTGACCACAGTTGTAACACCTCAATTCTGACCTGGGATTCGCCGCCTTTGAGGCCCGTGACCCCTCTGACACCTCTGGAACCTCACAAGTCCCCTCTTTCAACTTCGGTTGTGCTGCCAAAAAGTTTCAACATTTTGTCCAACTGCTGAGACAAACCATCAGCATTTTTAGATTGTTGGTTTGTGCCCTCTCCCAACAAACTGCAATCTCTCCTCAGTCTCCCGGTCTGCCCCCGAGCAAACTTGGCTGGCTTTTCCAAACTTCAGTGGGTCTCCTATTTTCTCAAATTCTCCGTCTCTAGAGCGGCTTGAATTGCCTCTGACAAAATTCTTTGGTCGGGCTCGGAATATGCCCTCCCGTATCGACTGGGTTGACACCGCATCCACAAAGTGGTTCTTCTCTATGTCGATCCCTTGGTTCCTCAGGAATCTCGGGGAGTAGCTTTCACTGCCAACTCATGAATCATACTGACCTAACTCTTGCAGAGTTTCTTTGGGTTTCACAATCGCCTATCTCTCACCTCTGACCAGGAAATTCTCAGCCTGCTGCCCCTACCAAACCTTCCCCGTGACAACAACTTCACGAGTTCACCATAGATGTATCTATAACCCTATGCAGCACTGTCCCCAAGAATGCAGAACCGCATCGCCCTGGAGACTCGCTGCCAATACTTCGCAACTAACGTGCCTCATCCCACTGGTTTCACTAACTTTGGCAACTCTGAAAATGACCAAGTACTCATTCCATGAGATCTTACCACTGTACCGGTCAGGAACAATGTTAGGACGGCGAGGGGGTCTGGTGGACCCGCTCCTTCATCCTTTTCTTCTCCAACCACCTGGAATCTCTCTCCTAACTTCCAAGGTCCAACCTTGTCGCTTTTGATGTTCTCAGCCGAGGCCTGGTGTACTATCGATGTGTCAACGAACGTGTAGCAAAACTCAAAACATCGCTATATCTCTGCTTCGGATCAGACACCTCTTCAACGTCAATAAAGGGTTTGTACGGTTAACACCCGTGTCACCTGACTCCTTCTGCCCCTTAGGGTGGACACGTCCTGCCACCCTCTGAGGGTGGTCCAATCCATAAGACTCATTTCACCACCCTTTCCCAATGGATGGGTCCCCAATACTTTGAAATCACTCTCCAGAGGTGGGGCACCTCAATGAGGTATACCAGTCTCCTCTTTAAATCAACCTGGGCCCGACCAGGGAGTTTAAACTCAATATCTCCATCAACCTAACACGCTTTCGCATGTACCTCCAGCTTACTCAGCCAGACTCTCCATCAGGCACTTCATTAGTCTGTTTTCAAACAGACTCAAGCTCTGCAATCAACTTTGCCTGTTGGGGACTTCTCCCACTGTAACAGCTACTTCCAGCTCCTGGACCTGTTGGGGTCCTCACTGGAGGTGACTCCCGACATATACTCAGCCATATACCCTAGAATCACTTAATCAGAAGGAAAATCTCAACCAATCGCAATCAATCAAAATCCCACTTCTGGCACCAATTTGTGACGCAACACCCTAGGGAGGGATTGTCAGCGCGGACGACCTCTGACCGGAAAAAGTCCCCGAGCGGTTTGGAACGTATCCGTTGGGATATGGTATACCGTCCCGATGATTGGTTACCCAACTACTCTGAGACCACCCCTATGAAAAGGGACACTAGGGATGCAGAGTTGTTGTGTAATATGTGTAACAAATAATACTGGTTTATTAGCAAACAATGAAGGGCACCTCACACTGAGGTGACCAAGTCTATACAATCACAAGAAAGCAATCATCATGCAGGAAATCTTATAATTACATGAAAATCTATGGCACCTCGATGAGGTGCTGTCACTGGCACATAATGCACCTCACGGGAGGGGCTTAACACCACATATGGCACTCTCTCACCTGAGGGTCACCCTAAATACACAATTATAATCTCTATATCTTTAAGCTAAGTGCTAGTCCCAGATGCATCAATATAAGGGGCTACTGTCTCTGTACTGGAGGTGCAAAGCAACGGACACCACACAGGCCAATGAAATTTTACAAAGGAGGGCAGCTACCCCATCGACTCCTGCAACCCAATACACATGTGGGGCCCCTCAGCTCGAGGGAACACCTACTCGTATATTTCCCAAGTCTGAATTAATGGTTTATACAGCACATGCAACCCTTAGAATCCCTCTGGTAATTACAACACATGCAATTACAGCTCTGACTGAGAGAACCATTACACAAGCCCCAGTGAGGGTGACACCTGGCCCCTCGACACCTCGAAAACACGTGCAACGGATGCGAGCACAGAATTTCTCGACAGTAAGCCACCTTACGAGTATTAAGTACAACATATGCACAATATACAATGCTCCTGGACTTACCACTTATATAGCTTTTACACACTCGGGCTTATGACGAAAGTACGGATCTCTTTACGACTCTAGACTGTCGAGGCTAAGCCTATATTGTGCGACTACACTCTACAAGTTCACGGCAACAACTGACCCCAAATCTACATACAATGCAATGCGCTCTGCACTCCAAAACTGTTGCTCGCTGGCTGCGTGCTGCGGCATCGCCTAATCGCGCACGGAACCAGCGAATCCCTCACCAAGGTTATACCATTATATACAAGGGTAGAACATACAAACTGCTGTTGCGTCACATTATTACCCCTGCTCATAAGGCTCATAAGGCGTTGTTTTTCTAAACAATAAAAGCTAATTATAGTTCTTCGGTATTATCATGATGTTATTTGTGGTCTATGGTTTCTCTATCATAAACCCAATATGATAAACAGATGCACCAAAGGACAAGGTTAAAAGGATTTAAATTGACATGCAGTGTCTACCATATGTGTAATGTCGAAGTTCTGATGAAACAAAACTTGACCAATAACCTACTGAAAAGCAACTGTTTTTATCATAATAATATATATATATTATTATGTTATATTTATCACACATATATTTTTAATAGTATTTGGAGCTTACAAAATGGCCAAAGACTACACTTTCCTCTCATTAAGTGTATTGTCACGTCGTGTCAGTAGCCTCTCTTTGGTACTGGTAACCAATAGGTTGCGTTCGGCCTCAATGAGGCCTGCAGCAGTGGGCCACAGCACCGCAGCTCAAACCAGTATCGTTGCATCAGTGGATCATCAGACAGGGTTTGGGCACGGAGGACGGGGAATTGAACTAACTCAGGGAATATGGAATTAATCCAAGGGAACCAAGAATTAAAGATCCAGAAAATATGGGATGGAGTGTCCAGGGAATTCCAAGCAGGGCAGTTGGGCCGTCTTCCTTAATTACCTGAGATATATTTATTTATCTCATGCCCTGGGTACCTATAACCCATCAACAGAAATGTGCACCAGGCACAATTCAGAGACAAGTAGTATGTTGCCTTTATTAATAAAGTGACTCCTTAATTGTCTTAAAATACCAGGATCATTCAATGGTTTCTCAATTATTAGATTGATTACTACTTGGTTACCTTCTTGATTCTCCCCATGATTCTTTCATGATTCTTC
>CM055817.1:6390905-6447385 GCA_029582265.1 Zoroaster sp. YZ-2022 | reverse complement strand
GGCTCTGTTCACATGGAAAATCTTCATCATCGATGCAAGCATCAAATCCCCATCTTTGCTGTTGTCTTGTGAACCAATGGTCTTCGTTGTCAGAATCCATCTTAGAGCACAGAATGAATATTAAGCAATGATGTCAGATAGCCGCATTAATCGTATTAAAACCAAATTTGAAATTATGTTTTTCGATCCTGTTGCCAGAGAGGGTTTACGTGATCTGTCACTGGTTGGTAAAGACTACATTTAAGATAATGAATTTGTGCGTAGTTATTTTATGAATAGTTAGGCAGTATCTTCATCCGAACTGATCCAGGAGTCACATATACTTATACACAACTTTTCGACAGTATAGGCCAGTTGGCCAGGGTAGGACATGACAGTGTGTGCCAGAAACATAGTAAGAGTACGTTTTCATCATGCAACACAGAATGTTTTTCGGTGTAGATAAAAAAAGATTCAGATTGAATTATTTATAAAGGGCAGCAACGCTTATAACAGAAACGTTGCTTAAAGGAAGAGGTATAATGCTTGTAAGGTTCAAGGAGCCAATATGTGTGGGGATGTTCATTTAGTGTTATAACTGTGACGCAACACCCCTAGGGAGGGATTGTCGCGCGGACGGCCTCTGACCGGAAAAGTCCCCGAGCGGTTAGGAACGTATCCGTTGGGATAGCAGTAGGCCCTATACCGTCCCGATGATTGGTTACAACTACTCTGAGACCACCCTATGAAAAGGGACACTAGGATGCAAGTTGTTGTGTAATATGTGTAACAAATAATACTGGTTTATTAGCAAACAATAAGGCACCTCACCTGGAGGTGACCAAGTCCTTAAATCACAAGAAAACAATCATCAATACAGGAAATCCTTATAATTACATGTTAATCTATGGCACTTCGATGAGGGGTCACTGGCACACCACTAATGCACCTCACGGGAGAGGGGAGCTTAACACCACATGGCACCTCTCACCTGAGGGGGTCACCACAAGTACACAATTATAATCTCTATATCTTTAAGCTAAGTGCTAGTCCAGATGCATCAATATAAGGGGCTTTACTGTCTTTGTACTGGAGGTGCAAAGCAACGGACACCACACAGGCCAATGAAATTGCAAAGGAGGGGCAGCTACCCCACATCGACTCCTGCAACCCAATACACATACAACGGGGCCCTCAGCTCGAGGAACATCTACTCATATTTCCCAAGTCTGAATTAATGGTTTATGCAACACATGCAACCCTTAAACCCTCTGGTAATTACAACACATGCAATTACAGCTCGACTAGAGAACCGATACACAAGCCCCAGTGAGGTGACACCTAGCCCCTCACGACACCTCGAAAACACGTGCAACGGATGCACGGCACACAGAATTTCTCGACAGTAAGCCACCTTACAAGTATTAAGTACAACACATGCACAATATACAATGCTCCTGGACTTACCACTTATATAGCACTACACACTCGGGCTTATGACTTGAAAGTACGGATCTCTTTTACGACTCTAGACTGTCCGAGCTAATTATATTATTGCGACTACACTCTACAAGTTCACGGCAACAACTGACCCCAAATCTACATACAATGCAATGCGCTCTGCACTCCAAAACTGGTGCTCGCTGGCTGCGTGCTGCGGCATCGCCTAATCGCGCACGGAACCAGCGAATCCCTCACCAAGGTTATACCATTATATACAAGGGTAGAACATACAAACTGCTGTTGCGTCACATAGCCTTCTGATAGGCCTCGAACGTCCCCGTTCGATCAGGCTCAAAAACAAACAAGCAACAGCGTTATTTAAATACTACAGTTAAGTTAAACTACATGTTAAACTACGAATGAGGAGCCTTCCTCCAGACACCTCTGAGGTCAACTGCACCTCCGACACCTCTGAGGTCAACTGCACCTCAGACACCTCAAATGGGAATCTTGACATAAATAATAACACAATACGTCTTTATAAATATAATATGTATAAAACTCTTATATAAAAGATAAACTGTCTTTGGCTTACAAAATACACAAGAAATACACTTTAGTTTTCTCCTATGCAAAGTCTGGCAAGTATGAAAATATGCTTAACGATTATCAAAATAATGTCTCTGCAAATTACACAGTTCCGTTTATACAGTACATGAATCTCCTTAAACAAACACCTTAATGTGTAGCACCTCAGTGCAGCACCTCACACTGCTTATATAAAATTACACACAGGAGATCACCTCACCTGGGTGCCTCCTAATCCACCTGAATACTTAGTCAAATATGTTTTATGTAACAATAAAAACTGCTCTTTAAAAAGTTAACAATACAAAATAGTGGTTCCTTTAAATGCAAAACAAAATAAGTTATGATATAAATATATGGTACTCTTAAGGCTATAAACAAAACACGTAAGATCTCAACAGTCCGGAAATCAGTTTCCTCCATTGGGTACAGCCCACTCAATAACAACGTTCTTGTAATACATGTTGTCGCTTACTTCCCGGCGCACCACTACGTTGTCGATTAATGTAAGCACCACTTTGTGCTCTCGTATGGTGGCCAACTTGACTTCGGGTTCTGGTTGTGGTGGCTCTTGCGGCTGTTCGTGTCCTGGTTGTGATAACTCCTGCGGCTGTCCGGGTTCTGTGTGTGGTGGCTCCTGCGGCTGTTCGTGTCCTGGTTGTGATGACTCCTGCGGCTGTCCGGGTTCTGGGTGTGGTGGCTCCTGCGGCTGTCTGGGTCCTGACTGTGGTAACTCATGGTGGAGTTGTTCGGGTCCTGGTTGCGATGACTGCTGTGGCTGTTCGGGTTCTGGCGGCTCCTGCTGGAGTTGTGGGTTCCGTTCCTCCTGAGACTGTTCGTCCATGCTGCTTATGGATTCCAACTCTCGCATGTCAGGGGTGTCCAACTCCATAGCTGCATTGAGCATCCTGTCGAGCATTCCTCGAGGTTTCCCTGACAGCGCTACCCTGGGCGAAGAAAGATTCGCACGGAGAGGGGAGAATGGAGCAATCGTCAGACTGACTGCCGGCGAGGCTGGCGTAGCTTCCGCCACTCTCTCACTACTTCCTTGGTGGAGTGTCGTGGCCGAGCGGTCTAGCGCACCGAACTCAAGTTCTGGTGTTGCCAGCAGCAGGGTGTGGGTTCGAGCCCCGGTCGTGACACTTGTATCCTTGAGCAAGGTACTTAACCATAATTGCTTCGTCCTTCGGATGGGACGTAAAGCCGTAGGTCCCGTGTGTTGTATAATGCACGTAAAGTGGATTGTCGTGGCTGAGCGGTCTAGCGCACTGAACTCAAGTTCTGGTGTTGCCAGCAGCAGAGTGTGGGTTCGAGCCCCAGCCGTGACACCTGTGTCCTTGAGCAAGACACTTAACCATAATTGCTTCTCTCCACCCAGGGGTTAAATGGGTACCTGTGAAGGCAGAGATGGTTTGCTCTCTATGCGCTAGAAATGGCAGCAATTGAGCTGTATACTCCCCAGGGAGCTGAGATGGTTTCAGGAATGATTTATGAGCCTTATGAGCCTTATGAGCAGGGATAATAATATAATGCGCCTTGAGCGCCACTTAGTTGGTGGATACGTGCGCTATATAAATCTATACATTATTATTATTATTATTATTATTATCAAATCGTCGTTAATTTCTCCACTCACGTCTGGATGCAGTGGTCCGAGCCCAGCCCGATAACGAGGAACCTCCCTCCTCACTGCGAGGTGGCTCCTTCTTGATCTCGTCAAGGTCTGCCATGCATCTGCTATGCACCTGGACATAGTGCCTTCGCAGATTGTCCCGTCGACCAAAATGCTGGCTACACTGTCTACAATATAGAAACTCCTTCGGCCCATGTTGCAGCCGGAAATGCCGGGCCAACCCTCTCGCCTGCTGAAAGTCACCTTGACACCTGAAGCAGCGAAACCTCTTAGGCTTCGTCGGTGGACTCATGGCTTCGCACACTACCAATGTACTTACGTACTCACTC
This sequence comes from Zoroaster sp. YZ-2022, assembly GCA_029582265.1. Lineage (NCBI taxonomy): Eukaryota > Metazoa > Echinodermata > Asteroidea > Forcipulatida > Zoroasteridae > Zoroaster > Zoroaster sp. YZ-2022. Next base: position 6,443,413 of record CM055817.1, on the reverse strand, counting down.
TGTGAACAAAGAACAACATAAATGTCACAGTTAATCACACTGACCCTGACCACAACTTCACACTCTAACGGAACCGCAAAGGCAACCTATGGACTCTCCTTGGGTATCTAGTCCTGGTCACCTCAACCTGAGTGTCTGGCACCGGAGCCATTTCTGCGAGGACCTCAGATGACCCTTCAAAGGAGGAGTCATTGCCAGTCTTATCATTTTCTACGAGGGGTTGGCCTTCTGATAAGACCGAAATGTCCCCGTCATCAACTACCTCATGAGCCGACACCACTGGTGAGGTGTCACTATCTGTTTGATTCACCTCACTCACCTCCTCTTGAGGATCGCCCTTGTAAGGCTTAAGTCTATCAGCATGCACTACTTTTGGCTTAGACCCCTTATTCTTCTGAATTCTAAATACAACATCCGACAATTTTGTCACAATTAAGTACGGCCCCTCCCACTTCAATTGAAGTTTTGGGCATATACCCTTCTTCTTCGCTGGATTAAATAACCAGACGAATTCACCTGCCTGCAGGCAGGGATCTGCTGCCTTTCTGTCATAATTTTGCTTCTGGCGCCTCGCTTTCTTCCTAAGGTATCGATGTGCCCTACCATGCGCCTGCTGGATTGCACCCCTAAGTTGTTCAGCAAAATCAGTATTGGGTGGCTCTTCGACCACACCAGAAGGTTCTGTAGCCAAGTCCACAGGTAGTGTCACTTCCCTCCCAAACATAAGCATGTTTGGGGACTCTCCCGTAGTCTCTTGCGGTGTACAGCGATATGCACTCGTCGCAAATGGAAGACACTCATCCCAGTCACGTTGTCCCCTATGAGGGTCAATCATCAAAGACACAATGTTGATTAGGGTCTTGTTGAATCTTTCAACTAACCCGTCCGATTTTGGGTTATATGCAGTTGTCCTGGTTTTGTCGATACCCAAAACCTTGCACATTTCACCGAAAACTTCTGATTCGAAATTGGAACCCTGATCAGAATGGAGTTCACGAGGCACTCCAAACCTACACACAAATTCACTGACGAATTTTGCTGCCACGGTTTCAGCCTTTGCATCGGGGAGGGCATAAGCCTCCATCCACCGAGTGCCATAGTCACCCACTACTAATATCCACCGATTCCCTGCATCAGTCTTGGGCAAAGGGCCCATGAGATCCATGGCCACTCTTTCCAATGCCCCACCCACATGGTACTGCTGCAGTGGCGCAACTCGCCGCTTCGGCGGAGACTTCCTCCGAGCGCACTGACTACACCGGCGAAGGCAAGATCTAACATCTGCGGTCATGCCAACCCAAACATATCTCTGTCTGACTTTGGCCATGGTTTTCTTCAGCACAAGATGGCCGCTGAGCTTACCCCCATGCAGCTCATCGAAAAACTCTTGCCTACGACTCTCAGGAACAACCAAACGCCACCTTACTGTCTTGCCATTGTCCGACTCCCACCTTCGGTACAACACCCCGTCACGAACTGAAAGCTGATCCCAATAAGACCAATAGGTCTTACCGGCTGGCGTCATGTGCGAAACATCCTCCCACTTAGGACGTACAGTCCCTTCTGACTTAGCAGTCAACAACCAACTCATGGTGTTATCTGCCAACTGGGCCCCTCGGAGCTGCTCACTGGTCACTGGAGGATTCACCACAATACCCCTTACTGCAGGTTCATAACTCAAAGGTGAGGTGTCTAAGGCATCATACCCCTCGTCACCAAGTTGATTATCTTTCTGCCCACATTGCTTGCAGAACTGTCTGGATAGGCTATCTGCATTAGAATGCTTCCTACCCGGCCTGTGCTGAACCGTCATGTTGTACTCAGATATGACTTGTAGCCACCTTGCGAGTTGACCCTCTGGGTCTTTGAAACTCAGCAGCCACCGGAGCGCTGAATGATCTGTCCTTACAGTCACCTCCTGACTATACAGGTACTGTCGGAAGTACCTGAGATATACTACAACTGCAAGCAACTCTTGACGCGTGACACAATAATTCCTTTCGGCCTTACTCAATTTCCGGCTCGCATAAGCAACTACTTTCTCTTCGTCACCGCATACCTGAGACAACACCGCCCCTATGCCCTCTGAACTGGCATCTGTATCCAAAACATACTTCCCATTAGGCGATGGATAAGACAACACGGGCGCTGTCTGCAACTGTTCTTTCAACTTAACGAACGCCTCCAGACAAGCATCATCCCAAATAAATTCTTTGGCCTTCGATGTCAAAGCATGCAAGGGGCTGGCAATATCGGCAAAACCACGGATAAATCTGCGATAGTACGATGCCATACCCAGGAAACTTCTCACTTCCTTCACACATGATGGGACTGGCCATTCAGCTACAGCCCTGACTTTCGCAGGATCAGTCGCTATCCCCTCCGATGAGACAACATGGCCCAAATATGTCACTGACCTTCGGAAAAGGTGACACTTGCTAGGTTTCAATTTTAGCCCAGCCTGTCTCAAACGGGAAAATACAAGGCGGAGGCGCTCCACCTCTTCACTAACTGTCCTACCAAAAACAATAACATCGTCGAGATACACAAGCAATATGTCCCATTGAAGACCAGCCATCACCTTATCCATTAGTCTCTCGAACGTGGCGGGTGCATTTGCCAACCCAAAAGGCATAACCTTCCATTTATACAGTCCATTCCGCAGGACGAAGGTCGATTTCTGCTGAGCATCCTCATCCAAGGACACCTGCCAATAACCCGACGCCAAATCGAGGGTTGAGAACCACTGTGCACCTCCAAGGGCATCGAGCGTCTCGTCGATTCGAGGCACAGGATACGCGTCCTTGATTGTGACAGAGTTCAGACCCCTATAATCCACACACAGCCTTTTGGTGCCATCTTTCTTCTTCACCAAAACTACGTTCGCTGCCCAAGGGCTATCTGAACTCTCGATGAAACCCTTAGCCTTCAACCCTTCAACTTGACGCATAATCTCTTGCTGGTTACAGAATGGATGCTTTCTTGGCCTTTCCTTGATGGGCCTTGCACTACCGGTGTTGATAGAGTGTTTCACCATATCTGTACGACCAATGTCGTTATCACCTCCTGAAAATATATCCTGAAATTCAACCAGGCACCTCAACACCTCTGTGTGGTGCTCTGCATCCAAATTCTGCTTACTCCTTTCGAACAAGTCATGTAAGTGTGCAGGAAGATTTGCTCTATCTTCCTCAGTCTCTGAATTAGTTAATTGGTCCTCTACATCCACTGGGAGCACCTTTCCCACCGTAGTGCCCGCACGAAGGACCCTTTTCTCTTTACAAGGGTTCAACACCCTCACAGGCACCACTTCCGTTGGCACCTCAATCAACGATCTAGCTAACACTAAACCCCTCTGGGCGAGCTCTCCACCACCACTAATAGGCTCCAACATCATTGGACCGGTTAGCCCCTCAGGCTGATGTACGGCTCCAGCCACCATGGCCTCATACCCTGCAGGTATCACCGTCGTCTCCGTAACAACAACCCGACCAACGAAAGGCTCGCCTGCACCACTCTGGCACTTGATTCGCTCTCCATTCAGGTTCAATTAGATATTCCGAAAATCTAAATTGCCACAAGTCGGCAACAACCAATCCATACCCAGCATTGCGGGGAGGGATATATCAGCAAATATCACATTCACTGGATACGTCGTTCTGCCAATCTTGAGCTCAACCCACGCTGTGCCCAATGTCTTCAATGGGGTGCCATCCACCTGGCGTACCCCAACATCACAATCTCGAAGGAGTGGTCTCTGTTCCTTCGGAATCTGGTTAAAAACAGCAATGCTTATCAATGTGTCAGTAGAGCCAGTATCTATGAGGAGTCGAAAAGTGGTGGACCTCACGCTCCCCTCAACGAACAAACCCTGCTTGGGGACTGACACCACACGCACCTCATCGACACCCTCTAATTTCCTTTTCCTAGCTCTGTGCTGGTCTGCTTCTGTGGGTCCTTGGCAATGTTCAGCCTTTCCGTGGACCCCCCGGTAGGCTGCTGGTCGTTTCCCGGAAGTTTACCCTGTCGTCGTCCGGGCTCCTTACACTCGTACGCAAAGTGCCCCCTCTGACCACAGTTGTAACACCTCAATTCTGACCTGGGTCGCCGCCTTTGAGGCCGTGACCCCTCTGACACCTCTGGAACCTCACAAGTCCCCTCTTTCAACTTCGGTTGTGCTGCCAAAAGTTTCAACATTTTGTCCAACTGCTGAGACAAACCATCAACATTTTTAGATTGTTGGTTTATTGCCCTCTCAACAAACTGCAATCTCTCCTCAGTCTCCCGGTCTGCCCCCCGAGCAAACTTGGCTGGCTTTTCCAAACTTCGGTGGGTCTCTATTTTCTCAAAATTCTCCGTCTCTAGAGCGGCTTGAATTGCCTCTGACAAATTCTTTGGTCGGGCTCGGAATATGCCCTCCCGTATCGACTGGGTTGACACCGCATCCACAAAGTGGTTCTTCTCTAGCCGATCCCTTGGTTCCTCAGGAATCTCGGGGTAAGCTTTCACTGCCAGCTCGTGAATCGCCTGACCTAACTCTTGCAGAGTTTCTTTGGGTTTCTGTCGCCTATGTCTCACCTCGACCAGGAAATTCTCAGCCTGCTGCCCCGTACCAAACCTTCGTGACAACAGCTTCACGAGTTCACCATAGGTGTATCTATAACCCTGCTTGGCGCTGTCCCCAAGAATGCGAACCGCATCGCCCTGGAGACTCGCTGCCAAATACTTCGCTGCTTGTGCCTCGTCCCACTGGTTCACTAACTGGCAACTCTGAAAATGACCGAAGTACTCATTCCATGAGATCTTACCACTGTACCGGTCGGGAACAATGTTAGGACGGCGAGGGGTCTGGTGGACCTGCTCCTTCATCCTTTCTTCTCCAACCACCCTGGAATCTCTCTCTAACTTCCAAGGTCCAACCTTGTCAGCACTGATGTTCTCAGCCGGGCCTGGTGTACTATCGATATTGTCCAACGAACGTGTAGCAAAACTCAAAACATCGCTATATCTCTGCTTCGGATCAGACACCTCTTCAACGTCAATAAAAGGGTTTGTACGGTTAACACCCATGTCACCTGACTCCTTCTGCACCTTAGGAGTGGACACGTCACCACCCCTCTGAGGGGTTGTCCAATCCATAAGACTCATTTCACCACCCTTTCCAATAGGATGGGTCCCCAATACTTTGAAATCACTCAGAGGTGGGGGCACCTCCAATGAGGTGTACCCTGTCTCCTCCCTTAAATCGGCCAGACCCCGACCAGGGAGTTTAAACTCAATATCTCCATCAACCCTAACACGCTTTCGCATGTTACCTCCAGCTACTCCAGCCGGGCTCTCGTCAGACTTCTTAGTCTGTTTCAAAGCAGACTCAAGCTCTGCAATCCGCTTTGCCTGTTGGGACTTCTCCCACTGTAACAACTGCACTTCCATCCTGGACCTGTTGAGGTCCTCACTGGAGGTGACTCCCGACATATACTCAACCGCTATACCCTAGAATCACTTAATCAGAAGGAAAATCTCAGCAATCGCAATCAATCAAAAATCCCACTTCTGACACCAATTTGTGACGCAACACCCCTAGGGAGGGATTGTCGCGCGGACGGCCTCTGACCGGAAAAGTCCCCGAGCGGTTAGGAACGTATCCGTTGGGATAGCAGTATACCGTCCCGATGATTGGTTACAACTACTCTGAGACCACCCTATGAAAAGGGACACTAGGATGCAAGTTGTTGTGTAATATGTGTAACAAATAATACTGGTTTATTAGCAAACAATAAGGCACCTCACCTGGAGGTGACCAAGTCCTTAAATCACAAGAAAACAATCATCAATACAGGAAATCCTTATAATTACATGTTAATCTATGGCACTTCGATGAGGGGTCACTGGCACACCACTAATGCACCTCACGGGAGAGGGGAGCTTAACACCACATATGGCACCTCTCACCTGAGGGGTCACCACAAGTACACAATTATAATCTCTATATCTTTAAGCTAAGTGCTAGTCCAGATGCATCAATATAAGGGGCTTTACTGTCTTTGTACTGGAGGTGCAAAGCAACGGACACCACACAGGCCAATGAAATTGCAAAGGAGGGGCAGCTACCCCACATCGACTCCTGCAACCCAATACACATACAACGGGGCCCCTCAGCTCGAGGAACATCTACTCGTATATTTCCCAAGTCTGAATTAATGGTTTATGCAACACATGCAACCCTTAAACCCTCTGGTAATTACAACACATGCAATTACAGCTCGACTAGAGAACCGATACACAAGCCCCAGTGAGGTGACACCTAGCCCCTCACGACACCTCGAAAACACGTGCAACGGATGCACGGCACACAGAATTTCTCGACAGTAAGCCACCTTACAAGTATTAAGTACAACACATGCACAATATACAATGCTCCTGGACTTACCACTTATATAGCACTACACACTCGGGCTTATGACTTGAAAGTACGGATCTCTTTTACGACTCTAGACTGTCCGAGCTAATTATATTATTGCGACTGCTCTCTACAAGTTCACGGCAACAACTGACCCCAAATCTACATACAATGCAATGCGCTCTGCACTCCAAAACTGGTGCTCGCTGGCTGCGTGCTGCGGCATCGCCTAATCGCGCACGGAACCAGCGAATCCCTCACCAAGGTTATACCATTATATACAAGGGTAGAATATACAAACTGCTGTTGCGTCACATAACGTCCATCAAGAACCTGATGTTGCCAACTTTACAGGTCATGGTGGGTGAGGGTGTTACTAGCAAAGAGTTTGAACGGTGTGTCTTAGGATGGTCCTGTTATGCCTGTAATGTACATAATTTGTTTTATTAAATCGTTGATAATTTAAATAATATGACTAATATCAATATAACTGATTTAGTTGCACTGACTGGGAATGTTTTTGTTAATTGGAATTGCTTTGGAAAAAGAAGGACCTGCTTTGGGAGCTCGATAATGGGCCTGGTAACGTTAATTGTTTACGTACAAATGATATGTTCACTGTTCTCACCGTCATGAAACATGTAGGCGAATAAATGCCATGGGATTCCTTTTCTGTACTATGCCATTACAAACTTTTTGTGTGTTTGTCTTCGCTAAATCATCTAACTTGTAATTGAATTTTGTCTTTTTGTTTTCACTTTTTTAGATCAGTGAACAAGAAATCATTATTATTTTTGTATGTTTGACAGCAATATGGCAATCGAAATAATTGTGCAATTTCACTACTTGTTTTCTTTTACGACATAACACAATGAGCTAACGTTCAGTTGCGCAAATGTATAATATAAAATAATAGATGGCCGCAGAATTTTTCCTTGTGCATCAACAGCAGACCTGCTGTAACTTTACAGAAACGACACATTTAGAAACAACACATTTCTGTAAAACACCAGTATCTGCTGTAAATGTTTGATTGCTTTCAACAGAATAACTACTGTGAACTCACACATTTTTTTTAACAGTTTGTAAGGTTTCATGTCATGAAATTCGATCACTCGCCAACTATAGCCACAATTTGCTCTGAATTTACGTCTGAAGTAAACTTGATAAAGTTACAAACATTATGTAGGATTTAAGGCTTTGCATGGTGGAGATAGATGTACACCATGTAAATAAGAGCTGGTTGGTTTGTTGTCAACGTTTCGACTAATATGCTCTGGTCGTCTTCATGAGACTGAAGAAAGTGAAGAGTGTAGGAGCTATATTCTTGGAGGATCTTGCTGTATTCTTCACTTTCTTCAGTCTCCTGATGACAGCTAGAGCACACCAGTCGAAACGTGAAAACAAACTAACCGGCTCTTCTCAGAGCCATCACTTCTTCCAAGAAGAGATTATTACATGTTGTACATGAAAGAACTCAATAACATTCAAACATGTTCACAAACCGAATTGTTGTACACATTTTTATAGATCAGTTGTTGAATGTATATCTGGACTTAATAGCACATCATGCTTGTAGAATGGTTTGTGATAAGAACATGTGGGACATTTATTTTGTAATAATTAAAATATTGTCCCACACTGTATGTAACACTCATTCGATGCACTCAAGTATTGTTTACCAATTTATTTGTTTGTTTCTGACGGTGAAACAAATTGAAAAGAAGTACGGAATTCATGTTTGGCAATTGATTATTTGTTTATAAATTCACATGTTTTTCTTATTATCGCCACAACGTAATGAGCTAAACAGCGTTATTTATAATATATTGAATCCAATAAGTAATCATAGTCATATAGTGAACAGCAAAAGAGACGCAAGTCCGAGGTCTTGTCAAGTTTTCAAACAGAAGACAAACCATTTTTATTCTAATCACTCATTTAATGAAAAATGCTTTCAATTTGTGAGCTGAAAGTGACTGTTCAATGTGTAAATCTTGCAATGCAATTTCAACAGTCACTTTCAGCTCACAAATTGAAAGCATTTTTCATTAAATGAGTGATTAGAATCAAAATGGTTTGTCTTCTGTTTGAAAACTTGACAAGACCTCGGACTTGCGTTTCTTTTGCTGTCCTCAATACGTCGCATTTGTCAATGGAGGGCATTGTATTTTGTCTTGATGCAGTCAAGTATTTATGAACTGCAGGCAGAATATTTTATCATAGTATTTGACCGATCACTAATATTTCACCAAGTACCGGTATGCCTTTCGGAAAATCTAAGAACATTTGGTGAAAATAACAAAATAAACGGGTGTTAATTAAATGTCTAATCCTACTTTGTTTTCCATTCCTAGAAATCTGCATAAGAACAGAATCAGGGAACTTGCACCAGGAACATTTGTTGGTCTACCACGCCTCCAGGTTTTGTAAGTTGTATTTCAATCACATAACAACAAGTCAACGATTTCTGGTTAGAGAAAAAACAAAAAAACAACCTCCCCCCCAAAAAAAACCAAAAACTTAAAAAGCTAAAAATCAGATAAAATAGAAACTTTATATTTATATGTATGCAATTGTCTGTATAAGGGCACTATATTACTGAACATTTAAAATATCAAGGTAATAGTTGTATGCATTTGTCATAAATTTCGTTTTAACGACACAGCGTAATAAGCTACAATTTGTTTTTCTTTTGTTTTTAACGCAGAAAACATTCTGGGAAAATTGTAGCTCAATACGCCGTGTCGTTAAAAGGACATTAGAAAAATGCATAAAACCAGCCACAATTTATTCTTGACTGTAATTTACGTTTGACATTGAAATCAATGTACCAACATTGTTTTGCCCATCGAAATAGTTGTATGCATTTTGTCATAAAATTTATTTTAACGACACAGCGTAATGAGCTACAATTTTATCAGATTTTGTTTTGGCGTGTAAGAGTTAAGTAAGCATGTTTACGGTATGAGGAAGGTTGAATCCATGATTCGACTATCCCCCTGCCCTTAGCAGAAGAGTTGTCAAAAAGTAAATAATTTGGCAATCGAAATAATTATGCAAATCTACTATTTGTTTTCTTTTACGACATAACATAATGAGCTAATGTTCAGTTGCGCAAATGACGGCGAAACATATTTGATAAAGTATAAACATCGTATAAGTTGATGAATTGTTTGTGTCAGGTGATAAACAATTGATTTAATTTGCCTTACACCGACGTGTGTATATCACTGCATACTCAGTGCTTTCCGAGTGTCTGTGAAACAACCCACGACCTCCTGCTTACCAGTGCAGACGCCTTAACCTTTCGAGGTCTTGCGTTTGGAAAGCACTGAGTATGCACACGTCGGTTTATTAATAATTATAATCATCATGTTCACCGAATGAAATTGTTGTATACATTTTTAGAATTTGCTTTAATACGACACAAATGAATAAATGAATAAATGAATAAATAAGCTAAAACTACTGTGATCTGACGTTAAAAAAAAAAGTACAAAGATCGTTTTTGCCCAGCGAAAACGTTGTATGCATTTGGCATAAATTTCGTTTTAACGACACAACGTATTGAGCTACATTTTTATCAGATGTTTGTTTGTTTGTTTGTTTGCTTACTTGCTTGCTTGCTTGTTTTTTAGTTTTTTTGTTGGGGTGTTTGTTTGTTTGTTTTTGTTATGCGGTATGAGGGTCCAGAGCAAGTCCGGCTGGATCGAACCCAAGGAAGATCTGCGATTTTATCACAGACTTTTACATCAGATATTACATCACAGAAAACATTGGAAATAATACACAGAAATATTTCTTTATAAAAAAGGGATGTATTGGCACCGAACACCCCCTGCCCCTTCGGTGACACGGACAAATTGCATTTTTGTTTTGAAATAATTTGAATTTCGTCCCACCATGTAATATACTGGTACTTGGTGGTTTGCATTGGAAGGATTTTTGTTTTTAATTATGAGTGTAGTATATCGAAGTCCATTTTTAATTTGAATTTCTCTCAAAAGGTCTACAATGTATAATGGTTTAGTGCGATATTTTAAATAGCTATTTCCCAATATATCAGTTATTTGAAGAACATTTGATGGTCTAGAGAAACTCATTAATTTTATTCAGCAGCCAGCAACAAATTCTTCTAATTGAATTAACGTCTGATGGCGACACGTTTCTCCTCTTATACAACTGCATTACCTCGACACTGGTCAATAGAGGGCAGTATGCTACTGAAACTTGTTGTATATTAATGCACACCAAAAGAAAGGAGCGTGTTCTTTCTCTATGATGCACTTAAGTGCTTACAAATGTATATAAGCTTTAATATGATATGTTTAATCCAACCTCGTTTCCCAATCATAGATGGCTGGACAAATACACTTGCAACTTTTGATGGTCTACAACAGCTTAGCTTGTCGTACATTTAGTTTTAAATGAATTTCACCAAAATAAATATACTCCATAATCAATAGTAATTTTCGCTATTTTTCTCATTTTAAATAAGGTCATTTATTAAGAGTCAAAGCATCGATCAAGATCGAGCAACTGAATGCTACAGAGGGCGCTTCAATGTGCCAGTGTAAAATTACACGATTAACCGAATACTGTATACCAAAATAATGAGTCCAACAACATGAACTCAGTCACTGATTATCACTCTTCCAAAGAAAGGCAACCTACAACAATGCCAGAACTATCGAACCATCAGTATCGTCCAGGGCCGGATCTACCATATGGGCACTTTGGGCACGTGCCCAGGGGCCCCTGGGCATCAGGGGGCCCTCCATGGTGGTCGAAAAAAAAAGTACAAATACCTCAAAATTGTACTTAAGTACAGTACTTGAGTACATGTACTGAGTTACGTTCCACCACTGAATAATAGTGAATGAAAATTAATAAATCCTTTGAAATAGTAGCCTTGTGTTGTTATTTTGCCTTTATTGATTAAATCAACTTTATTTCATGAAAGTCAAGTCAACTGATTGAAACTCATTTTCTAATGAATGCCAGCTTAGCATGTAGGCCTTTGTGCGTCTGTCTGACAGACTACAATGACTGTATAGTTGAGGACTTATTTGTCAGTTGGACAAATAAGGTATCTAAATATTGACAATCACCAAATTGTGAATATTTAGAGGAAAATGAAAAAAATAAATCAAAATTTTGCGCACGCGCGCTTCGCGCGCGTGCACATATTTGCGCACGGCCGCTTCGCGGCCGCACGCGAACGACCCGTGCCCGTGGGGGGGCCCTTGGAGTTTCAGGTGCCCAGGGGCCCTCAGAGGTGTTAATCCTGCCCTGGTATCGTCAGCCGCCGGAGCAAAGTGATCCAAAAATTGATTGACATTTTTTGTTAACTGAGCACAAATCCCACAAAGTTTACCGCTTGCGTGGGAACGAAAACCTTTTTTTTTCAAGAACTATGAACCCCGCTTGGGTTATAAGTTGTGTTGTTGCCTTAACATTTTTGCAACACTCATCAAATGTTTCTTCGTATAATAAAGAATCATAAATATATGACACTGATTGTAATCATTGGCATCTCAGGGCTGAATATATAGGTTTTAATGCATAGACATATATTCCGGTGGATGGGGGAATATATACCCCATATATATTTTGTCACGGGGATCAACCCACCCTCCCATAATTTTTTATGCGGTAAAAATAAAATCAGACTTGTCTCCAAAATATGCACCGTGTAGACTCCATTTATTTCTAGCGAAGTTTGTGCTGTAAACAAGAAATAAACAAGAAATAAATGTGTACGCAATTTTGTCTCCCATTAATTGGGGTCACAAAAAGAAGAAGCGTGCCAAGAATGCGTGCTCGTATTACAGGATATATAAGTTTACAAAGAGGGTACACACAACCGCGTGCCGTAAATCCTACGAAATGTCTTTGGATATTTCTCTGATATATGGTACACCAAATACTTACGATTTTTGTTTAATTTCAATGTGAACCTTTCCATAGCTGATAATGGTATTATTTGATACCATCTCTCCATGAAAACTGAATAAAGGTGCAGTACGATTTCAGAAAGGGAAACATTTTCAAAATTCCCCATTAGAATGAATTAAAAAAGTCAAATTGCATTTTCATTTTTCCCCATAAACGAAACTAAACTATAATCTGAAACTTTCACAAGATGGTGGTTTTGTGCACTAATGCTATACACAGCCTTTTAATCGGTACTGTCTTGGTGTGTTTCAAACTCAATACTAAGTCCCTATAAAATATTCAAAATGTTTGGATCAGAAGTGAGCTTCTTCCAAGCGGGCAGATTCTTCGAAGGTTCACTGTTGTGTCATTGTGTCCCTAGCCAATTTACAATTGGCATGATCTTTGGACAATAATCTGTGTTAACTAAAGCAAAGGAACAAATGCTGAAATTAAGAGCGTTTGGCAGAATCTGGTATCAATGGCTTAGTAGTGCTTGTAGAAGCGCCATGTTTAAATTCCATGTCTGTTTTTTGTTTTTTTTTGCACTCAATAATGTGGTGGTCAATTGCGTAAACCTGCTTGCATTATTTGCACTAGACTATCGCTATTAGTTCAATGCCATAATTGGGTGGAGCAGGCCAAACGAGTTACTATACGCACTGGGCTCCGCTCTGTGTCACCACTTCCGTTCCTCGTGTGATTAAATTTTACTAGAATGATGACCCTGGTTCAAAATCCAACAAGTCAGAAAGAAACGACCAGGAGACAAGGAAATAAATATTTACAATATTACAATATTTACACAAATGTATTCTTATAGATCATATAAAGTAATTCATTCTGATCTCAGTTATCATAAGTTCGATTGAATCCAATTTAGTACTTCTAATTCAATGCTCAATATTATTATTCACTTTAATTTCCTCATTGTTTTTCATCACGATTCAGTTCATTTTCCGCGTTTGATGTACTATATTTCGTTCTTGAGCATTTAGACATCAATCTCATTCTTCCTTTATACCAAGTGTACGTCCTATGATCCTGTATGCAAACTTAGTAAGTAAGATTTGTAGCTTTTCATGGTAAAAAGGATAAGTAAAGACTTTTTGCGGTGACATCATGTGAAATTCTCAAATTGAGTAGTAATTGGTGTCTACAGACACCTCAAAATAATCATTTTATTTCAATATCTCATTCATAATTATTTGCCTAGGCCCAGTGGTAGCTATGGTCAGTGGTAGTCCTCACTCTGTCCTGGTAGTTACACTTGAGCGCATATACCCATTGACTGGACTGATCTCGCCACGGCTCGACTTCGTAGTCTCTGTTAGCAGACGTTCCAAGTCATCATTACGACCATCTATAATATAATATTGCCATTAAACCGGTTGGAAACTATGCTCAGTCGACGGGGAGCCTGAGAGACTCGCTCTCTCCTTTCATCTTCCCCAAGAAATCTCATATCTCTCTTCAACTGAAAGGTCTGACCTTCTCTCCTTCTGAGTCATCAGCCATCACGCTATCAGCATTTACCGCAGGCATGTCGTGTAGCAAAATTCAGTAATTCGCTATGTATCTTCTTTGCGTTACTCTCGGTGTCAACAAATGAATTTCCATTCACACCCTTCCTATCTACCTTGCATTGACTTCACTTACAATTTGTCCCTTCAAAGAGCCGTACCCACACATCCTCACCCTTGTCTCGTCCAAACGCTGATTAGGGAGCTTAAATTCAACATCAGAGTCCACTCTGAGGTGCTTACGTGGTCCTTGCATACCAAGAGCTTCACTGATTGGGCTCACCTCGGGCTCTTTTGCCTCCATCAAAACCACTTTCAACTTAGAAATCTGCTCCAAATGCTGAGCTGTGCAGGTCCTCCTCCGGGGTAAATTTACTCATCACACCACAATCATCGGAATTCTAGCAATTTAAAAATCGCCAAAAAACTCAATCAAAATCACGCCAATACAATCCCACTGATGACACCAATAATTTATACAGAGTAATCAGAATGAAAATAATTATAACTTAATTTCAATAGACCATGCCACATAAGAGGATAATTTATTTGTTAGTGCCCACCCCTGGGGATTTTTCAAGACAACTGTTTTTGTAAACTTTTACCATAGAGGTATTGAAATCAGGTTGTCTGCAAATTGCATGTTGGCGGGTGAGGCTGTGAGAGCGCTTTTTCAAAATGGCCGCCAAAATCCCGGTAATCGACTCTGCCATATAAAATGATTTTTTAATGCCACCCCCTGGGGATTTTTCAAGACAGTCATTTTTGTAAACCTTTACCATAGAGCTATTGAAATCAGGTTGTCTGCTGCCGCCTCCTCGCCGTCTCAAGCATTGGCGATTTTGCAGGATTCAAAGTGTTCCAGGTACCGGTAGTCTTCCCAGGGCTCCTTCCCTTTGAATTGGTCTGGTACAATCCGGGGTCGTCCGGACCCCCATAATTTCTCTGCAATTTTTTGCTTGCTTTCATTATACTCCTCTTGCCTGAGGCTTCCAGAAACATCCTCTGAGGCTTTAGTAACTTACGTATCTTTTTCACTATCCTCAGCAGTTCCTTCCTCACGCACAGGAGAGTCCTTCGTTAGAGGGTTTGTATCCTCCTCAATCACAGTTGAATGCAACTGTGGCGTCCACGTCCTTTTCTTTTTCAATATTCCTGTAGGAGTACCAGGCAGGGGAGGGAGGCCGAGGGGTATGGAGGACCTTAAATACAAATTTGACCTCGCCCCCAATCCTTAACCCACCAGAATATTTTTGCAGACAAGTAGATATTGCAATGAGATACAATAACCTGCCCCAAAAAAGTAGTCTCTGAAAATCCCTGGGGAAGGGTTTCGGTTCATAGCCCATGGATTATTAACAAAGGGTTGCTAAATTGACGCTAGCTTTGTGCTTCACACTTTTTCTTTCATTTTGTAGTTTTTTAAATGTTAATGTGAATATATCTTCTTCTTTTGCAGAAATATTTCAAACAATCTTATCACCACCGTCGGGGCGTCATTCTTCAGGGATTTCGAAAGTTTGGTCACCTTGTAAGATATTTCAAATAACATACTTATAGTCGCAATTTTTGGGTTGGTTGGCGGCATGCGTTTCAGATGGGGGACGGGGGCAACCAGGGCACAGACCCTTGACGGAGACACGCCACTGGTGTTAAGTTACCTCAATTTTGTTTTATATTGTACCTGTATGGAAGTTCTTTCAAAATTAAATGTAATCAAAAGCACGCTATTATATGTATACCCAGCTGCGGTAAAATAAATCCTGTGTGACGTAAATTTTATGGCAAACTGACATCAGAATGTGTGTGTACTTTTTACTTATACATGTAACCTACCTCACCAATTAAACAATTCATTCATTTTCATTTGATCCACCCATTATACCTATGTACTCATTGGTGTAGCTGGACAAACATGTGTTTGTCGGTAAATTCACAAACTTGTTTGTATTTCTGAACTTATTCGTATGCTAAACATTAATGTATAAACAAAAAAGAGAGAAAAAACGAAGAGAAAATGGTACATAAAGTATTATTTTAAGCCTTATTGGAAAAAACTGAGTGCAATTATATAATTGACACACCTCCCCACCCTCCCTCCTCCCCCCGTTGAACGAATTCATTTGCAATAAAATGTTTGCTCCACAATGAAAATACTGGCTTGGCCACTGTATGTACTTATTCAATATGTTTGCTTATTTTATAGGGATATGGGGAATAATCCCATCGAGATAGTACACAACACTACCTTCAGAATGCCGAATCTAAAGAACCTGTAAGACATTCTTCAATTCTGTTCAGTATAGGTGCCAGCATTTTGAATTTAAAATGTTGAGGACTTTGCGTATAGGTCTACCACAATCTATAATCGCTTTAATTCTCTCTGCACTTTTGTTCGGATCTCAGACTTAACAAATTAACACATTCCATATTAACACATTAACACATAATTAACACATTAACACATAATATTTTTATTTCAAAATTAATGAGAGTTAATTTATATTATTGAAACATTATTTATTAGGCCTACATCAACGTGAAGCAATATTTATTATTTACACTCACTGGCCATAAGTATTGCAACACACACCAAAGTTCAGTTTGGAGAACTGTGTTACAATAATTTATTTAATTGTATTTACACTACTTAAGACTTCTTGAAAGTGTCTGTGTTTTGAAGTCAATGTTCTTTTTTTACTGTTCTTGCTCGGAAATTATGTAATACACGATCGATGAAATCAGATTAAATGATCATCTCACCTGTTACTGTAAAGTGCTAATTTTGAACATGTTGCAATACTTTTGGCCAGTGAGTGTATTAGGCCTACATCAACGTGAAGCAATATTTCGCATTTATTAAATATATACCACCGTTTCAGTAATGCACGCTGAATGTTATTTCATGACATTTATTTTTTAATTTTGTTATTTCAGGGTCGTCGATGACTACGGTCACTGCTGTGAATTTGTTTCAGCTATTCCAACTTTAAACATTTCTCACTGCAAGACCACAAAGATACGGTCATCATTAGACCGATGTGGCAGACTTTTGCTGAACAACGGACTAAGAGTGCTCATGTGGATACTTGGTATTGCCGCCCTCATTGGCAATTCATTAGTTATTGTCTGGAGGTATAGGCAACGCAGACATCCATGTGACAATAAAACCCATTCATTTTTGGTGCTAAATTTAGCTATATCCGACATAATGATGGGTGTTTATATGTTGATCATTGGGATTACAGACTTGCAATTTGGCGAGAAATACGCTATTGGAGCAAAGAGATGGCGGTCCAGTGCAGTTTGTAAGATTGCTGGTGTGTTGTCGGTGCTTTCGAGCGAGGCATCGGTATTCTTCGTCATCATAATTAGCATTGAGTGTTTTCTTGGCATAGTGTTTCCCTTCAGTAAAATCAAAATCCGGGGGAAGACTTCCAAAGTTATCGTCTCCATTATATGGTCAACAGCTGCGTGTCTCAGTATTGCTCCAACTGTTATTACTGGGTATGATTCAAAGATATACGGATTATCTGATACGTGTATCGGCCTCCCTCTGATTACAAGTGCCACAAGTTTTGGTAGTGAAAAATCTGATGTTGGTGATTTGTTTGGTGTGGTTCCCGATATTGAGACTCCAGTTTCTCAGGGGAGCGGACCAGCTTGGGTCTACTCTATTGTCCTGTTTATTGGTGTAAATTTGTTATGTTTTATGGTGGTGTTTTTCTGTTACACCGCCATGTTCGTGAGTGTTAAAAAAACAGCCAAGGTGGTGAGGGAAACTGCTCACCGGAAGCAGGAAATCGGCATGGCGATTAAAATGGCTCTCATAGTCGGCACGGACTTCGCGTGCTGGATGCCTATCATCGTCATGGGTATTCTGTCACAGACTGGGACGGTACAAATCAGTCCTGAAATGTTTGCCTGGGTTGCTGTATTCATAGTACCCATCAATTCATCGGTCAATCCTTATCTTTATACAATATACACTAAATGTGCCAATAAGCTTAAACGTTCCCAAGCCAACGATGCTCAAATTCACCTAAACTTGGCACATATGAGACAGAGATGAAATCTTGTGCCTTGCAAACTTAAGGCTGACTTTCTGTGAGACATTCATACCAAATAAACGCCAACCAAAATCTTACAGAAATAGGACATACACAACTTGCCTTATTGAACGTTATTTGTATCGCTTGTATTAATATCCCGATTATACACGGGAATTGTTTCTTTCAATTAACAACTTGATCATTAACATTAAATAATTTCTAGTAGAAATAATAGTAGGGCCTATGCAGCATTTGAGAAAAAACATTGCATTTATTGCATGTACTTGATAGTGGATTTAGACTTGATTGTGAATTTTTGTTATGTTTGCTTTTAGCCTGATGTAAAAGGGTCATCTTATTTCGTTTTTTGGATAAGGAAAAAATATTGACGATTTATTTGTATCATTTTTCTAAGTGAAAATTGTTCGTCGCATTTGAATTTTTTAATGTTAACTTGTCAGACGATAAAGCTTATCTGGATGTTTGGTACAATAATCAGATTTAACCTGTTTAGCTCTCATAAAAATTTAATTAAAAAAATAAATAAAAAATAATAATTAAATAAAAACAAATCAATAAAAAAAATAAAAAATTAAATAAAATAAATAAATAAGACAAAATAAATAAATTACTTAAAAGAAATTTGTACACAAATTTCCTTGTGGAGCACGGAGTCCTTTAGAATTCCCTGTAGAGACCAATTGTTCTTGCCTTTCCCTTTTGTTATAGGACTTGATCCTCAAGGGAGCGAATTTAAAAATGCATACGCACACACACGCACACACGTGTGTAAATGCCTGCAATCGGGGACATCCTTTGTCCAATTTCTTTGTCCTGGAAAGCGGGGACATAATGGTTCTCCATTGTGATAGCAACCGGGGACTATTGTCCCTTTTGTTATATGTCCCCGGTTTGAATGCGCTCACACACGCACCCTCACACACATTGATTTGTGGGGTATTCCTTTGTTCGTTCTATTATCCCTTTTCCTTAGAATTCTCCTGTGGGGTACAAGATTTTATTCATTATATCCAGTATGCTAGATTGTATGTGGTCGTACGCGCATTTTTATTTATGTATGTTTAATTATGGATCTTCAAAGTTGGGCTCTAAGAAAATATTAATTTATTAATAATCGGCATTTCCTTATTTTGGACAGAGTTTATGTCTTAAGGAAACAAAACAACATATGTTTTATTATCTAGACCAATAATTAGTAGTAGGCGTCCATTCGTCTCGAAAGGCGATGAACTTATTAATGGGGGACGCTCTTAGGCTTGGGTAGTTGATAGTTGCGGCTGTGACTGGCAAGGCCTGACCGGGAGTGACAGTCGTAATGGCAGACCTGACAGATGAACGTCGAGTCGAAGCAGCAGTTAGTAACTGCTTCCTCTGTTAGTGTTTCTTATTGTGTTCATCCTCTTGTCTCGTCTGAGACCCACATTTCAATATTGTAAAAAGTCACTTTCTTCGAACCCCCTTTGTCTTGAATTCAGAAAAATCTACGATCCACTGTAAAAAAAATGTGGTCCTCGAACGTTAACCAAAAAATCGCCTTACGGATGTTGCCTTTGGAAAGTTACCTCTGCTGTGGTCAAAATTCACAAAGTATTGGAAATTGTTGTTTGTAAATAACAATATTGGCGCTGTTGCACGTACAACTGTGACACGACCATTTGTTATCCCAGTGGACCTAAGGCTTCTTATTAATTCTAGACAAAATGGGTTTGAACAAAATGACAACATATTTTACCTTGGATTGACATAATACAACTTATGTTGTTTAGTTTCCTTATGACATAACCATACTTAAACACTGTGAAATGTCAATTATTGATAAATAATGTTTAGAGTTTCTTTTTAAGACTAATTATTTACCTTATCATTTATACTTTGTTATACATAGAAATATGTGACGGGAAAGTGAAACAAAGAATGTAGAAACATTAACGAAAACCGTGGTAGCAACAGGATTAGCAAAATTGTTTTATTATACGAACGCACGAATACGAATTTGAATGGTCAATTGGATAATTATGGCTGGGATATAGCAACGTCCAAAGTAGTACTGTAGTTTATATGTCCATGTTTATTAATGTTGAACATCCTTAGTAGTAGTTAGCGACATAATATTGTCCATGTGTATTAATGTTGAACAGACAATTACAATGATGATCATCACTATACCCAGAGTTATTTATTTACAGTATACGAAATGAGATAATTAGCATATTTAAAGAAATGTGCAAGGTATCACAAAAGAAGTTTATAATGGGATTAAATACAGTCTGATGTTAGTGGTTTAATTGGAATAAACGAATGGTTTGATAATATCCATGATGATGTTAAGCTAACCAATACAAATGGTCCTTCTGATAATTTACCATGCAGGCATACTCAGCTATGTTCAACGCCCTTACAGTTTAGACATTGTGATTGGTTGATATGTATTGTGTATTAATCCGTATTTCCTGAAATCTTCAGCCAGTTTTGACTAAACTTAGTTATGTTCGTTTTAACAAGATCTATCGGATGAGGTCCCATACGAACTTCTAAAGGACACCATGAAGGGGCGCTACGTCAACTGTTTAAAAACGATTCCTTATTGCTTTTGTCAAAAATAGAATTTCCCCATAATTTCCACCTAAACAAAAAATCATTAAAATTGCATGAACAAAATTACGTAATGGCGGCCATTATTGGATTCACAGAATGCCCCGAGCTTGATAGGGTTAATGTTGAACAGGCAATTACAGTGACGATCATCAATATACCCAGAAAGCTTAAGAGATCCAATATTTCTAAGGTAATTTCATTAATGAGTAGAGAATGATATAATACCTGACAAGTGTTTGATTCTTGTACCTCAAAATAAACATTGTGTTACCCAGACATAAGTCAGTTTTATTCGATAGTTCAACACACACATTATATAGGTTTTCCTGGTAAATTTTGGCAAATAAGCAGCCAATTTAAACACTACGTCATTCTGTTTCGCGCGAAATTGAATGCTGATCAAATTATCATTCAATTTCGTTTAATGAGTAGGCAATATTACTCTTGTGTCATGCGATTTAAACAAAATAACCATCCAATTGAACAATCCACTCGAACAGCATTCAATTTCGCAGGAGCTTTTTACAGCGCGTATTTGGTCATTAAAATTCATTATTGGGCAGGCATTTGTGAAATTTGTGCAACTTAATTGACACTTTATTAAACTTCGTTTAACTTAGTTTCCTATAGATTTTTAAAGGTATATATAAAAACGGTTCACTAATGAATGAATGGCCAATAAGAAACCAGTATAAAAATGATAAAGACACACTCAAATAATAAAAACAGGTTATAATGAAACAGTCCAATATAACATAAATGTTTCAAAAACACCTTACAGAATTAGGCCCAGCTCTGAAAACCAATAGAGATTTTAACTAGAGAATGAACAAAACAAATTAATTGCGAAATTGATTGTTGTTATACGAAAATGAAAGTAACATTTTAGTGAAAATCTCCAGTCGAACCAAGTCGTCTAAATTGGATGACGAATGTGCATTACTAAAAAGAACGACGTATATGCTAAAGTGAATATAATGCTACATGAATTCCCATGCCTGAAAATGAAACTGAATGCTTGAATTCTTAATTCGAAACACAGTAACAACTGGAGAGGCAAAATCGCTTTATTATGAACGTATGAAAGTGAAATTGGCTGCTTATTTGCCGAAATTGAGCGGAAAAACCTATCATTATAGTCACCAAATTGTTATACATAATACTTGTGGTAGTAATATATAACAAACCTTTTTAATTGTAAACAAATCACGAAGAAGATGATGTTACCTTTGTGCGTGCAACAACGTGGTATCTCAGAATAAAACATGTCTCTGGTTTCTGGTCTCTGCGCGCGTCACCGCGCGTTGGTATTTTTTCGACGACCTTTATTGTACTAATAATGTTTGCAAGATCATAGCGGTAAAACATGGTTTGTAAAAATACTACATCAGTGGTCTTCATATCGGGTAACCCGTCCAATATGGACACCATGGAATAATAATGTTAACACCACTGGTGTTATTTTAACACCACAGTGTTTTGCAAGTTAATGCATTGGTTTTAAAACACTGTGTAGTCCGTGGACCATCCTATTTTTTGTGTGTTCAGTGTAGCCAGCCGTAGAATTGTTCTTTTAACAGTTTTAAATGGAGGTATTCCCTAATAATGTTCAGGATTATTATATTAGTTTCTTAAAATCCATTATTTAAATGTCAATTGATGTTGTTCAATAAAGTACACTGAATGAAATATGCGTTTTTAGTTCGTTCTTTAATCTCGTAAGATATTCAAAGACTACTCTCACTTACATAGTAATTTTCAATAAATCACGATGTAAATTTGAGTGACTGGAATAAGATATGATTACAAAAGAAGCCCCATCAAACTCAGATTGACGAAAGCTTGTCACCTTCCCATGTAGACAATACGATACATAGCTAAATTTGGGAGATTACCAACCATAGGGCTGGATAGCTAATATTAATTGATTGACTCTACCCCACCAATAGACCGATCCAACCCTAACCCTATCCCTAATCCCCACCCATCCTTGGCAATGCTTGGTCACAGCACCAGGACTGGATATATCTAATACCCCACCAATAGACCGATCCAAATAGACCAAGGACAAGGACACTCCCAATGAATCTGGATTAGACAACGACCAACAAAAGCGTTCGAATTAAATGTTCTAAATAGAAAGACAGAAAAGTAGACAAAACAGACAGACCAACAAGAAGGAATGTGGTAAAGTCAAATGCTTAGTCTAGTGATCAACAGTGATCGGCACTTCTTCCAGTGACATTGACTCCCGTCAGAAGGTAGTTGAAGGAGAGGTAGTGCGAGGGGAAAGGGAAAAATCCCACAAACAGATGGGACAGAAGTTTAATTGATGAAAATGTCATCCCCAAAATTGATCAAACTGAATCTCTGAAATCTATAACCGGGGGGGGGGGGATGATCGGTGTCGTCCTTATGAATTTCTCTTTCCAAAGAAATTGCAGAACTAGTGGGGAAACTGCGGTATATTATCTAAATGCCTTGTTAAAAAGTTGGTGCATTGCCCTCCCCCATTCCCTAGGATATAACTGCTGCCTCAATGTCATCGTCATGCAGTTGTCTGCTTGAAAAATAATGTTATCCGGTCCCAGTAAATACGCAACCAACACTTTGGGAGATGCATCGGCACGGATGGGTACTACAACGGCGACAAATTGAGACTAGACAGTATATCGGTAGTCATTGAGTATAGATGTGATGTTAAAGTACAGTGTCATTGATGGCTGATTGTGGGGGAGATACCGAATCTTTTTACAGTTTAGGAATAACGTCAAAATAATATCACGAGATACACAGCAGTAACTGCATTTCATTTATTCGATTTATTGTATGTATTATTTACAAATACATTTTTTTAATTGAATGTGATTCATTTATGGTATTACAGAATTTTGATTATTTTGGCAATTACTTATGGCTTTAGGATGTTTTAGGCTATAATTATATGAAAGTTAATTAGAACTTTCTAAAGGTAACTGAAAAAATAGAAATGTTAACTGTAACCAAATCGCTGTTGGTAACCAATCACCGTACATAAAATAATGGGATCTTCTATATTTAATTAAATTGAATTAAATATCATTACAAGTTAGTTACCTAATGCATTATGGATTCAAATTTCTCCAGCAAATCAGTACATAATTATAAAGAAAACATAAGACCACAGAACGGACAGGTAAAAGCGTTTGTGGATTCTCCACTCCCGTCGTCTTTCGAACTTTGTGTTCCGGGTTGCCTTGAAGCAGAAATCAAGTGATTTTGTTTGTTTCCCAAATATTTTAAGAGATTGTTTTGCATACCCCTAAAATAACGAAAACCTGCAATGTTTTACTAAGCTTGGGTGTATAATCTAGGGTGGTTGGGTGTAGGGGGTGGACAGTGACCGTTAGCTCGTACTACCACAACACCCAATGTCCACAACTGACTACATTAATCATGTTTTCTTGAAATTATGCACTTCATCCAAGCAACAAATATAAATATCAGATATAAATGTGATTTTATTTTGTGATAACTTGAATTTTCAAATGGCCGTATTAATATACAGGAATGTAATCAAGAGAATAGACAGTATGATTTATTATAATAGTTACATGCATTAGCAACAACCCAAAACAAGTATCAGTAGTTAGTTACTTTAAGAACCAAGTATTATCTTTATCATAGAAACATTACAGAGACATTGGAACTCATACAGGAATGTAATCAAGAGAATAGACAGTATGATTTATTATAATAGTTACATGCATTAGCAACAACCCAAAACAAGTATCAGTAGTTAGTTACTTTAAGAACCAAGTATTATCTTTATCATAGAAACATTACAGAGACATTGGAACTCATACAGGAATGTAATCACGAGAATAGACAGTATGATTTATTATAATAGTTACATGCATTAGCAACAACCCAAAACAAGTATCAGTAGTTAGTTACTTTAAGAACCAAGTATTATCTTTATCATAGAAATATTACAGAGACATTGGAACTCATACAGGAATGTAATTAAGAGAATAGACAGTATGATTTATTATAATAGTTACATGCATTAGCAACAACCCACAACAAGTATCAGTAGTTAGTTACTTTAAGAACCAAGTATTATCTTTATCATAGAAACATTACAGAGACATTGGAACTCATACAGGAATGTAATCAAGAGAATAGACAGTATGATTTATTATAATAGTTACATGCATTAGCAACAACCCAAAACAAGTATCAGTAGTTAGTTACTTTAAGAACCAAGTATTATCTTTATCATAGAAACATTACAGAGACATTGGAACTCATACAGGAATGTAATCAAGAGAATAGACAGTATCATTTATTATAATAGTTACATGCATTAGCAACAACCCAAAACAAGTATCAGTAGTTAGTTACTTTAAGAACCAAGTATTATCTTTATCATAGAAACATTACAGAGACATTGGAACTCATATAGAAAAGCATAGGAAGGATTTACATTGTATACGTGCGTGTTCTAATGTTTCCGTCCTAATGCCTTTGATAAATGTCCTACTAGGGGTACAGACGTCGGCTACTAGCTACCATTTGTGCAAGAATAAATATAACTATTTCTCCATCATTTCAAATGGGCGACTTTTAAGACGCTGGTGGCAGCAGACTTACCGGTGCTTTTCCCATTGTTTATGTAATTCTGAGCATGCGCATGATAATTATTAAGAACAATGGGATAAACCAGGTGAGTCTGCTGCTATAATAGCGTCTGATAAGTATCCCATTAAAAACATTACTAATGACGTCAACTGTTTTAAGACCAAATAAATCAACAAATATTAAATGCTAAATGCAAAATATTACACACACTGTTTTAATTATACCTTTTCTTCCAGTAAGCAAAAATAATATTTAAGTAAGATGTGCATATGTACAAATACTTCAACCCAAATTGTCAAATATCAATTGCACTTAGACAGCAAAATCTTAACAAACTATTAAACTACATGTATATAATATCCAATGTTTATCTCATTATATTCATGGACTGTTTCAACCCACTGAGAATAAATACTTTATATTAACTACCGGCAATTTAAACGAAAGCAGAGACAGATACAATAACGTTGCATTTATAGACTCGTATATGAACTGATACATTTATGATGTTGTTTTGAACCTTTAACATATAACAACAGAAATAAATGTCCACTTCAACCGCGCTGCTTCACGCCTATCCGTAAACCCATAGCAAAATAAATGTACACTTCAACCGCGCTGCTTCACGCCTATCCGTTAACCCATAGCAAAATAAATAAGCATATTGCGGATTTGTTTTATTTATTTTTTAAATTTATTTTGTATTTGTAAAGGGATAATCAGTTTTCAAAATTCGATATATTACAAAATGCGATCTGTTATTCCAATACCATAATTTATACATATTATATGAATCAACATATGGCCAATGTACAATAATTAAACAATCACACACAATTATATCCACTCTTAAACTTTGACCTTTGGCTTGACTTTTCGACAAAATGCACCAACTGAAACAAAGTAAACATTGTAATGTTCTTTCCACGTGACATTCACCATGTTTGTTTGCCAAATCGCATTAAATTCTGTATTCGACTCGCATTATATAGACATCTAACATCTGGGTATTATTTGTAAACATTGACCAATCAGGGATAAAACAACTATACTGAACAGCAAAAGAAACGTCGTATGAATACAATATATCAACAGGTATATTTTGTAACGTACACTTTGAAAACCATTCAAGTCGCATTCCATCCGCCTATAGGATTTTCAGGCACAGTCATGATTCAGAATGATGTTAGACTGCATATTTCCCGAAAACGATACATGTAAAACTCTTGTGGTTGAGTTATGTCACCGATTTCAAATCACGACGTTTCTTTTGCTGTTCAGTATATATCATTCATTCGTTTAAAGGTTAGATATAACTGGTATTTGGTAACATACGTTTATTTCAAACCTCTAGTTTTCATGAAATATAAAGCTAACCTTATAAAGTGACATCACAATAGTTGCTCACGTTTACTGAGAAAACGATGAAAACTGTAACATGTTTTGTTTATGTTTTCATGTTTTACAAAAGATTGCTGGATGACAACATTTTGTCAATTCTACCAAACAATTCCTGTTTTCTCGAAGATGAAAACACTTCAGACACAATCATTTCTCATGATAATTGATAGTGTACCAACTTCACAACAAGTAAGTTTTATGATAACAATGAGACAATTTGATAATATGGTGATTACCAATGTTGTACCTTCCCTTTATACTCTGACTGAGATTGGTCAATTAATGACCACACATAAGACCCTTTATACTCTGACTGAGATTGGTCAATTAATGACCACACGTAAGACCCTTTATATTCTGACTGAGATTGGTCAATTAATGACCACACATAAGACCCTTTATACACTGACTGAGATTGGTCAATTAATGACCACACGTAAGACCCTTTATATTCTGACTGAGATTGGTCAATTAATGACCACACATAAGACCCTTTATACACTGACTGAGATTGGTCAATTAATGACCACACGTAAGACCCTTTATATTCTGACTGAGATTGGTCAATGTAATGACACATAAGACCCTTTTATACTCTGACTGAGATTGGTCAATTAATGACCACACATAAGACCCTTTATACTCTGACTGAGATTGGTCAATTAATGACCACACGTAAGACCCTTTATATTCTGACTGAGATTGGTCAATTAATGACCACACATAAGACCCTTTTATACTCTGACTGAGATTGGTCAATTAATGACCACACATAAGACCCTTTATACTGTGACTGAGATTGGTCAATTAATGACCACACATAAGACCCTTTATACTCTGACTGAGATTGGTCAATTAATGACCACGCATAAGACCCTTTATACTCTGACTGAGATTGGTCAATTAATGACCACACGTAAGACCCTTTATATTCTGACTGAGATTGGTCAATTAATGACCACACATAAGACCCTTTATACTCTGACTGAGATTGGTCAATTAATGACTACACATATGACCCTTTATACTCTGACTGAGATTGGTCAATTAATGACCACACATAAGACCCTTTATACTCTGACTGAGATTGGTCAATTAATGACCACACATAAGACCCTTTATACTCTGACTGAGATTGGTCAATTAATGACCACACATAAGACCACCATAGCAGCAATATAACATGTGCATGTATAGAGTTTATTTGAGCTTCAGTTAAATGTTGATGAATGATTTCTTTTTATATTGTATAACTTCCCATACCGCAGCATAGTTTAATTCACAAAAAATACGTGCGCATTGCATCTTTGTATAGCTTACCTATCACCATTCACATTTACCCGTTAATGGGGAATGCAAACAATAGAAAAAGCATGTCTTCACAGCTTAATAACATCATCATTTATTTCCTGATTTCTTATAATTTGATTGTTTACAAATATACATTATTTATTATTCTAAGAATTCAGTTTGAACAGATTTATATATTATTTGTTTTCATTGTAATGTTTAATTGTTTGAAGTGTGCATGCAATTACTTGTTACATTATTTTCTCAGTTTTTAAAACAATCATTAATGTCCAATGTTTGTACATTCTCTTCTTGTCTTTTCTATTGTCTTTTCATCAAAACTGTCCAATTTGCTCTCAAATAAATATGTTACATATACTTCTATCTTTTAACATTTGTGGATCACGATGCTTTCATACATGTACATAATTATGTGTTAAATTAAAATTGTTTCCCAAACAGGATGAAACATATAATAATTGACAATATAATTGACCAAAATAATACAAAACAAAATCCAATATGAATGTTATTTCAGTACTTGTAACATAGTACAATGTCCAGTCATATCTACATTTATCAGATGATAGCCCTGAACCATCAAATATTATAAAATGTAACCATTGTACAGGTCATTGACTGTATTCCTATATAATGTAGCCATCGTACAGGTCATTGACTGTATTCCTATATAATGTAACCATCGTACAGGTCATTGACTGTATTCCTATATAATGTAACCATCGTACAGGTCATTGACTGTATTCCTATATAATGTACCCATCGTACAGGTCATTGACTGTATTCCTATATAATGTAACCATCGTACATGTCATTGACTGTATTCATATATAATGTAGCCATCGTACAGGTCATTGACTGTATTCCTATATAATGCAACCATCGTACAGGTCATTGACTGTATTCCTATATAATGTAGCCATCGTACAGGTCATTGACTGTATTCCTATATAATGTAACCATCGTACAGGTCATTGACTGTATTCCTATATAATGTAGCCATCGTACAGGTCATTGACTGTATTCCTATATAATGTACCCATCGTACAGGTCATTGACTGTATTCCTATATAATGTAACCATCGTACAGGTCATTGACCGTATTCCTATATAATGTAACCATCGTACAGGTCATTGACTGTATTCCTATATAATGTAACCATCGTACAGGTCATTGACTGTATTCCTATATAATGTAACCATCACAGGTCATTGACTGTATTCCTATATAATGTAACCATCGTACAGGTCATTGACTGTATTCCTATATAATGTAACCGTCGTACAGGTCATTGAATGTATTCCTATATAATGTACCCATCGTACAGGTCATTGACTGTATTCCTATAAAATGTAATCGGCGTACAGGTCATTGACTGTATTCCTATATAATGTACCCATCGTACAGGTCATTGACTGTATTCCTAAATAATGTAACCATCGTACAGGTCATGACTGTATTCCTATATAATGTACCCATCGTACAGGTCATTGACTGTATAATGTAACCATATAATGTAACCATCGTACAGGTCATTGACTGTATTCCTATATAATGTAACCATCGTACAGGTCATTGACTGTATTCCTATATAATGTAACCATCATACAGGTCATTGACTGTATTCCTATATAATGTAACCATCGTACAGGTCATTGACTGTATTCCTATATAATGTAACCATCGTACAGGTCATTGACTGTATTCCTATATAATGTAACCATCGTACAGGTCATTGACTGTATTCCTATATAATGTACCCATCGTACAGGTCATTGACTGTATTCCTATATAATGTAACCATCGTACAGGTCATTGACTGTATTCCTATATAATGTAACCATCGTACCGGATCCCCTGTGAGTGCGGTAAGGTGTACATCGGCGAAACGAAACGCAACCTCCCCATCAGATTGAAGGAACACCGAGCACACGGCCGCAGAGGAGATTTCGAGAAGTCCGCCATCGTCAAGCACTCGCACATCAAGGACCACCAAATCGACTGGCAGGCAGCCCAACTCATCACACCCATCGACGCATGGCACCCCAGACGCATCAGAGAGGCCATCGAGATCGTCAAACACGACACTGTGCCACAGGACATCGGTTTCTTCATCAGCGACATTTGGCGACCTATACTACAGACTGAAGGATCTTCTATATCCAAAGTCCATAACCCACCCCAGACTGAGGGATCCCCAATATCCTAAGTCAACCACCCTCCTTCCCCTGTGCTTGTTAACAACTGATTCAGTTCAGTGAGCACACCTTCCCCCAACCCCTAGGATCCTAGTCTCATAGTCTCACAGTTTCCCGCCTGCGCGCCTCAACGAACTAATCCTCCAGCATCCATTCATGGGATGATCCTCCAGCAGCCTACTTAAGCAGCAGCATTTTCCAGAGTCCGGCATTCTCCTGAGGACGATCAGAGCATACTGATCGAAACGTCGAGTTGTACCCCCAGTTCTTTTCAGAACTAATTACTACTCAATTGAGATTCCACATGGTGTCACCGCAATTAGTCTTACTTATCATCCTCACCATGCAAAGCTACAAGTTTTACCTATCGTACATGTCATTGACTGTATTCCTATATAATGTAACCATCGTACAGGTCATTGACTGTATTCCTATATAATGTAACCATCGTACAGGTCATTGACTGTATTCCTATATAATGTAACCATCGTACAGGTCATTGACTGTATTCCTATATAATGTAACCATCGTACAGGTCATTGACTGTATTCCTATATAATGTAAACCTCGTACAGGTCATTGACTGTATTCCTATATAATGTAACCATCGTACAGGTCATTGACTGTATTCCTATATAATGTAACCATCGTACAGGTCATTGACTGTATTCCTATATAATGTAGCCATCGTACAGGTCATTGACTGTATTCCTATATAATGTACCCATCGTACAGGTCATTGACTGTATTCCTATATAATGTACCCATCGTACAGGTCATTGACTGTATTCTATATAATGTAACCATCGTACAGGTCATTGACTGTATTCCTATATAATGTAACCATCGTACAGGTCATTGACTGTATTCCTATATAATGTACCCATCGTACAGGTCATTGACTGTATTCCTATATAATGTACCCATCGTACAGGTCATTGACTGTATTCCTATATAATGTAACCATCGTACAGGTCATTGACTGTATTACTATATAATGTAACCATCGTACAGGTCATTGACTGGATTCCTAGTTAATGTAGCCATCGTACAGGTCATTGACTGTATTCCTATATAATGTAACCATCGTACAGGTCATTGACTGTATTCCTATATAATGTAGCCATCGTACAGGTCATTGACTGTATTCCTATATAATGTAACCATCGTACAGGTCATTGACTGTATTCCTATATAATGTAACCATCGTACAGGTCATTGACTGTATTCCTATATAATGTAACCATCGTACAGGTCATTGACTGTATTCCAATATAATGTACCCATCGTACAGGTCATTGACTGTATTCCTAAATAATGTAACCATCGTACAGGTCATGACTGTATTCCTATATAATGTACCCATCGTACAGGTCATTGACTGTATAATGTAACCATATAATGTAACCATCGTACAGGTCATTGACTGTATTCCTATATAATGTAACCATCGTACAGGTCATTGACTGTATTCCTATATAATGTAACCATCGTACAGGTCATTGACTGTATTCCAATATAATGTAACCATCGTACAGGTCATTGACTGTATTCCTATATAATGTAACCATCGTACAGGTCATTGACTGTATTCCTATATAATGTAACCATCGTACAGGTCATTGACTGTATTCCTATATAATGTAACCAACGTACAGGTCATTGACTGTATTCCTAGATCATGTAACCATCTTACAGGTCATTGACTGTATTCCTATATAATGTAACCAACGTACAGGTCATTGACTGTATTCCTATATAATGTAACCATCGTACAGGTCATTGACTGTATTCCTATATAATGTAACCATCGTACAGGTCATTGACTGTATTCCTATATAATGTAACCATCGTACAGGTCATTGACTGTATTCCTATATAATGTAACCATCGTACAGGTCATTGACTGTATTCCTATATAATGTAACTATCGTACAGGTCATTGACTGTATTCCTATATAATGTAACCATCGTACAGGTCATTGACTGTATTCCTATATAATGTAACCATCGTACAGGTCATTGACTGTATTCCTATATAATGTACCCATCGTACAGGTCATTGACTGTATTCCTATATAATGTACCCATCGTACAGGTCATTGACTGTATTCCTATATAATGTACCCATCGTACAGGTCATTGACTGTATTCCTATATAATGTAACCAACGCAGGTCATTGACTGTATTCCTATATAATGTAACCATCGTACAGGTCATTGACTGTATCCTATATATGTACCCATCGTACAGGTCATTGACTGTATTCCTATATAATAACCAACGTACAGGTCATTGACTGTATTCCTATATAATGTAACCATCGTACAGGTCATTGACTGTATTCATATAATGTAACCATCGTACAGGTCATTGACTGTATTCCTATATAATGTAACCATCGTACAGGTCATTGACTGTATTCCATAATGTAACCATCGTACAGGTCATTGACTGTATTCCTATATAATGTAACCATCAGAGGTCATTGACTGTATTCTATATAATGTACCCATGTACAGGTCATTGACTGTATTCCTATGTAATGTAACCATCGTACAGGTCATTGACTGTATTCCTATATAATGTAACCATCGTACAGGTCATTGGCTGTATTCCTATATAATGTAACCATCGTACAGGTCATTGACTGTATTCCTATATAATGTAACCATCGTACAGGTCATTGACTGTATTCCTATATAATGTAACCATCGTACAGGTCATTGACTGTATTCCTATATAATGTAGCCATCGTACAGGTCATTGACTGTATTCCTATATAATGTAACCATCGTACAGGTCATTGACTGTATTCCTATATAATGTAGCCATCGTACAGGTCATTGACTGTATTCCTATATAATGTAACCATCGTACAGGTCATTGACTGTATTCCTATATAATGTAGCCATCGTACAGGTCATTGACTGTATTCCTATATAATGTAACCATCGTACAGGTCATTTACTGTATTCCTATACATGTATTCCTATATAATGTAACCATCGTACAGGTCATTGACTGTATTCCTATATAATGTAACCATCGTACAGGTCATTGACTGTATTCCTATATAATGTAACCATCGTACACGTCATTGACTGTATTCCTATATAATGTAACCATCGTACAGGTCATTGACTGTATTCCTATATAATGTAACCATCAAAAGCAGGTTAATGACTGTATTCTATATAATGTAACCATCGTACAGGACATTGACTGTATTCCTATATAAACCATCTTACAGGTCATTGACTGTATTCCTATATAATGTACACATCGTACAGGTCATTGACTGTATTCCTATAATGTACCCATCGTACAGGTCATTGACTGTATTCCTATATAATGTAACCATCGTACAGGTCATTGACTGTATTCCTATATAATGTAACCATCGTACAGGTCATTGACTGTATTCCTATATAATGTAACCATCGTACAGGTCATTGACTGTATTCCTATATAATGCACCCATCGTACAGGTCATTGACTGTATTCCTATATAATATGGAACCATCATTCCCAAAATACATTAGTATATAAAGTGGAATAATATTGTTCATATTGTATGTGAATCCTGACTAGTATCAAATTAAGTATGTCAATAT
This sequence comes from Zoroaster sp. YZ-2022, assembly GCA_029582265.1. Taxonomy (NCBI): domain Eukaryota; kingdom Metazoa; phylum Echinodermata; class Asteroidea; order Forcipulatida; family Zoroasteridae; genus Zoroaster; species Zoroaster sp. YZ-2022. The sequence goes on along the minus strand of CM055817.1, from coordinate 6,409,730 downwards.
ACAATTGAAATTAACCAATTCCCCAAATATAATGGTTATTTTAAAGTATTTTCTCAAATCAAATATCCAACTAAATAAATAGTGGTACTGTACGGTAAAGACAGATTAAGGGATTTGAACCTAAGACTATTGTATATGCAACACCTGAAATAAAGGAAGGATTAACACCCTTAGACCCATTGCACTTGCTTCTACTTCAAACTACGAGCACCGATAACAGAGGTCCTTGGTAATGGGCGCCAGTTGTCTGTCGCCTCGGTCGTTTGCGATTTTTTAACAAACTTTCACACGACTTCCACTCACGCCAAAACTAACGTCCCTCGTTTTCCATGGAGGGTCAAAGGTCATGATTGTGCAATCCAATATTTAACTTGTACCGCACCGCGCGCAGAGCTTATTCACTGAACGCTTTCTTCTACGTTACCAGTGGTTTTCCCGCGAAGATATACGCGTTGTGCGAAGTCAAAATGTCTTCCTTCCTCAGTGGTCAAACGTTACTTTCTCCAACATTTTGTTTTCATTTCCTTCCCATTTCCCGACAATTTTATTCTCGTTTTATTATGGATATCGAATCAAGTATACTTGCAACAATTCCGACGGATTCACAGAGCCAGATTTCTAACGTAAGGCCACCCAACGAAAAAAATAAACGTGTCCGGGCCAAGAAAGTCTCTTGGAGTTACGATGAAACCATTTCATTCACTGATCAACGTGATGGGTATGGGGCCGTACAAGTTGTTTACCAACACACATCCGGGATTTATTGCAAGCTGATTAGTGACGCGTTCTGCGCATGCGAAATGATACCGCCAAAGCAAGGGTCCCCTGAGCTGTTTGGGCGCACGAAGCGTTTCACGCGACCTATCGTGGCGATTTTAACATCGATGCGATTTTTTGGAGGTCTCGATCTCTGTTATAAATAACGAGGGTCCGTGGTAATTATTTAACAAGGATAGCTTTCACACGACTGGGATTTGCTATTTTTTAACATGGATGCGATTTTTAGTCAAGGTCCCTTGTTAAAACGGTCTCGTGTGAAAGGGCCTTTTGTCACCAAATTGTTCATGGCACCTTGGGGCTTGGATTATTCAATAACTCATGATGAGTCCCTCAGGACACCAGACTCGTTGACATCAAGGGGGAGATGCTGTCAACTCTTGCTAGCTGTCACTACCATTCTCCTTGTTGGTTGATTCCATGGCACCTTGAGGCTTCCATACACTGATTGTCCGATCGCTGTTGTTAGAAATTGCAGAGTGGAAAGACAGAAAAGAACAGGGGATATGTGGCAAAATAAAACACAGGATTAATCTATATTATGTTATAATTTCTACTAACAAGATGGGCAACAAAATGTATGCATTACATGCAATAGAGAATGGTGCACACTGAGGATGTGTGTGGTAACTTCTTGTAGACTTGTGTTGAAATTTGTACTGATTACATTTTGGGAAGCATGAAACTTATCATTACAATTATGTATACAACTACAAGTGACTGTGATTTACCTTACGCATCCGCCGTGTGTATTGTTATCTTGTAAACCAGATTGCAAACCATGCAACGATTATTTGTATCACGCTGGTGTATTGTATGCTGTATGTGTTGTGTAATGAACGTAAAAAAGAATGCGCCTTGAGCACCACTTAGTTGGTGGATACGTGCGCTATATAAGTCCACACATTATTATTATTATTATTATTATCATGATGCATTGTTTTCATCACGGCATGTTGCAAAATTAATTTTCAATCTTCGCAAAAAAACAAAAAAATAATAATCAAGAAGTTAAAACAAAATTTTACTGTTTTTAGCATTGATTTATTCATACTTCATGTATGGTGCTATTTATTGCATGTACACATGTACAAGGTTTAAAGGATTAGTTATGTTATGCAATGATGATATTTGTCATGTGTTTTATCACATCTGTCTCATTAGGTTGGTATTTGGGGTATTTGAAGTTCATTGTGTAGTCTTTAGTTGAGCATAAAGACAAGTGGCATAGATGAAGGTGTGACCAAGGTAAGTAATGGACAAACATTAGTGGATCTATGTTTATTTATGTACTTCCTCTTTATTCAAGACCCTGGATACGCCTCTGTGGACAAAGACCAAGACCTGATACCACTGTGGACAAAGACCAAGACCCTGATGCTCTGTGGACAAAGACCAAGACCCTGGATGCGCCTCTGTGGACAAAGACCAAGACCCTGGATGCGCCTCTGTGGGACAAAGACCAAGACCCTGGATGCGCCTCTGTGGACAAAGACCAAGACCCTGGATGCGCCTCTGTGGACAAAGACCAAGACCCTGGATGCGCCTCTGTGGACAAAGACCAAGACCCTGGATGCGCCTCTGTGGACAAAGACCAAGACCCTGGATGCGCCTCTGTGGACAAAGACCAAGACCCTGGATGCGCCTCTGTGGACAAAGACCAAGACCCTGGATGCGCCTCTGTGGACAAAGACAAAGACCCTGGATGCGCCTCTGTGGACAAAGACCAAGACCCTGGATGCGCCTCTGTGGACAAAGACCAAGACCCTGGATGCGCCTCTGTGGACAAAGACCAAGACCCTGGATGCGCCTCTGTGGACAAAGACCAAGACTTGGATACGCCTCTGTGGACAAAGACCAAGACCCTGGATGCGCCTCTGTGGACAAAGACCAAGACCCTGGATACGCCTCTGTGGACAAAGACCAAGACCCTGGATACGCCTCTGTGGACAAAGACCAAGACTTGGATAAATAATGAATGCACATGTGCAGTAAAAAGTAATCCACTGTAAACCTGATAAATATAACACGATTAGAATGTGGTAAGAACATCAACTCATGCAAATTACGCTAAATGCAAATGAAGACCACTGACAGTAATGTTACGAATCTTATCCTTTATTTTTTTATAAATATTAGCACCCTCTATTTCACTTCTTCCACTTCCAATATTTTGCTTACGATGCAATTTCAAGCAGTCTAAGTCCCAGGGTTGTTTCCCCAGACCCTCGATTGTCCGCTATGAATATGCAATCCATACAAGGACGCTACTTTTCCTCATGCATATCCAGCGCTAACGCAATGCATAATGCAACACCAGCGAGAGCCTTCCTGCGCGCGTGCCACACCTCATGCCACGTGGCTTGGAGCCGTCCTTGACTTAAGTCTATTTTCCGAATACTTTCCTCGGAGTCCACCCTTCACACCGAACACGGTTCGTGGTGAACCACGTCCAAACAGTCACCGTGACTGACCTGCTCAGTCAATAGCCGTGGCCCGTGTATAGTGCTCCCCCCCAAGCACAGCCGCTGTTCCCCATGCAGTAATAGCATCCACAAATGAACCCAGTAAGCATCGTCCCCTTGAACACGACGTCCTTTCTAAGTTGTCACTCACTTCACTTTCGTCAAATACCTTTCCTTATATGGAACAAGGACCTGTTGTATACCCTGACGTTTTTACCCTTAGACGCGGAAGCAAGCTTCATCATTGGCTAAGACGCTAAACTAGGCAATGTTTTATTCATTCCAGGCCTTTAGATTCTATATATCCTGAGATTTCCTGATCTCGGCGAAGTGCGATTCGAATGAAAATTCTGACTCGATCCGATCCATGACAGTGATATCAACTATGGGTCCAGAGCCTCGTTCGTTAACCAATGGTGCGGTGCATCGATATGACCATTGGTTAATGCGGTTTGATACACACTCTGGCCCCGTCCAGACACCCCTGTAGTCAAGCCCGGTGGCCTGCCGTAGAGACTGACCAGTGCCGTCCTCGGTATAGCAGTGGCGTACTGTATGCCGAGTGACAACCCATTATGAATGAACGATATGGTCCCACCGACTGCATTTATTTTGTTGGTATTCGTACACCCTATTCGGAACTTAGCACAAGTATAGTTTAACTATTGACATGTAATGCCACCTTGGTTTCATACATGTTACTAGTGCCATTGTTAAATGTTAATAATAAACCAACCCCATTGATTGAGATTGTCACAACAAAGTTTGTGTCCGACTATTTGTTGACCACAAAAGGGGAATAACAGTAATTTAGTTTATATTTCATTGAGGTTGGATATGCCATCTAACATGCAAGCGTGACTTATCTGACAAAGATATGATCGACGATGCACATTTTTAGAATTGTATTTCCACACTTTCACAACATGACTATATGAAATTTATGTGTTTAAAGTATAATGCCCAAAGAAATGATGAGATTATTTGCGCATAAGTAAAATAAAACAAAAACAATAAAACAAAACAGGATATTTGTTCATGAGAATAGAATTGCAGATAAAGAAAAGTTAATAAAGTGATTGGTTCAATAACAAAAACAAAATAGTTTAAATCTGCAGTCAATAAAATAATGTAGTTTAAATAAAAATCAATTCATGATAGCAGATATTCATTTGCCAAAAGATTGTGTTAAGTGTTAATTTTGAGAGTAAAATTTGCAAGGAGAGGAATAAGAAAAGTAAGAATTAATATTCATACTTGAGACGTTTACAGCATAATTTCATATACAACTAGACTTTAGCTGTTACGATTATTTTGTTGTATGTTGAAATTTCAGACCTAACCTAACTTAAAATGCACAACGTCAATGTATTAAGACTGTCTGGTTTTTAAAGGGGCAAAGCCCCCCAGCTGAAGTCTGTGCCCGGCCGGGTGCCCCCATTCAGAATGTTGAAAATAGGTCCCCATTTCACATCACAGGACACAAAATGTTCAGGTATTGACATGTCCCCCCCCCAGAAAAGTGGTGCACCTCAATTTCAAAATTGGAGTCTAGTTACGCCACCGAAAGACCAATTATTATAAAGCATTGTTTTTGAGTCAGGGATGGTGGAGGTACTCAAGTTCTGGTTGTCACAGTATGGGTTTGTTCCGGTCATGGTACGGGCCAGCAATATGCCATATGTGATTAAAACATTAAAACATAAAATATTATTTGGTGTCCTGATTCATAATTATTTGTTCACTATTTGAGGCCAACAAGTTAATCACATGTTCCTCTGCAGCCTGTAAAAACGAATGCTTAAATAAAAAATATATCTATATTTACCGCATTGATATCTTTTTGGGGACGGTACATTATAAAACCGTTTGAGATCATTAACATCCGTAGGATTACAATTAATTGGTTTAAAACGAGCCTCTTGTAACGGTGCTGCACGCTATTTGCGCTACAAACATCAAAATCTTGACAGTTAATGATTGTCACAAGAGGGCGGCATACTACTTAACCCTTTGTTTACCATCACTAAAGCTCTTGATCAATTTTTTTTTTTACCTCCACATGTATTAAGTAATTTTGTCGTTTCCATGGAAACTAGGCTGTGGGACTTTTAAGTCCCGACAGTACATACAGGTACTCAAATGACGGTACACAATGCACATACACAATACACTATACAGGTACACAAGAAATGTTTCATGTTTAAAATTCTGTCTTTTACTGCTTTATTGTCCTTTTGAGTTTCTTTCATGTACAATTGAACATTATTTGATGGTAAATTATACAAAATGAGGTTGCAGATGCACAAATAAGTTAGCATTTTGGGGGGCGGGGCATAGTAGGGGTGCTAAAATTATCCTGATAAATGTAAGCAAGATAAAGAAGCATAACAAGCCAACTTTTAGACACTTTACAGTTCAACCAATCAACTTATTAAGATCTTACGAGCATTGTAAATAAGTCCCCAAATGATTAATAATAAATAATTAACTTCAGTTATGGTAATTTTATAGTGTAAAGCGTTGATTTATTCCACCAATGTTAAAGTTGTTGAGTAATAATTCATAATTTGATTTTTAGAATTGTTTATAATAAACTCTAAAAGTTAAAGGGACTTCCTATTTAAACTTGACTTAGACCATTTACAAATAAATACAAGAGAAACTATTATTTCATGTACAATCGTGAGTTAAACTCTTTATTCATGAAACTCAGATCAATCATGATATCAACTTCAAATATATTCTTGATAAAGAATAACTTAAACAACTTTGAAAAACAGCATTTTATGTATTTTCCCCCAGAAATCGATATAAAAAATATCGTCACAGGACATGGAATCGTAGTGTTTGTTTTGGATTAACTCAGTGACTGGAAATAATTTCCCACATGATAAGGTCATATTACCGTTTCTGCTGCATAAATAAGCCAGTAATTTGCAGTCATCCTTAAATGAAGAATAATGATTCCATACCTGCATTGGAAAGTCTGCTCTGATCATGACGATACTTCCCCTTTAATAACTATATCTTACTCGTTCCTAAGAAAATGTTTTATTTTTTATGCATATGCATAATAATGCCGATGATGTTGGTTCCAGTGTTGACATGTTATCACAAAATAAATAAAATTAAAAAGTACAACATTGTTGCTGTCTCTTCTTGTTTTCTGTTAAGACATTTAAGGCTCGATAAAACTCTTTCTGGGATGGGCACTTTTAATAAAGAAGAGTAAAATTTAAAGATTTTTTTTCAAACTGCAAACGGATGTAAATCAAATTGTTCACTGATGTGATCAGATTAAACTACAGTTATCTGGTACACCACAATGTCCTGTAAGGAGATGACAAAAATAGTTCCTTCTTTATTGAAATGTGCCAATTATCCTAAGTAATTATTTTCATTTAGGAAAGTTATTTTTGTCAACACCAGGTTTTTTCCATCTTTGCTTCCCTTAAAACAGCAGCTTCCACCTTCTGTATGTCTTCTTATGAAGTCCCTGGCTCATCAGGTCGCTTCCGCTGGGGACGATGCTGCCTTTCAACGACTGGAGGTTGAACCTGCAGTAGAAATTATTGGAAAATAATAGATTTAGTATTATGTTTTTAATGAACAAATTGTACCACAAACATTTTTCACAAATAGATGTTTATCTGCAAATCTTTACTTAGAAGAACACAGACCAATTATTGCTTGTTTTACCATGGAGATAATTTTACTTTGTGGACACGCAAGTCAATGACAATTTATGAAGGTTTACTTAAACGAGAAGAACTTTGAAAATGACACAACATTCTCTTTCACTGTCACTTCTGACAAGGAACCAAAATACATGCAACAAAAAGATTTCACAAATTACCTTTCGGGTTACTGTAATATGCTGGGCGTTGTCCTCACTAACCACGTGCGATTTGATTTCTGAAGTCCCAAATTGTCACGAACCCAGCAAATACGCTCTGCCAAAGTGCCGTCCTGGAGGGTACCGGATGTTGTCCTTCAAGGGGTAGGGCCGACTTGGTGCCGGCTGTTAGGGATGGAGCCTCGACGGAATACTCTGTGTCTATAGGGGAGACAGGTGGTCTTTTGGAGTTCAGGGTCTAGTCTGTAAATGAAAAAGAAAGCACACTTCCTTGTTAAAATATTTAAATTCTAATAGAGTATCCTAAAAAAAAATTACAATGCTATTTTTGTAGATATGTTCGCTGCTCTCCATTTAATGCTATAACGCTGAAAGGAGTTTGTTTGAAACTTTAAATTAAAAACTTTAAATTTGAGTATGTTGATCACACAATGTTTCTGCCCAAATGAAATTACTCTGAGTAAATATTGTGATTGAAATTTCTGAAGCATGTATAATGCTTAACCTCACATTTTTTCACCAAATACTAGTGTAAACATTAAGTTTACTTTATGTTTCATTAATATTTTGGACTTTTCATGTCAAATAATTGTCCAGAAAGATTTTATTTAATTTGATTGTTATCTGAGAATGGCCGAAAATTTAGGATATGATTGATAACAATGTCAATGGATGGCACTCATCTAAATTTCATTCCATGTCGAATTTCTTGTTTCCCCTGCCAACTACAGCTATACAAAACGTTGTATACACCGTCAAAGTTATGTTACGTCACTCAAATCTGTGACTGTTTCTTCATTTGTATCCGTGTACATGATGACGCGTAAACAAGGTGCACTTGCCCAGTTTCCAGACAGGCCAAAAACTCACAAACGGTACGTGCAAGTCCCACACAAATTCATGCCTACATACAACAACAAAATTCCTACACGAAAGATTGGTTTCTCACTAATAGGTTTAGGTCATAAAGACCTTACAACAAAATAATTGGGGATTTATGAGGTCAACATATAAAAAACAGACCTACCTTTGCGATCATAGCGCGTCACTCCTGCCATTTTAGGAAAAAGCTGATGCCGTCAGACTCACAGTAGACTTCTTTAGTGTTCCAAACCACTGCTTACACGTATAGTGAATTATAATGAAGGACTCAAACGTCCCAACATGCAAGTGGGGTTTGAAATGCGCTGGGACTCAAAAGTCCCGGCGGTAAACAAAGGGTTAAACGGTGATCGTCTTTCATTTCACCGAATAATCCTAACGTAACGTTACAACGACACAAGTCTGACATGTACGGACAAGTTGTGCATCCCCGGGGCAAACCGCTGGTAGGTAGGTTACCGAGAGGAAAAATCCAATAACGAACTACGTTCAGACATCGTTTTTAATTCGACTCGCTTCAGCCCACCGTGATATTTGTGTGTCTACTATGTACAAAGACATATTGAGATTCACTAGCGATTAATGAAGTGACTTGGTCACATAGTGCATGTGTTTTGTACACAGATACAAAACGCGCTATAAATGATGTCATGATGACGTCACAAGACATTCTAGGCCAAAAGGCACATCTACAGTACCCCACAAATGTATAACTGAAAAAAGTTTGATGATCGGGTGTATACTTCTTGAGCTATGGGTATTCCAAGATTGCCTAATTAAATATTCACGTGACTATAACTAAGCTAATTAATTAAGAATTTTAGTCTAATGACATTTAGAAACTACGTCAAGGCATAAGCTTCCATATGGTATATGATTTGACTCTTTCTGATATTCCTAAGAAGCACTTTTGCCACCAAGACCTCTCACACGTTAAGGCAATAGGGTTTTGGTGGAAATAAAGAATAAGAAAAAAAATAAAAATCTTGACAGAAACAATAGCTGTTCCGACTATCAGGTCGTAACAGCTAATGATAACCTCAATGCAGCAACATACAGCAACATTCTACATTCATTTTCATGATGCAAATCATACAAGTGAATCTTTGCACATTATAATAGCAATCACTATAATTATGTGTATATACATTAGGGATGTACGTTTTCGGATATTTTTGGAACCAGATACCCAAAATCAGGAAACTTTGGATACCTGGATACCTGGATACCTGTTTTCATTTTCAATTTCAACAAGACTTTTTGTGGACATCCCTGGATAGCCGGCACAGCCTTATATACAATCTACACCGAGGCAATTATACGGAGACACGTTCATTAAGCCAGGGTTGTGTAGAAATGCCTTTATGAAGAGGGACATTGCAAAGAACAAAGCTGGGGACATAACAAGAGTTGAAACACGTATTTTGGCATTCTCCTGAAGATGAGCACATTGACCATATAAGGTTATTATCAGAACAATGACTCAAGAGAGATTAATTCTTTGCACCATGCTGAACTTAACTTGAAGATGATGAGCACATTGACCATATAAGGTTATTATCAGAACAATGACTCAAGAGAGATTCATTCTTTGCACCATGTTGAACTTAACTTGAAAATGATGAGCACATCGACCATATAAGGTTATTATCAGAACAGTGACTCAAGAGATTCATTCTTTGCACCATGCTGAACTTAACTTGAAGATGATGAGCACATTGACCATATAAGGTTATTATCAGAACAATGACTCAAGAGAGATTCATTCTTTGCACCATGCTGAACTTAACTTGAAAATGATGAGCACATCGACCATATAAGGTTATTATCAGAACAGTGACTCAAGAGAGATTCATTCTTTGCACCATGCTGAACTTAACTTGAAGATGATGAACACATCGACCGTATAAGGTTATTATCAGAACAATGACTCAAGAGAGATTCATTCTTTGCACCATGCTGAACTTAACTTGAAGATGATGAGCACATCGACCATATAAGGTTATTATCAGAACAGTGACTCAAGAGAGATTCATTCTTTGCTGAACTTAAAGCCAATATACACTTTTAGTGAAATATCAATTAAATGCTCTTTTAACTTCAAATATATCTTTAACCTCGAAAATGCACAATAATCACTGAATTGGTAGTGCGCGTGACTGACGAGCCAGAGATCCTAGGATCGAATCCCGACCAGAGAATTATTAATTTTGTAAAAGCATATTCCTGTTGAAAACATTTAAATGCTCTTTTAACTTCAAATATATCTTTAACCTAGGGAATGCACAAGACTCAGTTAGGTCAGTTGGTAGTGCGCTTGACTGACGAGCCAGAGATCATTGGATCGAATCACAACCAGAGAATTGTTAATTTTGTAAAAGTGAAAACATTTAAATAGTCTTTTAACTTCAAATATATCTTTAACCTATCGAATGCACAATAATCTGTAGCAGTTTGTAGGTCACGTGACTGACGAGCCAGAAATCCATGCATCAAATCCCGACCAGATAATTGTTAACTTTGTAAAATTGTTTTCCTGTTGAAAAACATTTAAATGGTCTTTTAACTTCAACTATATATTTAACCTGTCGAATGCAAAAGAATCAGCTGTTAGCTCAGTATAACAATCAGTTAGCTCAGTTGGTAATGCGCGTGACTGACTATCCAGAAATCCTTGGATCAAATCCCGAGCAGAGAATTGGTAATTTTGTAAAAGTATATTCCTGTTGAAAAATATTTAAATGGTATTTTAACTTCAAATATATCTTTAACCTTACGAATGCAAAAGAATCAGCCGTTAGCTCAGTTGTTAGTGCGCGTGACTGATGAGCCAGAGATACCATAGATCGAATCCCGAGCAGAGTATTTTTAATTTTGACCAGAGAAGTGTTAATTTTGTGTTAATTGTTCACAGACTTCTAAATATCACAAACTTCCTTATGTTTATTAATAGCTTGCTTTACATATGAGGAGTGTTTCTTCCTGAATAAACTGCAATTGATTGCAACCTTATCTTCAGGGTCTACCTCTTTTAGAGTCAATACTGCTCAAAAGCCTTTGGAATGAGGTTAATTTAAACAAAATATGTCCACTAGAATATACTGTAGTACGTCCCATGTGTGTCAAATAGTTTTTGGATTGAAGGCACAAATTGCAGTACTATCAAATGACAATAATTTGTTGTTAATATTACTAGACAGTGGACATTCGTTGGTCTAGAAAGTCATATGACTAACACTGGTAATTTCAAATAATTAGCTCAGATAATTCACATAATAATTTCTTAATTAATATTTGGGAATGATTGGCAGTAATTTAATGATACCTACTCATACAATTTATGAGGCTACTGGCACTGAGTGATTGGCAATTACTGGTTCACTTCATGTCTGAATGAGGGACAGAGTGGATAGAGGAAAGAGAATGAACCACGCAGGGTTCATGGGTTAAATATTCACGCTCCTGTCAACTGTCACCACTCCAAATATACATGCCACTCATGTAATTGACAGCTACATGTACACATACATGTATATACTAGCCAGGAGTGATGCAACCCAGCAGCCAACACTTGGTATTGCAATCATACTAATAGATACCTAGGTTTCCCTGTGTTACAAAATTAAACTATTTTTTATTTTTTATTGTGATATGTTAAATTGGTTGTTTACACCCTCAATGACAAATGGCTTGCCTTGTGTGTACACTATGAACCACATCACAATGGACGACTATTGCATAATGAACCCCTTTCACTATACATGTACGTAAAGTTCATTTTGTATAAGCACTACATGGTACCATATGATGGTACAGTGATTGCAGTCTCAATAGAGTATTTCTGAAATGTGTTGAGCTACCACAGAAACATCCATTGGAATCACTTACAGCACAATTTGTAATGAACAGTAGTGTCCATAGTACGTAAAGCTTAACTCACAGAAACACACAGGTTGTATAATTTTGAGCTGTGCCAAAAAAAAACTTCAAAAGTAACATCAAAGATTATCAATTACGAAAGAAACCACCGACTTATGTTTTTGATTCAATCCAATTTATAGCTCAAACACATATGAGTTTTGTCTTGGTGACTTTCAAATGATTCCATAGACTGGGAAATGGAATGTCATTTTGACCAAGTTGGTTTTGAAGTTTTAGTATTTGGGTTTGGGGTATTTTGGTAAATGTTATTTTCCAAGATTAAGTGGGTTTAATTTTGTGGCAAAGTTAGTACTTTGTTTAATTAACAGTTGCCCAGTTTTGATTATTATTTTGTGTTATATTTGACAACAAATGATTACCTCTGCCACTTTTATGAGAATAAATGGGATTAAATATCTTGCAGTGGGGCCCATTTTTTTAAATTTCAATTGGTTATTCAACTTCTTTTTTAAACGGGTCAAAGGAAGTTAGTCCTTCCCCACAAAAACAAGAAATACTAAATTGACTGTCTTATGAGCATACAGATAGGTAGTTGCTGTGCATTTTCATTCACCAATATAATAATTGAAAAGTACAGAGTACATAAAGGCTTGGGTGCTGATGACTGCTTTTCATTGAAACAAATACAATATTGCTTAATGTATAGATACAGGATAGCACAAACATAATGTCCATGTTTTTATTACATAAAAAATATTACCTGCAATTTGTCTTAAACCAGTATATTACATGTATTTAAAAAATTGAAAGACAGGTTAATAATTTTAGCAGAAAGAGAGAATTATTATTAGTATTTTTTTTTCTTGAAGAGGTTTCACAGGCCGCATTAAGACCCTGCATGGGCCACATGCAGCCTATGCGTTGCCCAGCCCTGTTTTAAAGTATATTGGACATGCATCATTCGCTGTTATTAAATAAATGTTGATGTGTCGTTCATGAGACACTATTGAAAATGCATTGATGTAATAAGGGAATAAATGTTTGTCTCATGGTCTTTAAAAGTAAAGTCTGTCCCGAGCCATATTGGCTCATCAGGCCGGTGTTTATCTCCGGTTTCGTTGGCATGAAACGACTGAGAATATTTCCATTCCCCCTGGATGGGATGCCAGTCTATCGCAGGTTACTTCCCTAGCTATTGCCAGGTACCCATTTATACTCCTGGGTGAAGAGAAGCAATTACGGTAAAGTGCCTTGCTCAAGGACACAAGCACCACGGTCGCGGCCGGGATTCGAACCCACACTCTGGCGACCCAGCCACCAGAACACAAGTCCAATACACTAGACCGCTCGACCATGGCACTCCATACTCACGGTCTTTAATGCAGGTTAATGACGGGTTTTGGGCATGGTCAGGGACGATAAGGACTGAGCCAAAGGCGAGGTCCTTATTACATTGTGACCACGGTAAAGACCAAGTGTCAAACTTTTATTCCCATTCGTAAATGCCACTATCAATTTTGTTACCAAAAACTGTAAGCAAAATAGAAATGGGCAAATTCATAATTTGGGGACACACGAAACACTTTGAAATAACAGCATGATGCAATACAATCATTGTCACTCTGCCATGGTCGAGCGGTGTAGTGCATCAGATTTGTGTTCTAATGGTTGAGTCGTCAAAATGTGGGTTCGAATCCCAGCCGCGACCAGGGTGCTTGTATCCATGAGCAAGACACTTTACCATAATTGCTTCTCTCCACCCAGTGGTAAATGGGTACCTGTGAGGGCAGAGTTGGTTGTTGTGTTTGATTAGCCCTATATGCACTGTAATGGGAGCAATTGAGCTGTATACTGCCCAGGGAGCTGAGATGGTTTCAGGAATGATTTATGAGCCTGATGAGCAGGGGTAATAATAATGCGCCTTGAGCACCAGTTTGGTGGATACGTGCGCATTATTATTATTGGTTCAAATAAATAGAACAGCTGGCAAACAGCTGGCACATACACACTGCTCTGATTTTGATAAGCCATGTCTTTACCATCCGTAAATAAGTTTTGTTCAATCTTTTAACATTTACATTTTCATTCATGTGTTCTGAAGTGAAGTGTTATGACACAATTGTTTGGGCAATTACCAAAGAATGAAAGTGACATGGAATAATAGTAGCTATGACACAATTGTTTGGGCAATTACCAAAGAATGAAACATGGAATAATAGTAAGTTATGACACAATTGTTTGGGCAATTACCAAAGAATGAAAGTGACATGGAATAATAGTAAGTTATGACACAATTGTTTGGGCAATTACCAAAGAATGAAAAGTGACATGGAATAATAGTGACATTGAATCATGAATAATAGTTATGACAATTGTTTGGGCAATTACCAAAGAATGAAAGTGACATGAATAATAGTAAGCTATGACACAATTGTTTGGGCAATTACCAAAGAATGAAAGTGACATGAATAATAGTGCTATGACACAATTGCTAGCAATTACCAAAGAATGAAAGTGACATGGAATAATAGTAGCTATGACACAATTGTTTAAGCAATTACTAAAGAATGAAAGTGACATGGAATAATAGTTATGACACACAATTGTTTGGGCAATTACCAAAGAATGAAAGTTTAATGAAGAACATGTCAATCCCTAAATAATGCAGTTATGTCAAGCGTTTCACCCATTTGTGTACATCATTTGCTACCGGGTCTTTCTATGCAGTCTTATTCCTCTTTGCTTTCTTTTTAGCACGTCTGTCTGCCTTCTCAGTTTCTTCCTCATCGGACTTTTTTTGTTTCTTTAAATTTCCATCACTTATGCATTGATTATGCTGTTCATCCTCATTGGCAATTCTTTCATCTGTATCAGGTTTTCTTCTCTTCTTTTTCTTCTTTTTATCAATGATACTCACTGTAAGACTACCATCTTCTAGTGCATGAATCTCTTCATTAATAGTAGGGCTAGTGAACTTTTTTTTAAAGTTTGTTTTTTGTTCATAAGGTTGCTTTCATTGGAAAGGCCATCCAAAAAGAAAACAAATGGTGGTAAAATGGTCACAATTGACCAATGCACTCCAAAGTTATGGCCAAATATATGACGATCAAAATGACGCTAATTTGTATAGGAAACGTGTTTGAAAATGGTCAATTTTTAACAAATTGAATGAGAAGGCATATTTAAACACCTGTTAAAGTGTAAATAAACATTTTATTCATCTTAAACTTATTTTTGTCCATTGTTACCCAGAAATACTATCGATTCCAGTTGGTTTTGAGTTGTTCCAAATAATATTTTGCAAAAATGGACGTCAAAAATGTAATTTTCACCAAAATTGACCTGACGGCAAGGTCGAAAAATTACTAAGTCCAACCTAAAAAACACTTAAAGTTACATAACTTCCATTAGCTACATCATATTTTCACAAAATTTGGATCACACGTGGAATGAGTGCAGTTACACTATCTTGACCATTAAAAAGAAAGAAAACATTTGAATTTTTACAAAAAAACTTACTTTTTAAGCAATTTTTTACCAAAAACGGACATTTTAGCTCTTTAATATGCGTAAATGTCATAAGTCCAATTCTGAATGCCCAATTTTGACACAATTTGAAACCAAGATCATTTTGGTTAAAAAGAAAGCAATGTAGGTTTTACTGTGCAATCTGGAGCACCTTAAATGGTTTTATTTTATGATTTATGTGAATTTTACCTCAATTCTAAAAAAAAAAAATTTAAAAAAAAAATTTAAATTAAAAAATAAAATTGTAAAAAAAGCATGCGGGGGCCAAAAAGGAAGCGGGCGGGGACGCTAAACATGTTTGTTTTTGTATTTGGTCTTAGATATTCATATCTTTCAAGTTTCATTTTATTAGCGAAGTTAATATGAATAATATAATAACCACAAAATATAAATCCCTTAGATAGAACGTTAAGGCCAAACATTAAACGTTAATTTAAAAAAAAAGTTTTTATACCTTGCCGAATTCTGTTTAATGTTATTTTTTATCCCTAACGACACATTAACTATGACGTCACATGGCCGTTTGCAAAAGTGGAAAATTTGTGCCTCAAAAAAACTCTTTTTTCTAGTTACCTGAATCGTGCGACTTCTCCATTTTCACTCGAACATGTGTTTACATCGAGTAGCTCATGACTCAACGTCCAAACCAAGCGCGTTTTTTTTTACACCGCAGCGACGGGTTTTGTGCAGTAAAAGTGCCAATTCCGGTCTTGAGAGAGAGACTACGAAACCCTAGGCGCGCGACGATAGAAAACCTGCCGCAGTTGCGCTCTGCAGTGGAACTCATGGAGCCATTCCTCCCGTTGATGGTAGGTTTTTGCGTGTCGAAATTCTTCGCGCATGCGTGCTGAATGGGTTCATAGTCTTGACACAAGGGCGAAATGCGTACAAAACCCGTCGCTGCGGTGTACAAAAAAAATACGCGCGCCGTAACCATCAAACAAAAGGCGCCATAATGAAATCACAAAAATGTCTATAACTCGAAAGTAAAATTATATTTTCAGGATAAAAAAACTTATTTTAAGATTTAAATATTTCTTATTAAAATATAAAAGGTCCGATTACTATTTAAACAATTTTTAGTAAAGAAAAAGTATTGATTTTTTTTTAAAATATCACAACTTTGCAACGCGATGACAGATAATCATGGACCGAGGACGGTTGAATGCAGTTTTTCATCAGCTTCTGACTAATGTATGGTTCCTAGACGTCTACAGTGTGTTACTACTGTCGAAACTGAGTTAAAAACAGTCACCAGCAGAGTCGAGTCCGGCCGGCCGTGGAGACCTGCCGGACGGCTGTGAATTTACCATGGCAAGCACTACGCTTGTCGTACTCGATGATAAAATGAGACTTTTCAAACAGCAAAAAAAGTGTAATTTAAACGTCAATCTCAATCAAAATGGGAATATAATGTAAGTTTATTACATGATTCAACTATTTTTCAAAATTCTGAGGAATCTTTTTTAGATTTCACTCTTAAACAAGGAATGATAAATCCGACTTTTTAAAACTAAAAATCTTTGTTCTGTTGGCGTTGATGCGTAGCGTGTGTGCAGTGATTGCGCGCGTTCATTTTGTACACAAAGTGGAACCAGTTTCAACCACCATGTGCGCGAGCCCTATTAATAGCATTATTATCTTCAACCTTATCAACTTCTTCCGTACATTGCTCTATTTTAATGTCTTTTTTTCTTTTGGATTTCTTTTTCTTCTTTGTATGTGTGTTCTCCTCACTGTCACTGTCTTGTTGTATCGTGATACTGTCAGACACTGTGTCTTCTGATTCCGTCTTGACATTTGATGCTGCATCTACTTTCCTTTTTTCACGAAGCTCTTTCATCTTCTGAGCAAAGTAATCCTATCATATAAAGAAACAATCAAAAAGTAGACACGTTGAGATCTTGTTATAACACAACATAGCATCATATGTGACCCACTCTGTGAAAATGAGTTACATGTAATGGACGATTGAATGATGAGAGGGTGTGTTTTTTATATTATTTTTTGTTTTAATTGTTAACATCCGATTTTTGGTTATCATGTTTGTTTTACATCATTAGGATCTAAATTTTCTTAATATTTGTTACATAAACGTCAATTTCAATCAATAAAATATTAAAATCAATGATTTTTGTGAGTAATTTGTTTCAAATATGTCATTTGTTTTCATTTGAATGCTTGTTTACCTAACAATAAATTGTGTTAATTATGCACATTATTGATTATTACAAATGCCATATCTCCATAATGCAATATGCCACACACATCTAACATATACCAAATTAAAGCCGATGATGTACTCTTTCCAGCTACATAGAAATGTATATTTGTCAAATTTGCAACTTGTGACTCATTTTCACAGAGCGAGTCACATACATGTATACTATGCCCAATATCCAATCACCAGTTACATAATTGTTGTATGTGCTCCCTACAATTCCAACCAATTGTAACAAGCAATCCTGTTGGTAAGTGACATAATTCCAAAATAAACCACTCCCACGTCGCAAATGCTGGCTCCAAAAATCATCACAAGCCCATTGGAAATGCATTGACCACCCTTTACTGTAAGCATTTACGCAAGAAATTAGAAAGCTTGGGACTTACATTTAACGTATGTGTTGTAAAGACTCAAAATCTTATTAACAAAGTCAATTTCTGCCTCAACAATCACTTTTGAAGATTAAAATAAAGGAATTTACGTTAAATTACACACAATGGTATGCCAGCTTTGGTACCGGAAGTAGCGAAAGAATTTGTGTGCCACCAATGCACAAGACGAACAGGATAGCTGCCATAGACCAGCAAGCTTGTGTAGGCATAATGGGGTATTTTAATTTTATCCTACACCGATGTGTGTATAGCACTGCATCCTCAGAGTGTCTGTGAAAAACTTCACAGGCGACTCAGGCAGGATTCGAACCCACGACCCCCTGCTTACTAGTGCAGACGTCTTAACCTCTTGACCACCGAGCTACACGTCTGTGTAGGACAAAATTAAATCAATTGTTTATCACCTGACACAAACATTGCATCAACCTATGCATTCATGCACTTACATAATTATTCCACGAGGTCGCAGACTCATGCAAGTTTGTTTATTTTGAGTCTTTTAACCCTATTGGAAACACTATTTACCAATGTAGTGTTTCACATGTCTGGCTAACACCTTGACTGACAACAGTGGCAGTTTGGGAAATTCATATGTTCATATACCATTGAGTTGATTCAGTGTAGCAGACATTATTCAAATAGAATAAACATCTAGACAATATTACCTGCATGGAGTTAGTGCTTGTAATAGTCATGGACACCAAAATTGTCTTGAAGTGATGTGTTATGTTGTTGACAGCTTGAGGTAAACCCTAGACCAGCTCTACCAGTACTCTCACCATCACTACATGTATTTGCATCATTGTCTGAATTGGT